>JARPMR010000023.1:2803937-2821437 GCA_029955525.1 Oeneis ivallda
AAATTTTGTATTGTTATTCAAGCAAAAACGGACTTAAAGCCTAGGTATCTCAAATAGGTTATAACTTCTTTTATGACCTTGATTAAAACACCTGGAGTCACTGATAAGACGAACAGCCTAACATTAGGTTTAGGCATCAAGAAAATAAAACTCGGAACTAATAGCTCCTATTTGTAATAAATTATTATTAATAACAACCCACATATTAAGTTGGTAAGCTGTTATCCTGCGCCGCGGTGTTACGCCCCCCCCCGCCAGTTCATGACGAGTACCGACGAGGCGCTCGCGCAGTTTTCCTGGTTGCGGGCTGGTCGAGTACCCGTATATAGTTACGTAAGAACATAACGTATATTGTCTCGCAGACAATAATTTGTAGCTAATGTACATATATATTCACGATTACACATTTTCTCTACACAATTGTCATAAGGAGATATGGCTCATAACTAGCTCGCAGCTAGTAAGGTTATCACAATTACCAATTTTCTTTTGTGGAGTCACAGCTTTAGCAGCTTTAGGATATGGCTCATGAGTAGCTCGCAGCTAGTTAATGTAATCGCAATCGACTCGCAGTCAACGATTTGTTTAAGGAATCACAGCTTTAGTATGTGATTTATGAATAGCTCGCAGCAAGTTATGTTATCGCAATTGATTCGCAGTTAATCCCTTTTTATTGTGGTGTTACAGCTTTAGGATTTGACTCATGAGTAGCTCGCAGCTAAAAAGTCACATCTTTAGGATATGAACCATAAGTAGCTCGCAGCTAGTTATGTTATCGCAATTGACTCGCAGTCAATCCCGATTTTGTTTGAGGAGTCACAGCTGTAGGATTTGACTCATGAGTAGCTCGCAGCTAGGAAGTCACATCTTTAGGATATGAACCATAAGTAGCTCGCAGCTAGTTATGTTATCGCAATTGACTCGCAGTCAACCCCGATTTGTTTGTGGAGTCATAGCTGTAGGATTTGACTCATGAGTAGCTCGCAGTTAGGAAGTCACATCTTTAGGATATGAACCATAAGTAGCTCGCAGCTAGTTATGTTATCGCAATTGACTCGCAGTCAATCCCCGATTTTTTTTTTTTTTTTCTTGTGGAGTCACAGCATTAGTATTTCACTCATGAGTAGCTCGCTCGCAGCTAGTTATGTTATCGTAATTGACTCGCAGCCAATTCCAATTTGTTTGTGGAGTCGTGGCTTTAGTATATGACTGATGATTAGCTCGCAGTTAATCATGTTATTGCAATAGGTTCGCAGTCAATCCCTGTTTGTTGTTTTTTAGTTTCTCGGATAAAGCCAATCCAAATAAAGTTTTGTCTCCTTCCGAATCTTATAGCACTTCTTGTTGAGTTGAGGCATTAAGAGTTTAATGCTGCTTTGAGTGATTCCGAAGTTTGAATCACATAGGATCCTGCAGCCATCTTCCTGCTTAAGTGTTTCATGGCCTGCACCCTGTTTTTCACTCTCTTTTAATAGTAGGCCCATTCCTTTACTAACGGCCGTGATACTCAGGACGAGTAGTCTTTGTCGCATCCCCTTTTTTAATATAAAGAGCCATATGGTTGGCATGAATATTTTCACCCATACTTCGGGGAAACATGCGTCGATTTCCCAAGCGCCGAGTGTAATTTTGAGTCAATTTCGAGTTGACCGACTTTTTATAAAGTAACTTTGAACCCTTTATCAAAATGACCATTCAGTATCTGGATTAACTGTACCTACTAGACTCGGCGTCGGCTTGATTTTCTTCGGTGTCTACGTATGACGCAAAAAAAAAAAACAAAGCTCACATTGTTCACACCAATGCCAACTGGTTCTAGTTAACTTATTTAAGTGAGGGTATTGAATGCCTCTCTTTCAATTAATATAACTCATTACCGTCGTAGTGTCGACACGAACATTGCACAGTTGTTTAAGTTACGAGCAAGACTTTCAAACCGAGGAAAATGGCCATTATTTCTTCCAAATATTTAATATCTTCTATAATATCTAATAATATGCTACTTGCTCTGCTTGTTCATCTACCATTGCTTTTAATTTTACGTGTTTCGTAACAATTAGTGTTTTTCAGATAAATCGAAGAAAAGGTGGGTAGTTAGTTCCCTTACGCTTCGCTTGGCTCGTCTTGGAAGGGACACTACCGTCTCTCCAGATAAATAATATTATATTTTTGTTTACAAGTAGGTACTCGAATATAGTTAACGGCTGGGCAAGCTACTAAAGCCCCGTTGAGCGAATGTTACGAGCATAGTTGAGTGAATTCGTGAATTTTATTACATTTTTCGAATGTCATAATATGATATGTAGAAATAATAATGATAAATTACCTAAATAAATCCGAGACACTTGGGGGGTAGGTACTAAGTTAATTCAATCGTGATTGATGACAAGTTGTAACAATAGTGTTACCCATAATAATCGATAAAGTTGTGTTTTTAATTTTTATTAATTTTCATAATAAAACACTTCCGCAAGTATTTGCAGAGTATGTAACGTAATATTTAATTCAGAATATTTACGTTTTCTCTGATACCTCGTAATCGATGAAGACTCACAGTAAACCTCGATACGAAAAGTGTACCGTTTTTTATGTTAATGCAAAAACAATAATATAGTAGGCTATGTGGCGGGTACGTAAGCGCAAACAAGAGATCGTTTGAACACAGAAAAGAGCTCGTACCTTTTTCCTTCGATGATGATGATGATGATCATTTCAGCCGATGAACAATACTGCAATCACACTATCCTACAATATCACTCGATCTTCTGCACTTCTGGTTAAATTATTAAGTGCGGCGCGCTGAGCGCGTGCGGTCCTTATCTCGCGCGAAAAAGTAATGAGCAAAATTAAGACGGGTGCTGCCAAGGTGATTTATTTTTAGGGTAGGGTATAACTGTAAAATACGCGGACTTATCTCTGGCGACTGGAGTGGACTACCTTTGTAATAATTATATTGAGGATGAAGCAAAGAAATATAATCCGAAGTAACAGTACACCTCAAATCAATCGCACCTGTGAAAGTTTGTAAGACCCCTTATTCAAGTAAGAATAATTTCTTACTTGATTAAGGGGTCTTACAAACTTGTGCTAATGATCTTCAAACGCCTGAGCAGATCTTCATAAATTATATGTTAAGAATTTAATATCCATTTCGATCACGTGAGCTCAATTCACAGCACAACATCAAAATCGGTCCATTAATTAGGAAGCTCCAAAGAAACAGACAGAAACGCAGATATATAGGTACGTCAAACTTATAACACCCCCTCATCAGAACAGCGCATTATTACTTTACTAGCTGATGCCCTCGGGAAGCTCCGAGATGTCTTCTCGTCCCAAATCCCCTCAGTGCCCTGAAGACTCAAGTCTTCGAAACAGTGCGTGTTGCCAGTGATGACTTACGGATCCGAGACATGGTCGCTAACTATGGGCCTCATAAGAAGGCTCAGGGTCACCCCAGCGAGCGATGGAGAGAGCTATGCTCGGTATATCCCTGCGAGATCAAATCAGAAATGAGGAGATTCGTAGGAGAACCAAAGTCACACCGACATAGCTCAGCGTGTCGCGAAACTGAAGTGGAAATGGGCGGGGCACATAGTTCGAAGAGCTGATGGTCGTTGGCGGTCCCAAAGGTGTTGGAGTGGCGACCCCGCACCGGGAAACGCAGTGTTGGCAGGCCCCCCCACCAGGTGGACCGACGACATCAAAACGAGTCGCAGGGAGCCGCTGGATCCAAGCGGCGCAAGACCGAAGCCTGTGGAAGTCTCATGCAGGAGACCTTTGTCCAGCAGTGGACGTCTATAGGTTGATAAAGAAGAAGAAGAAGCTGATGCCCGCCCACTTCGTCCGCGTGGATATAGTTTTTAAAATTCCTCGGGAATTCTTTGATTTTCCGGTGATAAAAAGCAGCCTATGTCATTCTCCAGGTCCTCAACTATACCCATTGCAAAAATCACGTCGATCCGTAGCCCTGTTGCGGTGTGATGGAAGGATAAACCAACAAATCAACAAACAAACACACTTTCGCATTTATAGTATTAGTAAGGATTGGGTGTCTCGCTTACCAAACGTTCCAACGGACGGATTTCCTCATTTCTGATTTATTCTAGCAGAGATACTCCGAGCATAGCTCTCTCCATCGCTCGATGAGTGACATTGAGCCTTCTCATGAGGCCCATAGATAGCGACCATGTCAGTGACCATGTGGTTTTATATGGAATGGGAATGGGGCTACTTTGTGTCTACCCGTCTTAACATGAATTGAATTGTAATTTTTTTTTTGGAACTTCCCCTCATTGTGGAAATATTATATTTTATTCTAACAAAGTTGCATAGGTTAAATCGGCTTGGCATCCAGCTGCCCACAAGATAGTATAAAAAACTTATTACAATGTAATAGCTTCATAATAATATTGTAAAATGATTATTTTGAAAAGAGCAACTGCTGAGTTTCTTGCAGGCTCTTCTCAGCAGAATCCGCTTTCCGAACCGGTGGTAGAGTCATGATTTGTCATAAGAGCCACAGGTTGGCCTACGTGAAATAAATAATTTTGAATTTTGAATTTTTTGAATTTTATACCCATTATACTAGGGTCATTGATCACTAACATCAGATTTTACCCCCACATAATCCGATTTCTCCTCAAAAAGCTCGGGTCCCCCCCCCCCCCCCCTCTTTACCAATAAAAAGTTTTAAAAAGAAGGTGCTCACTTCTGCTGGCAAGGAACATCTCGATGGCGATGCTCTGCAGCAGGTAGCGGCGCGAGAAGATGGCACGGATCTCGCTGAAGTACCATTTCCCGTGCAGGTGCTCGCAGTACTTCAACACCTGGAATAACGAGATAGCACCTTTTTATAACACGCACAATAAATATAATTGATGCCCATCACAATAATCTATCTTATATTATATAAAAGAAAGTGGTGTTAGTTACACTATTTATAACTCAAGAACGGATGAACCGATTTGGCTGAAAATTGGTGGAGAGGTAGCTTAGAACCAGGAGACGGACATAGGATACTTTTTATCCCGTTCGACTGCGTTTCCGTCAAGTCAATATAAAACGTGGTATAACAAAAAAACGTTTCTGACATGGAATAACAAAACGTAAATGACAGCTAAACGTAATTTTGTCTTTGGTTAAGTATGGTAAAAAATTTGACAATTATAAAAAGTGTTATAATAAAGCATTACTGATATTATAAATGCGAAAGTGTGTTTGTTTGTTGGTTTGTTCTTCAATCACGTCGCAACAGAACAGCGGATTGATGCGATTTTTGCATGGGTATAATAATGGATGTAGTAGTGATTCCTCAGACCGGGAGAGCTACTTTTTATCTCGGATAATGAAAGAGCTCCCGCGGGATTTTTAAAAACTAAATCAATGCGGTCGAAGTCGCGGGCATCAGCTAGTTATGGAATAAACATTCACACATAGCATTCTTAAATTGAATATTGGATAGAAAAACGATAATTCGAATAAAGAAAATAAGGTGAGGTTAATGTTGTGTTTTAAGTGTGTAAAAATGTTTTTTTTTTTTTGCGAAAAGTAAAATATTTGATCTAAGTATATTAAGGGCCTGTATTACCACCTTCTGATAAGTTTCGGATAGCCTAACCGTATATTTTGTCACTTTCTTATTCTATGTCAAGTGACAAAGACAAAATATGCGAATAAGCTATCCGACACTTATCAGAAGGTGGTGAAAATGGCCCTTAATGTTTTAAATCCTTTTAAGATGTTTCGCCACTTTCAAGTAAATTTTAACTGACGAATAAAGTTGACGTTTTGACAGTTTTTGTATGGGCAATCTGTCAAAACGTCAAATTAATTTGACGTTTAAAATTTACTTGAAGGTGGTGAAACAGGCCCTTAATCTAAGCAATTAAAATGTTTTCATTTCATCGATGGTTTTAATTGAAAATGTTTTCGCAAAACATGTGATTAGGTGTACTTTTCGATGTCAAGATTCAAGATACATTGGTGCTAATTTGATTCTCTAAACTCTAAGCTAATGGACAACTCTAAACGTAACGATATCCTTCCCCGCAATGAAAGTTGTGAAATACATAATATCACCTATCAATTTAGTTTAACAGTTTGTATACAACAGAATAAGTGATCAAACGAACTTACCTGAAGTGAAGTTCGATCATTATTATATGAGTTGCTTCATCCGAAGATATAGATTTTACAAGGTAGTCACTCCAGTCGCCAGAGATAAGTCCGCGTATTTTACAGTTATACCCTACCCTAAAAATAAATCACCTTGGCAGCACCGTCTTAAGTTTGCTCATTACTTTTAGAGATGTATACGGTTCAAAACTTTTTTATTTGGGCAGTCAGGGAGGGTGGGTAATTATATCTTCGGATGAAGCAACTCATATAATAATGATCGAACTTCACTTCAGGTAAGTTCGTTTGATCACTTATTATATTTCTTTGCTTCATCCTTCGATATAGATTTTACAAGGTAGTTGTTTAGAGTAAAAAGTTTTGATAAACATGTACGCAATACAGATTTTGTAAATCGTGTATTTTTAAACACTTTCTTATGGAAATACTAATTTATTTGCTTGCATACACTTTAACAATATTTAAATTTATTTATGATATTATTATTATAATATTATTTAATACTATAAATTAGAATATATTTATTTTTATGATTAGGTATAATTCATAAATTGATTCACTATTAGATATGTTAACGCAATTATTATTAAGACCTGTCTTGGCAGGGTCTGGCACAATCTCCCTCATCCGCCATGGATCTAACATCTAAGCAGCGAAAGAATGAGTTCGATGTGTTAGTCCAGCCTGCCGTTTTTCTAATTTCCTCAACGCTCGCCTGAGCGTGAGGCGCTGTGCACTTGTGTCAACGCTGCTCCCTGATACCGTTTACTTGATCCACCTGCTGATCGATTGAAGTTCGGCCTTTTTGTAAGGCTTCTTGTAGGTAAATAGCAGGTTATTTGTCCCCTCAGATCTTATATTTTTAGTTCTGGAAATATATTGTGTGGAGGGGTGTAGCAGGGCAGATGCTCAGATTTTCTTGAAAGTAAGGTAGGAAGAGAGAGAGAGAATAGGCTTGGTATCTGCCGCAGCGTATGTTTTTTTTTTTTTTTAATTTACCGTTATTCTAATTTAAACCCCGATTTCGAAAGTAATATTGCTTTCCAATTTAATTGATGGAAGAGTTTGTAGTCTATGAGCAGTGCAAATTGCTAGTATACTGAAAAGTTTCTTAGTGATTTTTTCTAATGACTATAAGGGAACCAATTTTTAATATAGTTTAAAACAAGTTGAGGGACCCAAACAATTACGGGAGTAATAGGATTTGGTTGATCTTAACTTATAGACACCTTTGAGGAGACGTTTTACGCTCGCTCCAGAAACAATGCTGTTTCTTAGCATAAATTATATTGCAATTCGATAAGGGTTCAAACTCCGTAACAAACGCTGTAAGAGAAGATACCTAATGCTGGTCTTTGACGGTTTAAATACATTTTTATTATTTAATTTACACAACTGCCACCGAAACTTGAGTGTGGTATTATATTGTTTTAAAATACTGTCAGAGAATGATGTTAACATTAGTGACGCTGAGTCTGGGTCGGCGCCTTGTTTTAAGGGAGAGAGAGAGTCCGGAGAGTCCCGCGACACCCAGGGTAAGTTACTTGTGCAAGGCATGGTGAAATGAGATTGCAATAAGTATTAATGAGGATTAACATTAAGTAGTATCCGAAACTACCAAGTTTTGTAGGAGAGAGTACCACGCTTGTGGTAACCAATTTGAAAAAACTAGGATTCCGTTTGCCTCGTTATCAATTATTTTCCTCAGACACTTTAAAATTAAACAAAAATCATAGAAAAATATAAAAGCCCCACATAGCGTAAATGCATCGACAGATAAAGCGTCCGGATCTTGTTGTCAAGGCACGGATTTTTCAAATGTAGTATTGTTATTCAAGCAAAAACGGACTTAAAGCCTAGGTATCTCAAATAGGTTATAACTTCTTTTATGACCTTGATTAAAACACCTGGAGTCACTGATAAGACGAACAGCCTAACATTAGGTTTAGGCATCAAGAAGATAAAACTCGGAACTAATAGCTCCTATTTGTAGTAAATTATTATTAATAACAACCCACATATTAAGTTGGTAAGCTGTTATCCTGCGCCGCAGTGTTACGCCCCCCCCCCCCCCCCCCCCCAGTTCATGACGAGTACCGACGAGGCGCTCGCCAGTTTTCCTGGTTGCGGGCTGGTCGAGTACCCGTATATAGTAAGGTAAGAACATAACGCAGACAATAATTTGTAGCTAATGTACATATATATTCACGATTTCACATTTTCTACACAATTGTCATAAGGATATGGCTCATAACTAGCTCGCAGCTAGTAAGGTTATCACAATTACCGATTTCCTTTTGTGGAGTCACAGCTTTAGCAGCTTTAGGATATGGCTCATGAGTAGCTCGCAGCTAGTTATGTAATCGCAATCGACTCGCAGTCAATACCGATTTGTTTAAGGAATCACAGCTTTAGTATGTGATTTATGAATAGCTCGCAGCAAGTTATGTTATCGCAATTGATTCGCAGTTAATCCCTTTTTATTGTGGTGTTACAGCTTTAGGATTTGACTCATGAGTAGCTCGCAGCTAAGAAGTCACATCTTTGGGATATGAACCATAAGTAGCTCGCAGCTATTTATGTTATCGCAATTGACTCGCACTCAATCCCGACTTGTTTGAGGAGTCACAGCTGTAGGATTTGACTCATGAGTAGCTCGCAGCTAGGAAGTCACATCTTTAGGATATGAACCATAAGTAGCTCGCAGCTAGTTATGTTATCGCAATTGACTCGCAGTCAACCCCGATTTGTTTGTGGAGTCATAGCTGTAGGATTTGACTCATGAGTAGCTCGCAGGTAGGAAGTCACATCTTTAGGATATGAACCATAAGTAGCTTGCAGCTAATTATGTTATCGCAATTGACTCGCAGTCAATCCCGATTTTTTTTTTTGTGGAGTCACAGCTTTAGGATTTGACTCATGAGTAGCTCGCTCGCAGCTAGTTATGTTATCGTAATTGACTCGCAGTCAATCCTGATTTGTTTGTTTAGTCACAGCTTTAGAATATGACTCATGAGTGGCTCACAGCTAGTTATATTATCGCAAATTGACTCGCAGCCAATTCCAATTTGTTTGTGGAGTCATGGCTTTAGTATATGACTGATGATTAGCTCGCAGTTAATCATGTTATTGCAATTGGTTCGCAGTCAATCCCTGTTTGTTGTTTTTTAGTTTCTCGGATAAAGCCAATCCAAATAAAGTTTTGTCTCCTTCCGAATCTTATAGCACTTCTTGTTGAGTTGAGGCATTAAGAGTTTAATGCTGCTTTGAGTGATTCCGAAGTTTGAATCACATAGGATCCTGCAGCCATCTTCCTGCTTAGGTGTTTCATGGCCTGCACCCTGTTTTCACTCTCTTTTAATAGTAGGCCCATTCCTTTACTAACGGCCGTGATACTAAGGACGAGTAGTCTTTGTCGCATCCCCTTTTTTAATATAAAGAGCCATATGGTTGGCATGAATATTTTCACCATACTTCGGGGAAACATGCGTCGATTTCCCAAGCGCCGAGTGTAATTTTGAGTCAATTTCGAGTTGACCGACCTTTTATAAAGTAACTTTGAACCCTTTGTCAAAATGACCATTCAGTATCTGGATTAACTGTACTAGACTCGGCGTCGGCTTGATTTTCTTCGGTGTTTACGTATGACGCAAAAAAAAAAAACAAAGCTCACATTGTTTACACCAATGCCAACTGGTTCTAGTTAACTTATTTAAGTGAGGGTATTGAATGCCTCTCTTTCAATTAATATAACTCATTACCGTCGTAGTGTCGACACGAACATTGCACAGTTGTTAAAGTTACGAGCAAGACTTTCAAACCGAGGAAAATGGCCATTATTTCTTCCAAATATTTAATATCTTCTATAATATCTAATAATATGCTACTTGCTCTGCTTGTTCATCTACTTGCTCTGCTTGTTCATCTACCATTGCTTTTAATTTTACGTGTTTCGTAACAATTAGTGAGATTTTTGAGAATTTTCGGATAAATCGAAGAAAAGGTGGGTAGTTAGTTCCCTTACGCTTCGCTTGGCTCGTCTTGGCAGGGACACTACCGTCTCTCCAGATAAATAATATTATATTTTTGTTTACAAGTAGGTACTCGAATATAGTTAACGGCTGGGCAAGCTACTAAAGCCCCGTTGAGCGAATTTTACGAGCATAGTTGAGTGAATTCGTGAATTTTATTACATTTTTCGAATGTATAATATGATATGTAGAAATAATAATGATAAATTACCTAAATAAATCCGAGACACTTGGGGGGTAGGTACTAAGTTAATTCAATCGTGATTGATGACAAGTTGTAACAATAGTGTTACCATAATAATCGTTATAGTTGTGTTTTAATTTTTATTAATTTTCATAATAAAACACTTCCGCAAGTATTTGCAGAGTAGGTAACGTAATATTTAATTCAGAATATTTACGTTTTCTCTGATACCTCATAATCGATGAAGACTCACAGTAAACCTCGATACGAAAAGTGTACCGTTTTTATGTTAATGCAAAAACAATAATATAGTAGGCTATATATGTGGCGGTACGTAAGCGCAAACAAGAGATCGTTTGAAAACAGAAAAGAGCTCGTACCTTTTTCCTTTGATGATGATGATGATGATGATTTCAGCCGATGAACAATACTGCAATCACACTATCCTACAATATCACTCGATCTTCTGCACTTCTGGTTAAATTATTAAGTGCGGCGCGCTGAGCGCGTGCGGTCCTTATCTCGCGCGAAAAAGTAATGAGCAAACTTAAGACGGTGCTGCCAAGGTGATTTATTTTTAGGGTAGGGTATAACTGTAAAATACGCGGACTTATCTCTGGCGACTGGAGTGACTACCTTGTAAAATCTATATCGAAGGATGAAGCAAAGAAATATAATTACCAGTTACCACCAGTATAATGTTGTTTGTGGATTTGATAGCTGGCCAAGAAATACAGCCTAATCACGAGACATGATCAAATATCAAATCGCAATCCAATTTATAGGAAGTTTGTGTTTTATGAGGTGCATAATAAAGTATGTGGAATAAATTCGAAAATAACTCCACTTTTCGTGTAACACTTGCACCGTTCGCGTCGTAAACGCGAGGACGTCGTAAAGTGTTCCTTAGCTCTTAATTTATTTAAATATGGCCGCCATAAAATAATCTCTTTGGGATGACCTAATTGGTATAGGTACCTAGTAGTTTTTTATAGGGTGATATTTTTAAATATTTTTTTATACTTGCCTAAATGTTTTGACGTGATAACGTCTTATAAATCGATGAACACCGGCTGCACGCACGAAAAAGTATCACGTCCCGCCTGAGCCTGAGCGTGCACGCGAGAGCGCGGAACAAGCGATAGAGAGGCACGATTGGCTCAAGCGTTGGCTTGTGATACATTTATTCATGAATGTTTCTTTATGACGTTATCACGTAGCGACTTTACAGACAACCAATTTTTTAACGACATTTTTACTTCGGTATTTATGTAGAAATCGCACTAGTATAGTTAAAAATGACGTTTATTATTAATTTTACCAAATCCAAGTAGGTATATGGTTTTAACAAGGATAAAAGCTTAAATTGCAGCCCAACTACTGAGAAGTGGACGTAGCATCCGCCATATTGACCTTGTTCGTATAAAAAATTGGTTGTCTGTAAAGTCGGTTTACGGACGATAGTTTTACGTGATAACGTCATAAAGAAACATTGAAGAATAAATGTGTCACTAGCCAACGCTTGGGCCGATCGTGCTTCCTATCGCTTGTTCCGCGCTCTCGCGTGCACGCTCAGGCTCAGGCGGAACGTGACACTTTTTCGTGCGTGCAGCCGGTGCTCATCGATTTATAAGACGTTATCACGTCAAAATGTAGCATATGTCACCGGACCATTATAACGAATCGATTCACACCTCATCCACCAAATTCGCTACGGTGGAACATTCGTAAATATAGTCACGTACATACATAAACTGCTAAAATCAAACACCTTCCTTTTGGCTTTGCCGTAATCGGGTAAAAATCCGACGGGAACCCTCTGTGTTCCCGGGATAAAAGGTGGCATATTATGTCACTCTCCAGGTCCTCAACGATACCCGTGCAAAAATCACGTCCAACTGTTGCTCATTTGCTGCGTGATTGAAGGACAAACTTTCGCGTTTATAAAATCAACCAGATTTTGCCCGCGGCTTCGGTCACGTTAAGTTTGAGTTTTGAAACCGCTATTATAGCCCCTTAGGGGTTGAATTTCCAAAATTTTCAAAAAAGCCTTTCTTAGCGAATGCTTACATCATAATATCTATCTGTATGCTAAATTTCAGCCTGATCCGTCCAGTGATTTGAGCTGTGCGTTGATAGATCAGTCAATCAGTCACGAAATAACTAGTAATGTTTGGAATGGAATTTATACTTTTAATTATAGGTATTCATAGAGTGTTGCAGTGATAGCCTAGTGGTTAGGACTATGGTCTCCTATTCGGGGGATCGCAGGTTTGATCCCGGGTACGCACCTCTGACTTTTTGGAGTTAAATGCGTTTAAGCAATTAAATATCACTTGCTTCAACGGTGAAGGAAAACATCGTGAGGAAACCTGCACACCTGAGAGTTCTTCATAATGTTCTTGAAGGTGTGTGAAGTCCGCCAATTCGCATTGGGCCAGCGTGGTGGACTATGGCCTATAACCCTTCTCTGAGAGGAGACCTGCGCCCAGTAGTGAGCCGCTGATGGGTTGCTAATGATGATGAAAAAATGATGACAGAGTGTTATAGGCCACCCTTCTCTGAGAGAGAAACCTAGTGCTCAGTGGTGAGACGTTGATGGTTGCTGATGGTGATGATAATACATAGAGGTTGTCGATTTGATTCCAGTCTTGTAGCATCAAATTTCATTTAGCATCCCTGATCCTACCCTTGTTCCCAAGGGATCCAAGAATAACAAATAGCATTCACCCTCTGATAGAGAAAGCTATTACTGCTACGTATTTGTTATTAAACTATGATTAATGGTGTTCTTCAAACTAGGGGTTCTTTATTGGTATGTGATTTTTATTCGCTACAAAATTATAAATTAATACAAGTAAAAGACAGACAACATTTAAATCTATATATATATAAAAGAAAGTGGTGTTAGTTACACTATTTATAACTCAAGAACGGATGAACCGATTTGTCTGAAAATTGGTGGAGAAGTAGCTTAGAACCAGGAGACGGACATAGGATACTTTTTATCCCGATCGACCGCGTTTCCGTCATGTCGCTATAAAACGTGGTATAAGAAAAACGCATCTGACATGGAATAACAAAACGTAAATGACAGCTAAACGTAATTTTGTCTTTGGTTAAGTATGGTAAAAAATTTGACAATTATAAAAAGTGTTATAATAAAGCATTACTGATATTGTAAATGCGAAAGTGTGTTTGTTTGTTGGTTTGTCCTTCAATTACGTCGCAACAGAACAGCGGATTGATGCGATTTTTTGCATGGGTATAGTAATGGATGTAGTAGTGGTTCCTCAGACCGGGAGAGCTACTTTTTATCTCGGATAATGAAAGAGTTCCCGCGGGATTTTTAAAAACTAAATCCATGCGGACGAAGTCGCGGGCAACAGCTAGTAATTAATAATTCAGAAATTAATGTTTACAAACAAAACACTTTTTTATACTGAATATGTATCTATACTTATTAATATGCACATAGGTATATCATACATTTTAATATAGGTAGCAGGTTCAGTTGATAGGTTTTTATTTTAAAAAAAAAGGTTAACTTGAGTAATATGCCCCTCTCCCCTCCAAATAAGCTTAAAGCTTGTGTTAGGACTTAGGAGTGGGTACGATAACAGTGCGAGACGGGTGGGGATTGAACCTTCGAACTTTCAAGTTTCAGTGCCTTTAACCACTGGGCTATAGAGGCTCTTAAACATTATGTGTCACATTCTAAATGCGAAAGCGAGTTTATTTTTCTGTTTTTCTTTCAATCACGCTGCAACAGAGCTACGGATCTACGTGATTTTGCATAGGTATAATTGAGGACCTGGAGAGTAACATAGGATACCCTTTATCCCGGAAAATGAATTCCCGAGGCATAATAAAAACCTAACTCCACGTGGACGGTGCACTAAAGCTAGTAGTTGAATAAAACACAATACTTCCCCAACAATAACATGTTGCATTGTTTTATACCAGTTAAGTGCAAACATAGCACATACAGTATTTGTTCCGAGATGAACGCGGAGGGCGGTGATAGGCATAAACGTCCGATTCAATTGTGATGCAATTTGTCAACAGCCACCCCTCCGGGCGTCCCCTGCTTCCATTCCACCCTCGTGTAAGGGCCACCACTAATTTAGCAGGTATGGGGTACTTCGAAATATAGTTTGTCAAAACAAATGTACACCATTCAAGAGTCTTGAACCACAGATTACAAATGTTCAATTAATTGAAATGTGTACCTTTTTCAAAGGAAAACATCGTGAGGAAACATGCAAGCCTGAGAGTTCTCCATAATGTTCTCAAAGGTGTGTAAAGCCTGCCAAGCTGAACTTGGCCAGCGTGGTAGACTATGGATTACCCTTCTGTGAGAGGAGACTTGTGTTCAGTAGTGAGCCGTTGATGGATTGTTGATGATGATGATAGTCAATCGAGCCTTAACCCTTCTCATTCGAAAGGAGATTACTTGCCGGCTCGTTTTTGGAGAGATGTGGGTTTGAACTTGAGTGGCAACAACAAGTAAATACCATTGTATTTACATGTCATAACAAGTAGACTGTAAAACACTATAATAAGTGTCGTGGAACACTCGGCTTGAACGAAGTTCAGAATCAACGCTATCTTTCGTCACATGTTAGAAGCATCTCATAAAAAAACAGATTAAAGCAAGTGCAAACAAGTTCACGCTTTTCACATAGATGGCTTAAATAAATTTTACAGCAAATATTTTGTTCGGAATTTCTCTGCTATAAAACTTCGTTCCGAAAATAAAAAAAAGAACAAAGCCATAATCTGAAGTCAGGAGTCAGGATTTGAAACCACAACCCGATAGTTTCAAATTCTTACGCCTAACAACAAGGGCCGTGACGGGAAATTCTTACACATTTTTTCGTCTAGCCCCCCATCCGTCAACCCGTCCGAGAAGAAACTTCGTTCCAATAATATTATTGGTGGAGTTTGAACCGTCAACGTTCCAGTTTTCAGTCAGTATCGCTATTGAGTTCAAAACTAACGTGACCATAACACGAAATGATGAGTACATTATGAACACTCGTCGTGTTCACACATTAACGTCATCTTATTGCTAATGTGCACCAGTCACGCACTCCGCAGTCCGGGATGAGCGCCAGATTGTGGGAGCTTGACACGTGTTATGTTATGAATATGATTGTTTATGGGATAGGTATTGTTTGGCAGTGTATGAATGAGAATTAGCTATTTCTCGTTTTGGTATAATGCAATGGTAATACACACAAAACCTTCTTATTATTCGCTATTAGGACTTCGTCCACTTGGAGTTATGTTCCTTAAAAATCCTTCGGGAAAATATTGTAAATCAACTCTATCTATGGTTCCGTTCCTATCTGATTAAGTGACAACCTTATATAACTCTTAAACTACTGGTTCAAATTGAATGAAACTTGACATATACCGTGTTTATACAATGCCTGCTTGGTTACTGAAAATTCAGGCTGCTAGTTTTATCCACAACGAAGTTATAGGGGTGTCGAAAATGGCCTGAACTGCTTCGAGAAAAGGATAGTACGGCCGTGCCGCTTTTATGCTCGACTTCTGGGGGCACGGCAGTGCCCCGCCAAGTCCTTCCTCCTTCACCTTTCTACCCACCAAGTCATTCCTTCTTCACCTTTCTACCATTGATGATAGAATTGTGAGAAGTCGTGATCGTTGAAATCATTATGTGGTTGAAATGAAACCTACTCGCATTCTACATCGATGTACTCGCACGAAAAGCTTTAATTCAACGTTTCTGAAACGAACCGCTAAGGTTTGGAAAGCTCTTCAAGTGTCAGTGTTTCCTGCCACATATAACTTAAATTACCTTCAAGGCAACAGTGGTTAGGCATTATGTTTGATTGCAGTTAAGTGCTAGTCCATATATTTAAAAAAAATAGGCAAACCCGCTCAACCTGGATTTCAAGTGTTTTCCAATTGACTGTCTTCAAGCACAAGCCATAAAAACAAACCAAAATACCAAAAAAGAAAAGAGAAAATTCGCATTATAAATAAGTAAAATTTAAGTAGTTAATGTTTTATAGTGAGAAAGTTATTTTCTATTCCTGGTCGGTCTATTTTGTATGCACAGCAATATCCAGCACCAAGCTCACATAAATTGTCACATAATCTCACAGTTTTCTTAAGAGATCCACCAACTAGATTAGTGTGAATTATCTCTTCACCGTGTGAAGCATACCAGGAACGCAGAAGTTACGTGCAGATTTATGTAATCTTGATTTTCGCACGAACGGTCTGCTCTCCGCATGCTAAGGAATCGTTGCCATCTAGACGCTTTTTATTAAAGATCAACACTTTGATTGCAGGAAAGCTGTTTGTTATCTCCCTACGTCATGTTTCTCTCAAATAACTTCTCTATTGTTTATGAATGAAAATCCGAATTAGTGTTAATTTAATAGAGAGAACTCGTTGTTGGAAATGGCGATACTCAAGTAAATTTTTTGTGATTGCAACTATGCAGAGCTTTTGATATGTTCGTTTAGGAGCTGTGTTCAATTCATAATATTTTTACTGCTTCCTCAATCAACAACTCTTTACGTACTAACCTACTCAGATGTGTCATGTGAGGTCTTCTAACATTAGACTTATTTTGGAAGACCCTTTTTTACCCAATCACGACAAAGCTTAAAGGAAAGTTATGATTTGAGTGGTCTAGATATGTATGTATGTAAGTATGTTTGTTTGTATGATGTATGTTCCACCGTAGCACCTAAACTACTGAGCCGATTTTATTGAATGAGGTATCAATCGATTCGTTATTATGGGTGACATAGGCAACATTTTTACGAACAAAATTAATCATGACGAATGGTTACATCAAATTTTCCACACTCGGGTACAGTTTTTAAACTTTTTTTTGTTAATAAATAAATAATCAGTAATAAAAATTAATTTATAACAAAGGCCCTATACCGAATAAAGCTAACTCTAGTGTTTCTTTACTCGTGTTACAGTGAGCGAGTTTTCACCTAGGTATAAACGCGATCATATTATTGTCATAATTATCAAAAGATACGAAAGATAAAAGATACAGTTTTATCATTTATCAATATCTTGCTTTCGCATGTACCAGGCGAGCAGTGTGGTAAGGAGGCGGCGATGGCTATCGCGGATCGTAAATAAG
>JARPMR010000023.1:4211081-4221081 GCA_029955525.1 Oeneis ivallda
CCTAACCTAACCTAACCTAACCTAACCTAACCTAACCTAACCTAACCTAACCTAACCTAACCTAACCTAACCTAACCTAACCTAACCTAACCTAACCTAACCTAACCTAACCTAACCTAACCTAACCTAACCTAACCTAACCTAACCTAACCTAACCTAACCTAACCTAACCTAACCTAACCTAACCTAACCTAACCTAACCTAACCTAACCTAACCTAACCTAACCTAACCTAACCTAACCTAACCTAACCTAACCTAACCTAACCTAACCTAACCTAACCTAACCTAACCTAACCTAACCTAACCTAACCTAACCTAACCTAACCTAACCTAACCTAACCTAACCTAACCTAACCTAACCTAACCTAACCTAACCTAACCTAACCTAACCTAACCTAACCTAACCTAACCTAACCTAACCTAACCTAACCTAACCTAACCTAACCTAACCTAACCTAACCTAACCTAACCTAACCTAACCTAACCTAACCTAACCTAACCTAACCTAACCTAACCTAACCTAACCTAACCTAACCTAACCTAACCTAACCTAACCTAACCTAACCTAACCTAACCTAACCTAACCTAACCTAACCTAACCTAACCTAACCTAACCTAACCTAACCTAACCTAACCTAACCTAACCTAACCTAACCTAACCTAACCTAACCTAACCTAACCTAACCTAACCTAACCTAACCTAACCTAACCTAACCTAACCTAACCTAACCTAACCTAACCTAACCTAACCTAACCTAACCTAACCTAACCTAACCTAACCTAACCTAACCTAACCTAACCTAACCTAACCTAACCTAACCTAACCTAACCTAACCTAACCTAACCTAACCTAACCTAACCTAACCTAACCTAACCTAACCTAACCTAACCTAACCTAACCTAACCTAACCTAACCTAACCTAACCTAACCTAACCTAACCTAACCTAACCTAACCTAACCTAACCTAACCTAACCTAACCTAACCTAACCTAACCTAACCTAACCTAACCTAACCTAACCTAACCTAACCTAACCTAACCTAACCTAACCTAACCTAACCTAACCTAACCTAACCTAACCTAACCTAACCTAACCTAACCTAACCTAACCTAACCTAACCTAACCTAACCTAACCTAACCTAACCTAACCTAACCTAACCTAACCTAACCTAACCTAACCTAACCTAACCTAACCTAACCTAACCTAACCTAACCTAACCTAACCTAACCTAACCTAACCTAACCTAACCTAACCTAACCTAACCTAACCTAACCTAACCTAACCTAACCTAACCTAACCTAACCTAACCTAACCTAACCTAACCTAACCTAACCTAACCTAACCTAACCTAACCTAACCTAACCTAACCTAACCTAACCTAACCTAACCTAACCTAACCTAACCTAACCTAACCTAACCTAACCTAACCTAACCTAACCTAACCTAACCTAACCTAACCTAACCTAACCTAACCTAACCTAACCTAACCTAACCTAACCTAACCTAACCTAACCTAACCTAACCTAACCTAACCTAACCTAACCTAACCTAACCTAACCTAACCTAACCTAACCTAACCTAACCTAACCTAACCTAACCTAACCTAACCTAACCTAACCTAACCTAACCTAACCTAACCTAACCTAACCTAACCTAACCTAACCTAACCTAACCTAACCTAACCTAACCTAACCTAACCTAACCTAACCTAACCTAACCTAACCTAACCTAACCTAACCTAACCTAACCTAACCTAACCTAACCTAACCTAACCTAACCTAACCTAACCTAACCTAACCTAACCTAACCTAACCTAACCTAACCTAACCTAACCTAACCTAACCTAACCTAACCTAACCTAACCTAACCTAACCTAACCTAACCTAACCTAACCTAACCTAACCTAACCTAACCTAACCTAACCTAACCTAACCTAACCTAACCTAACCTAACCTAACCTAACCTAACCTAACCTAACCTAACCTAACCTAACCTAACCTAACCTAACCTAACCTAACCTAACCTAACCTAACCTAACCTAACCTAACCTAACCTAACCTAACCTAACCTAACCTAACCTAACCTAACCTAACCTAACCTAACCTAACCTAACCTAACCTAACCTAACCTAACCTAACCTAACCTAACCTAACCTAACCTAACCTAACCTAACCTAACCTAACCTAACCTAACCTAACCTAACCTAACCTAACCTAACCTAACCTAACCTAACCTAACCTAACCTAACCTAACCTAACCTAACCTAACCTAACCTAACCTAACCTAACCTAACCTAACCTAACCTAACCTAACCTAACCTAACCTAACCTAACCTAACCTAACCTAACCTAACCTAACCTAACCTAACCTAACCTAACCTAACCTAACCTAACCTAACCTAACCTAACCTAACCTAACCTAACCTAACCTAACCTAACCTAACCTAACCTAACCTAACCTAACCTAACCTAACCTAACCTAACCTAACCTAACCTAACCTAACCTAACCTAACCTAACCTAACCTAACCTAACCTAACCTAACCTAACCTAACCTAACCTAACCTAACCTAACCTAACCTAACCTAACCTAACCTAACCTAACCTAACCTAACCTAACCTAACCTAACCTAACCTAACCTAACCTAACCTAACCTAACCTAACCTAACCTAACCTAACCTAACCTAACCTAACCTAACCTAACCTAACCTAACCTAACCTAACCTAACCTAACCTAACCTAACCTAACCTAACCTAACCTAACCTAACCTAACCTAACCTAACCTAACCTAACCTAACCTAACCTAACCTAACCTAACCTAACCTAACCTAACCTAACCTAACCTAACCTAACCTAACCTAACCTAACCTAACCTAACCTAACCTAACCTAACCTAACCTAACCTAACCTAACCTAACCTAACCTAACCTAACCTAACCTAACCTAACCTAACCTAACCTAACCTAACCTAACCTAACCTAACCTAACCTAACCTAACCTAACCTAACCTAACCTAACCTAACCTAACCTAACCTAACCTAACCTAACCTAACCTAACCTAACCTAACCTAACCTAACCTAACCTAACCTAACCTAACCTAACCTAACCTAACCTAACCTAACCTAACCTAACCTAACCTAACCTAACCTAACCTAACCTAACCTAACCTAACCTAACCTAACCTAACCTAACCTAACCTAACCTAACCAGTCACGCGCGGCCCCCCGGAGCGAGCGGATCGTTTTTGAGCCGCTCCGCGCTCGAAAAATCGAAGTTGCGGGTCAGTTATGGAAAATCAACTAGTGAAATACACTAAAAGTTGCGCGCTGTCGAGCGCTATGCGGATGTGAAAAAATTTTTGAAATTGGACAAGTTTTGTGGGAGATATGACAATTTTTGTGTTTTTAAAAAAAAGTGAAAAGTGTTTTTCGCGTGCGGCTTACGATTTTCCGCGGTGCGACTCAGTTTCGAGAGTGCATTTAGGTGCGCCTTGATGAGGCGCATCTTTTAAGACCTTTTGGACATTTTTAGCATAGTGCGCCAGGGAGTTAGGCCCCAATAACTGTGATTTTCGGACACAAAAACTGGTTTTTCGTTAATAACTTTTTAGATAGATCGAGGACATGTTATTATTATTATTTCGTTGTATTAGTGTATAAGTGCTCTACCTGTGTGCCAAACCTCAGATTTCTCTGATAGATAGTTTAAAAGTTATAAGTGTTTTTATAAAAATGACCGTTATGCGAAAACCTGGTTGTACAGCAGCTGGACAGTTTCTTGTTAGAGGCCCAGGTGTGGGATATCCTAACTAAGAAAACGACACTAGGTGCACTCACGGGACATTAAAAACCAGGGGGTGAGGCCACTTTTCCTTCCGCTTTCCCCAATTTTTTTTTTCAATTGTCCATATTTCCAAGCGCTTTATATATATAATTATATAGTTTATTAATATATATTCAGTATCTATCATAGTATATTGCCTGAAAATCTCAGGCCCCTATCTCTTGTAGTTTCTTAGATATTTAACTTTTTGTGGGCGGAGATATTTGTAGAATCCGGTGCTAACTTCACGAGTCGATTTGGAGGGGTTCCCGTGGGGGGATCTTCTCCAAGTTTAGCCTATTTTTAGTTTCTCGGCAATAGCTTTCATATCCACTTTTCAAAATTCTTAATTTCCTTAAAACAAAAAAGTCAATTTCAGTTTCAAATTACGTAACCGAAATAAATAAAAATTTTCAAAAATCCATATCTCCGCCAATATTGCTCCTATCTTCTTCCGGTCTTCTTATATATTCTTAATTTACCGTCGTGCTTCCGACTCCGAAGGCAAAATTTATCTTTTTTATGTATTTCTATTTTTCTTGATTTTTCAAGTTTTGAAAATTGGAGAATAGTTTTAATTAAATAACTCCCCCGTTTTTCCACTAAATTCACCCCGGTTTCTTTACTTATTCATGATTTTTGGTCTGTTACTTAAATCCGAAGTAACATTTTAAAAATTTTCATTAGTTTAATTTTTCGTGTTTTTCCCATTTTTAGAATTTGAGAAAATTTCTTAAAATCCATAACTCTCTTGTTTATTTGTATTTTTCGGCGCGGTTTTCGTATAAATATGTATTTTATGTATCTTTATCATATCCCCCCATAAAACCCCCCTACCCCCCCTTACCCCCCTTAACCCCCCCAACTTAAATTGCGATTCGGACACTCTGTGCCTCGCCCGGACTATTTAGTATTGATAAGAGACAATATTGGCCATGACTCCCACTAGGATCCCAAAACCTAGCGGGGATAAGTCTCCTGCGCCCCTTCATGTTACTGCGGATACGGTTAAGGACCTTGAGACCTACATGACGGTGGTCACTACCTTGACCGCTAAAATAGTGAAGGCCGTACAAGACGGCAAGAGTGTAACCGCGGTTAACAAGCGGGTGATCATCACTGCGGCCGAGGAGATCCGCCGGGCTTCCCATGCCCTGGCTGCGGTCTCTCGGCGTACACCTGCGGAATCTTCGCGCGAGGTCTCTAGCCCCGCTCCCTCCACCCCCGCCCCTGCTGGAGGGCAGGCTGCCCCAGCTGACTCTAGGGATGCGTCGCCGGCGGCGGTGGCGACTCCAGTGAGCGTCGTTGGGGAGCTCCGCATGGAACTCAACGCCTGCACGGAGGAGGTGAGGAGGTTGCGCAGCGATCTCGCTGCGAAACCACCCATTGCTGCTGCACAGAAGCAGATTACAAAGTGTATTCGCGAGGAGATGAGCAAGCTTGCCCCCGCCGCGGCGGCAACGGCGCGGCCCTCGTACGCGCAGGTGGCGCGAGCGAGACCGGCGCCGGCCGCTGCGGCCGTCTCCACCCCCCCCTCTACGGTCGCTTCTCCTCCTTCGCGGCCGGCAATAATTGTCTCCGCGAAGGCGCCAGTTGAAACAAAGGAAGAATTGATAAAGGTGTGGCGCAGATCTATTAGCTTTAGAGACTCTACCTACGGTCCGGCGGCGATTCGCCCTATCTCTAATAAGAAAATTAGGGTTGAGTTTGAGAGTGTGCAACACAGGGACGACGCGATAGGGCGCCTCAGTAAGTCGGAGCTCGTGAGTGTGGAGCCGGCTCGCAGGCGCAACCCTATGCTGATACTAAAAGGTGTCGCGAAAGATGTTGCTTCGGAGGACCTCGTCGAGCTTCTCATCAAGCAAAACCAGGGCTTATGCGTTCCGCAGGGGGAGATTAAGTTGCGTTTCCTCCGCAACAACCGTAACGCCGAACTATACAACGCCGTCCTGGAGGCTGACCCCGGCACCTGGCGTGGGGCAATAGAGATGGGAAGACTGAGCGTGGACCATCAGAAGGTCCACGTTCAGGACTTTTCACCTTTTCTGCAGTGTTACGCGTGTCTGCAGTTCGGCCACACGAGGAAGAACTGTAGGGACGCGGCACACATTCTCTGCGCCTTCTGTGCGGGGACGGCCCACCGGGAGGGGGATTGCCCGGAAAAGTCTAAACCTACCGCGGTGCCCAAATGCGTGAACTGTGTCGATCGAAACAGCAAATTCAATCTACAAGCGTCCGTGGCTCATAAAGCTACATCCGATGTGTGCCCAGTACTGCGAGCCATGAGGAAGAGGGTGGAGTCCAACATCAATTATGGATAAGTACAGATCACTGAATATAGTACAGTGCAACTTAGATAGATCTAAGAACTGTCTACAGGACTTCATTCGCTTTTTCATGGCGAGTAGTCATTCCTTTGCGCTGGTTTCGGAACCATACGTCGGCACATCTAACGAAGTGAGACAAATTCGTGGCCTTGACATCTTTCAGTTTCCGGGAACTGACGCAGGTAGAGTCAAGGCCTGCATACTGGCAAAGACCGGCTCTCCACCTTGTCTGGGTCTCTCTCAATACTCGACGCCAAACCTCTGTGTCGTCCAAGTTTGTGTAGGCGCGCGGCGGCTGTATCTTGCGTCAGTGTACGTCCCTCCTGGAAGCGAGGACGACGACAACGCGGCTACAATCGGGTGCGTCGAACAATTTGTAAGGGACGTCGGGGGGACGCGATGTATCGTTGGGGGGGACTTTAACGGGTGGCACCCCATTTGGGGTAGCGATAGGGCTAACAGTAGGGGTAAGGCGGTTGCGGACCTAATGTACGGCAACGACCTTTTCTGCTGTAATACTGGAAATGTACCGACATTTGAAACTGTGACTCACGGACGGGACAGGTCCTCTATAATTGACCTAACATTGGCTTCCTCAGACCTTTATGACGACATTAGGAACTGGACTGTCAACTTGGAGGCTTGCGTATCATCCCAGCACAATGCTGTGGAATTCACCATCTGCTTGGATGATCCTGCTGGTCCATCACAACACAGCACCACGACATTTAGGTATAAGAATGATAAAGCTCGTTGGGCGGACTTTAAAGGAGCTTTACATCTGCACTTTTCTGAATCCGATATACTGGACCGAGACGTCACCGACATGAATGAGAACCAACTTGACGACTTCATTGACCTAGTGACAGAGACTATTCACTCCGCTTGCAAGGACACAATGCGGCTCAAATCAGCTGGGAACGGCCACAAGCCCCCCTGGTGGTCTGATCAGCTGGAAGCCTGCAAGAGAGAGGTAGTTGAGCTGCATCGGCGCCTACATGCGTCAAAACATAGGGGACTTCCACTAGAGACGCTAGTTGAAGAACTAGGGACTAAAAGAGCCAAATATGCCGAGGAGCTGAAGGCTGCATCAACCAACAGCTTCAGGGAATTTTGTGCGTTGCAAACCAAAGAGAATGTCTGGTCTCTCACTAATAGATTATTAAAAGATATTAACCCCCGCAGGCCCCCCATAACAGTTAAAACAGGTGACATTTACTCGACTGACTCTCTTGAGACTGCCCGAGCTCTACTGCATCACTTTTACCCGGACGATAGACCCGACTCTGTTCAAAGACATTACAGCCTCAGACAGAAACTCAATGACACACCCGACACACTAGATGATCCCCCTTTCACGGTTGGGGAGTTGCTGGAGGTACTTCGGTACATGAGCCCCAAAAAGGCACCAGGGATGGATGGGCTAACGGCGGACATATGCCTGGCGTTCGCGTCAGAGTATGGCCAGTTGCTCACGGGCATCATGAATAGATGCTTGGACCTCCAGCACTTCCCCTCCCAGTGGAAGAGGGCGTATGTTAAAATCATCCCCAAACCCAACAAAAGTGACCGCTCCTCTCTTGACTCTTACAGACCAATAGGACTAATTCCAGTTTTTGGCAAACTACTGGAAAAACTCTTCATTAAAAGAGTCACATACGCGGCCGAAAGGGCGGGAAGGATCAGTGTTTCGCAGTACGGGTTCAGAGAGCAAACCAGCACCACGATGGCCATTGATAAGGCCCTCGGCATCATCCGTCAAGCTAAGGGTGCTGGTGAGCTCGTCGTGGCTGTCTCCCTGGACATTAAAGCCGCTTTTGACAGCGCTTGGTGGCCGGCGCTTTTCAGCCAACTTCGAAATGTGGAGTGCCCACGGAACATCTTTGGGCTTATTCGTAGCTACCTACAAAACAGAGAAGTTGTGCTGGATCATGCCAATGTGCGGGTCACCAAGGGTATGTCCAGGGGTTGTGTGCAGGGGTCCGCGTGCGGGCCTGTGTTGTGGAACCTGATCCTTGACGAACTTTTGAAACTGGAGTTGCCGGCGGGCTGCCATATCCAGGCATTCGCGGACGATGTTCTTATCGTCGTCCAAGCAAAACACATCGAGGAGTTACAGAATAGAACCAATAGGGCACTGGACTCCATTGTTGACTGGGGGAGGGGAGTGAAGCTCGAGTTCGGGTCGCACAAGACCAAGGCAATAGCCTTTACTAAGAGAGCTAAGGCCGCCGTAATTAGCATGGAAGGGAAGAGTCTGCAATTCGAGAGAGAAATAAAATATTTGGGAGTCATTATAGACGAGAAGCTTCTTTTTAACAGCCACGTGCGGCATGTCCTGGCAAAGGCGACACGTATTTTCAATAAACTCTGCCTATATAGTAGACCAACATGGGGAGCTCACCCGGAGAATATTCAGAGCATATATAGGCAAGTTATTGAACCTACTGTCACCTATGCTGCCGGGGTATGGGGGCACGTGGCTGCTAAGAAGGGCATTAGGAGGAAACTGTTAAGCGTGCAGAGAGGCTTCGCCATCAAGGCCATTAGGGCCTTTAGGACGGTCTCTACTACGGCGGCCATAGCTCTAGCTCGCTTCACTCCTCTCGATCTCAAGATTCGGGAGGTCCACATGATTGAGAATGTCAAATTGACGGGCACGACTCATTTCCTCCCTCACGATGTAACACTGGAGCGAGCTACTCCCCCGCATCAGTTGCTCCACCCGGCACAAAGAGTTACAGTCATGGCTTCCGAATTTACTGAGCACACACAGATTATAAAACATTGTACACCTAAAACTATTCAAATTTACACCGATGGAAGCAAACAGGAGGATGGCAGGGTGGGGGCAGCCTATGTTTGTTTCCAAGGAGAGATTGGGCTCGCGGCTAGTAAACTCAAACTACATGACAGCTGTTCTGTCTTTCAGGCAGAACTGCTGGCAATTCTCAAGGCGTGCCTATGGGTAATAAACCATAGGCACAAAAACAATAATCTGAACTACAACTACATCATTTTTACCGACTCCATGGCCTCATTACTAGCAATCAGGAATCGCAGTAACACAAATCCAATAGTAGCACAGATACATAGACTTACCTATGAAATTATTGACATAAACACACTTCGTTTCGCCTGGGTTAGGAGCCACGTCGGTATCCCAGGCAACGAGGCGGCGGACGCCGCGGCCAAAAGGGCCACGGAGTTGCACAAACCCCCCGACTATTGCTTCTTCCCCATCAGCTACGTCAAGCATTCCATCCGTACGGAGAACCGCCGGATATGGCAGGCCCGGTACGACAGTGAACAGCACGGACGACGGACTAAGACACTCCTCCCCAATTTGACCGACATTGTTGAACTTTTCAACTTGACTAAAACTACTTTCTTTTTAACACAATTTTTGACTGGACATGGATTCCACCGACAGTATCTTCTCCGCTTCCACATTGTAAATAACGACACTTGCCCTTGCGATAACGCATCATCCCAAACCATGGAGCATCTTATAGAAACATGCTCTAGGTTTGGCCGCTCTAGGTTGAACCATAAGATGCTTTGCGAGCATCTTGGGGTCCCACCCTTCAATATCAGGGAACTCATGGGGAAACATGCTGCGCTGGAGTCCTTTGTTCTATTATTGGAAAATATACTGAAGCAGCTTAAACAGTTCAACGAAGATGCTAATTAAAATATACTTGGTCTGCTAACCTTGTCATTTAGCATAAACATTAGTTATTAGTAGTTGATTTTAATTTGATACTTAAACTTAATGTGTGTTGTTAATTTAAGTGGAAGTTGTTTCCATTGAAACACTATATGTGTGTAACTAGATTTAAAGATT
>JARPMR010000023.1:4226081-4228581 GCA_029955525.1 Oeneis ivallda
AGAATGATAAAGCTCGTTGGGCGGACTTTAAAGGAGCTTTACATCTGCACTTTTCTGAATCCGATATACTGGACCGAGACGTCACCGACATGAATGAGAACCAACTTGACGACTTCATTGACCTAGTGACAGAGACTATTCACTCCGCTTGCAAGGACACAATGCGGCTCAAATCAGCTGGGAACGGCCACAAGCCCCCCTGGTGGTCTGATCAGCTGGAAGCCTGCAAGAGAGAGGTAGTTGAGCTGCATCGGCGCCTACATGCGTCAAAACATAGGGGACTTCCACTAGAGACGCTAGTTGAAGAACTAGGGACTAAAAGAGCCAAATATGCCGAGGAGCTGAAGGCTGCATCAACCAACAGCTTCAGGGAATTTTGTGCGTTGCAAACCAAAGAGAATGTCTGGTCTCTCACTAATAGATTATTAAAAGATATTAACCCCCGCAGGCCCCCCATAACAGTTAAAACAGGTGACATTTACTCGACTGACTCTCTTGAGACTGCCCGAGCTCTACTGCATCACTTTTACCCGGACGATAGACCCGACTCTGTTCAAAGACATTACAGCCTCAGACAGAAACTCAATGACACACCCGACACACTAGATGATCCCCCTTTCACGGTTGGGGAGTTGCTGGAGGTACTTCGGTACATGAGCCCCAAAAAGGCACCAGGGATGGATGGGCTAACGGCGGACATATGCCTGGCGTTCGCGTCAGAGTATGGCCAGTTGCTCACGGGCATCATGAATAGATGCTTGGACCTCCAGCACTTCCCCTCCCAGTGGAAGAGGGCGTATGTTAAAATCATCCCCAAACCCAACAAAAGTGACCGCTCCTCTCTTGACTCTTACAGACCAATAGGACTAATTCCAGTTTTTGGCAAACTACTGGAAAAACTCTTCATTAAAAGAGTCACATACGCGGCCGAAAGGGCGGGAAGGATCAGTGTTTCGCAGTACGGGTTCAGAGAGCAAACCAGCACCACGATGGCCATTGATAAGGCCCTCGGCATCATCCGTCAAGCTAAGGGTGCTGGTGAGCTCGTCGTGGCTGTCTCCCTGGGCATTAAAGCCGCTTTTGACAGCGCTTGGTGGCCGGCGCTTTTCAGCCAACTTCGAAATGTGGAGTGCCCACGGAACATCTTTGGGCTTATTCGTAGCTACCTACAAAACAGAGAAGTTGTGCTGGATCATGCCAATGTGCGGGTCACCAAGGGTATGTCCAGGGGTTGTGTGCAGGGGTCCGCGTGCGGGCCTGTGTTGTGGAACCTGATCCTTGACGAACTTTTGAAACTGGAGTTGCCGGCGGGCTGCCATATCCAGGCATTCGCGGACGATGTTCTTATCGTCGTCCAAGCAAAACACATCGAGGAGTTACAGAATAGAACCAATAGGGCACTGGACTCCATTGTTGACTGGGGGAGGGGAGTGAAGCTCGAGTTCGGGTCGCACAAGACCAAGGCAATAGCCTTTACTAAGAGAGCTAAGGCCGCCGTAATTAGCATGGAAGGGAAGAGTCTGCAATTCGAGAGAGAAATAAAATATTTGGGAGTCATTATAGACGAGAAGCTTCTTTTTAACAGCCACGTGCGGCATGTCCTGGCAAAGGCGACACGTATTTTCAATAAACTCTGCCTATATAGTAGACCAACATGGGGAGCTCACCCGGAGAATATTCAGAGCATATATAGGCAAGTTATTGAACCTACTGTCACCTATGCTGCCGGGGTATGGGGGCACGTGGCTGCTAAGAAGGGCATTAGGAGGAAACTGTTAAGCGTGCAGAGAGGCTTCGCCATCAAGGCCATTAGGGCCTTTAGGACGGTCTCTACTACGGCGGCCATAGCTCTAGCTCGCTTCACTCCTCTCGATCTCAAGATTCGGGAGGTCCACATGATTGAGAATGTCAAATTGACGGGCACGACTCATTTCCTCCCTCACGATGTAACACTGGAGCGAGCTACTCCCCCGCATCAGTTGCTCCACCCGGCACAAAGAGTTACAGTCATGGCTTCCGAATTTACTGAGCACACACAGATTATAAAACATTGTACACCTAAAACTATTCAAATTTACACCGATGGAAGCAAACAGGAGGATGGCAGGGTGGGGGCAGCCTATGTTTGTTTCCAAGGAGAGATTGGGCTCGCGGCTAGTAAACTCAAACTACATGACAGCTGTTCTGTCTTTCAGGCAGAACTGCTGGCAATTCTCAAGGCGTGCCTATGGGTAATAAACCATAGGCACAAAAACAATAATCTGAACTACAACTACATCATTTTTACCGACTCCATGGCCTCATTACTAGCAATCAGGAATCGCAGTAACACAAATCCAATAGTAGCACAGATACATAGACTTACCTATGAAATTATTGACATAAACACACTTCGTTTCGCCTGGGTTAGGAGCCACGTCGGTATCCCAGGCAACGAGGCGGCGGACGCCGCGGCCAAAAGGGCCACGGAGTTGCACAAACCCCCCGACTATTGCTTCTT
>JARPMR010000023.1:4233581-4238581 GCA_029955525.1 Oeneis ivallda
GTGCAAGCATCGCTCTCTTCGCCAAATAGTCACGTTGTAGAAGGAGTCACCTACGCAGGAGTGGCAGCAAAAAGGACAATGACTGTACCCCAACCGATGCATTCCGTCATTGTTTCATCCGAGGACGAAAAGGACACGAGTGGGACAGTGACGGACAAAGTTAGGACTGCAGTCAACGCGATCGCTACTGGACTTAGAGTGGACAAATTACGAAAGGTGAAGAACCAAAAAATTGTTTTAGGTTGCCGCTCCAAGTCGGACCTGGAGCAAATTACGAAGAGGCTCAAGGAATCTGCAACGAGTCTAAAAATTGAAGAGGCCGTAAACAAGCTCCCCTTGGTGGTGTTCAGAGACGTTTTATCTTATAACTCGGACGAAGACATCACCAGGGCGATTGCAAATCAGAACTCTCATATCCTCGAGGGCCTGAACGAAGAAAACTTAAAGATGACCGTGAGATATAGAAAACGGGCAAGAAATCCACATGAGAACCATGTTGTAATGCAAGTCTCCCCCCAGTTGTGGCAACGACTGACCGAGGCAGGACGCGTCCATATAGACATGCAGCGAGTCAAGGTCTTCGACCAAACCCCGCTCATGCAATGTACCAGATGCCTCCGTTTTGGCCATGGCAAAAAACAGTGCACGGAAGAAAAGGACATCTGCGCGCACTGTGGAGGCAATCATCTGCGGGCCGAATGCCATGCCATGCGAGCCGGAGATCCCCCCAGATGCAACAACTGTCAGCAAGCTAAGCTGAATGATACTCGCCATGATGCCTTCAGCGGCGACTGCACCGTTCGTAAAAAATGGGATAGTATAGCACGGTCAAGCGTAGCATACTGCTGAAGGCGCCATGGTGGACCCCAGCAGCTTAAACAGCGCAATACCATTTACTCAAAGTAGCGATCCAACACAATTGCCCCCGCAAGCAGCGGATAAAACTTACCTCTTTCTTCAAGCCAATCTACAACGCAAACAACTGGCCACCTCCGAACTTATGAAGGAAGCCTCAGAGAGAAAAGCGGCTCTTGCACTGCTCCAGGAACCTTACGTGGGTGGGGGTCCAAGTATGAAAACATACGGCAGAACGCGACTCTTCCAAAACACGAATCCTGGGGATGGCACTGTAAAGGCAGCAATAGCAGTGTTTGACGAAGATTTAGACGCAATACAGTGTCCGGACCTTACAACAAACAACATCGCAGTTGTCAGGGTTCGCACAAGCGCCTGGGAGATCGTGTTCGTTTCTTTCTACTTTGAACCAGACAAACCCCTGGAACCTTACCTGGAGCAGCTCAAGAAGATAGAGGCTAAAATACAACCCGCAAAACTGGTCATGGGAGGAGACAGCAACGCGAAGAGTTTCTGGTGGGGTAGCCACAAGACCGACGCAAGGGGAGATATTCTGGCAGGAACACTGGACCAACTGGGTCTACACATATTAAATAATGGAACCACTCCGACCTTCGACACCATAAGAGGCGGTAGATCGCTCTGCAGTCACGTGGACATCACGGTTTGCACAGCGGACATCCTCGATTTGGTGGAAAGCTGGAGAGTGGACCAAGATATGACGAGCTCGGACCACAACGCCATCACGTTCAAAATAAAACTGAAAAAAGGAAAAGACATAATTATACATAGAACAACCAGGATATATAATACCAAAAAAGTTAATTGGAGTCAGTTCCATGAGGAAATGGCCCAATTAAAAATGGAACACAATATAGATCAAACAACAATACAGGAAATTATTAACTCTGAACAATTAGAAAATACAATAGAAACATTTACACACATAATACAAACAACATGCAAAAAACACATACCACCAATAAAAACTAACAAAAAACTTACCTTGCCGTGGTGGACCAAAGAACTCGATGACCTCAGACGAGAAGTTAACACGAAGAGAAGGAGAATCCGTAGCGCTGCGCCGACTCGAAGAGCATGGGTTGTCGATGAATACCTGCAAAAGAAAGAAGAATATGAATGTAAGGTAAAGGAAGCACAGATCCGTAGCTGGAAAGAGTTCTGCGCCAAGCAAGATAAGGAAGGAATGTGGGAGGGGATCTACAGAGTTATCAACAGGACAACTAAGAGGAAAGAAGATCTCCCCTTAAATAAAAATGGGATTACCCTTAGCGCGCAGGAATCTGTCAAACTACTAGCCGAGACATTTTACCCGGAGGACCTAGAAAGTCAGGATAACGCTGACCACATTGAGATAAGAAGAGCAGCCGAACAGATAAATGAGATAAGACATGATGATGTACATGACCCCCCATTTACTCTGGAGGAACTCAAAAACTCTGTGGAAAGTTTTAATCCAAAGAAGGCCCCGGGTGAAGACGGTTTGACTGCAGACATCTGCACCCAAGTTATAGCGCGAGACCCGGAAACGTTCCTAGCGCTTGCCAATAAGTGTCTAGAATTGGGCAGATTTCCAAAAATCTGGAAACGTGCAACAGTTGTCGTCCTAAGAAAGCCAAACAAAGACGATCCCACAAACCCCAAATCATACAGGCCGATTGGACTATTGCCTGTGATGGGGAAAATGTTCGAAAAAATGATGGTTGGCAGACTAAAGTGGCACCTTCTACCGAGAATGAGTACCCGTCAATACGGCTTTATGCCGCAAAAAAGCACCGAAGACTCCCTCTACGACCTTATTAAATATATCAGGAGCAAACTAGAGCTGAAAAAACTTATAACAATGATATCGTTGGACATAGAGGGAGCCTTAGACAGTGCCTGGTGGCCAGCCATCAAACTTCGGCTAGTTGAGGAGGGCTGCCCAAATAACATCCGCAGACTTATAGATAGCTACTTGCACGACAGGAGCGTCAATGTGCGCTACGCGGGTCACACATACGACAAACAGACCAACAAGGGGTGCGTACAAGGTTCCATAGGGGGACCCATACTGTGGAACCTCCTATTGGATCCTTTACTAAAAGGATTGGAAAAGAGGGGCGAATACAGCCAGGCCTTCGCCGACGACATAGTCCTGATCTTTGATGGAGACACCGCTCAGGAGGTGCAACGAAAAGCAAATGTCGCCCTCTCCTACGTTCAGGAATGGGGTGTCCGAAACAAACTTCGTTTCGCACCACAAAAAACTAACGCGATGGTGATCACTAGAAAGCTAAAGTACGACACACCACTTCTGAACATGGGAGGGATCCCTATTAACATGACCGGCGAAATTAAAATTCTAGGCCTAACTATTGACAGTTCTCTGACTTTCAACACACACATCGCAAATACGTGCAAAAAAGTGTCAAATATTTACAGGCAACTGTCAAGAGCGGCCAAAATTAGCTGGGGCCTTCACGCGGAAATTATAAGACAAATTTACACTGCAGTGGTAGAACCTATCACGCTGTACGCGGCGAGTGCCTGGGCTCCGGCAGCGAGAAAGCTGGGAGTTATTAAACAGCTGAGCGGTGTCCAGCGTGGCTTCGCACAGAAGATAAGCAGGGCATACCGCACAGTCTCCGTGAACGCCGCTTTGCTTCTGGCCGGGATACTCCCACTCGACATCCGCATTCGTGAGGCAGCTGCCTTGTATGAAGCGAAGAGGGGGGTGCCGCGGCCGGATCAGGCGGGCAGGGAGGTTGAGCGGAAGGCCAGGTACACAGAGAATGGACATCCTGCAACTCATATGTGCCTGAAGTTCATAAGCCTGGTAGACCAAGAAGACCTCGCCAATAATAATAACCAAGATGTGCGTATCTTCACGGACGGCAGCAAAATCGAAAATAAGGTTGGTGCCTCACTTTCATTTTGGAACACTGAGGTTGAGACCAAGACCATCAAATTGAAGCTGCCATCCTATTGCACAGTGTACCAGGCCGAACTTCTGGCCATATGTAGAGCCACGAAAGAAATTCTCAGAAGCACTGGGCAGAGCTTTGGAATCTATAGTGACTCCAGATCCGCGCTGGAAACCGTGGTCAGCTACAATAGTTACCATCCCCTTTCGGTCGAGGCCCGGACCAACCTAAAATGGGCCTTTGTCCAGAACAAAGTTGTTACCTTGTTCTGGATAAAAGCACACGCTGGCCTCGCTGGCAACGAACGCGCCGATGAGCTGGCAAAAAGCGCCGCACTAAACTCAAAAAAGAGTCCGGATTACGACTTGTGCCCGGTCTCATTCGTCAAGAGTCAAATCCGTAAGGAATCTCTCGACGAGTGGAACCGGAGATACAAATCCGGAGAAACTGCCGGAACAACAAAAATGTTCTTCCCCGACGCTCTAGGAGCATACAGGATTGTGCGGAAAATCGACTTAGGTAGTACAATCACACAGATGTTAACAGGACACGGCGGGTTCTCCGAATACTTAACTAAGTTTAAGTGTAAGGAGAACCCATCGTGCACCTGCGAACCTGGAGTACCAGAGTCGGTGAAGCACATCCTGTTCAAATGTCCAGTCTTCAGCATACAAAGGTACAATATGCAGCAACTTATTGGGACCCCTATTGACGAGGAAAACCTCGCCAAGATAATGGAAAATAGAGAAGAACGAGGGATATTTTTGAAACACGCTAATAAAATAATAGAGACGGTCACAAAACGCAATAAAACATAAAATTGGCACACTTCCAATATTAGGCAAGATAAAGAAAAGGTCGAAAGACAAAGTATTGCTGTAAAATATTATAAACAATTTTATAATACTATTTGCAGGTGTAGAAAACAAGACGGAAAATATCGAAAGTGTGCACATTAAAATACATATAACTAGCGTAAATAGACTTATATATAACTTTAGAGACATGTAGCAAAATAACGATAGCAAAAGTAAAAATTTAAATGTTAAATGTAAAATAATCCCATATTGTATATTAGATATAGAGAGAATGTGTATAGATATAAGCAAATTGTAAAAATTTTTTTTGAAATAAATAAAAACAATATGCATCCCTGAATTAATAGGAAGGGAACTCTACCCTTAGTGTGAAAGTTGATGGATGTAAGAAAGAACACGT
>JARPMR010000023.1:6041081-6333839 GCA_029955525.1 Oeneis ivallda
TCTCCGAGGCACGGGGCCAAGGGCTCCGGGCTAGTACAGAGAATTTCTTGGCAAAAAACCCCAATACTTAATTTATTGTTCCGACCCAGGAATCGAACCCACGAACCTCGTCATCTGCTTTTGAACACGCTAATAACTACTTGACCAACGAGGCAATTGTATGTAGGTACATACTATTTTTAAACTTGCTTCCTACTATCTTATTACTAGTTGATGCCCGCGACTTCGTCCGCGTGGATTTAGTTTTTAAATTATTTTATTTATTTATTTATTTGCTTTCATATTTATTGGGTTACAAACATGAGGCCCGGTCAGGGCATTGCAAATGTTACAATAATTATTTTGTTATTACATTATAATATTCTAATATTAGTCAATTCAATAAAAAAATCGGCCAAGTGCGAGTCGGGCCTCGCTCTTTTAGGGTTCCGTTAAAAAAATTAAATTAAAATATTTTCATGTACTTACCCATGGAAACATTTTAATTTAATTTTTTTAATTTAATTTAATTTTTATTATTTGTTATAGCGGCAATAGAAATACATAATATGTGAAAATTTCATCTGTTTATCTATTACGGTTTACGAGATACAGCCCGCTGACAGACGGAGGGACAGACGGACGGACAGCGTAGGCTTAGTAATAGGGTCCCGTTGGTACCCTTTGGGTACGGAACCCTAAAAAATATTTCAAAATTAAAATTAAAATGTATATTAATGAAATGGTCAACATTAAGATGAGTCAAAAATAAAGTCAAAGTTACCTTATTTATTTATTTATTTTTATTTATTTTTTATTGATGACAAGATAGTTCTTGACTGCGATCTCACCTGATGGTAAGTGACGATGCAGTCTAAGATGGTAGCGGACTAACTTGGAAGGGGTATGACAGTGAAAATTCAACCCATACCCCTAATCGGTTCTACACGCCATCGTGCCGGAACGCTAAATCGCTTGGCGGCACGTCTTTGACGGTAGGGTGGTAACTAGCTACGGCCAACGAAAGCCTCCCACCAAACAAAACTGAGTTACCTCGGGAACTGTAATTTTCCGGGATAAAAAGTAGCCTAAATGAGTTTTTTTACTTAAATTAATAAATTAGTAATTTGTAATCATTTTATTTATCGGTAGTTAGTTTTGCGATATCTCGTAAACTGACAATAATTTTAATCATCAATTTGTTTATGCCGCATAGATTGTATCGGTGTCCCACTGTACCTGTATACAGGTGTGCGTGAGCGCGCGCCGATCACGCTGATCAATGTGTGCATGCGCGAAAATGCCTACAATCGACAACGGCAGGCGCCACATAGGACCCTTAACAATTCATTTGCAGACTAGCTTTTGCCTGCGCCTTCGCTCACGCTTAAGTTCAGTTTTTCAAATCCCTATTTTACCCCCTAAGGGGTTGAATTTTCAAAAATCCTTTCTTAGCAGATGCCTACGTCATAACAGTTATTATGCCACATTTCAGCCCGATCCGTCCAATGGTTACAGCTGTGCGTTGATAGACTATAGTCACTTAGTCAGTTAGTCACCTTTTCCTTTTACATATATTTGGATTACAAAATCTCATCTTCCTTTAATCCAAAGCTTTTATCAAATGAGAAACTAAAAGTAAACTACATTATGTATTCCTTGAAACTTTACTATAATTAGGAAAATGTAATCTCATAATAAAATCTCATACGTGCGGTGAAAGGACCGTTTGCACGATGCTATCTCTGCGGTGTGATGAGATAGAGGGGACGCGCGTCGTAATATACTGGGAGACGGTAACACTAAAGTTCCCGTCATGCGGAATCAAAAACTCTTTAGAATAGAATAGAAATGTTTTTATTTAAATAAACTTTTACAAGTACTTTTGAATCGTCAATGAGTCTACCACTGGTTCGGAATGCCGGCCGTTCCTGCCGAGAAGAACCAGCAAGAAACTCGGCAGTTGCTCTTTTCAAAATACTTTTACAATATACTTAATAGATATTATTCTATGTATGCAGAGTTTCCACAATGAGGGGAAGTTCCACAAAAGCATACGTAATTATTTCTAATTATAATTCAACACATGTCAAGACGGGCAGACAGAGAGTAGCCCCATTGCCGCTGGTGGAACCCGTTCACGAGCGTGACGCATGACCCAGCCATTGCTTCGCTCAACCATATTTGAGGGAACGTAACAACCCGCATCACACGACACCACCGCAGAAATGTTAAAGAGAGTGTGACATACTTAGGCTACTTTATGGGAACAATGTTCGTCAAATGGGGATGGCAATGTTTTTTTCCTTAAACGATAAAAAATTTAAATTAACGCATACCAATCTTAATTTAATCGTATAATTGTTAACTAATTCCCTCAAAGAGTTTTCGATTCCGTGTGACGGGAATTTTAGTGTAACCGGCTCTCGGACCATAATGAACTGACCGCTTGTGGGGTTACATCAACGCTTGGGAGGTTAATTTGCAGTTTATGTAAACTATTTAAGGGTTAATTTTACGGGCGGTTCAATTTTTATATCAGGACTAGCTTATGCCCATGGTTTCGTTTGCCTGGACGAGCAAAAAATGTTTCGTTATACGATCCACCTTATTCCAAAATCGAAAATCCACCTTATTTTCAGGACTTTATTCTTATAAGATCCCTTGGCGTGGAATTATCTAAAGCCTCGATGCGAAAAGGTATAGTTTACATACGTCTTATTGCATTGGATTTGGCAGAGCCTGCAGAATTTATTGCCTCCTCCATAATGTGGCCTTCGCCTTTTGACGATACTTTGTTCGGTAAGGCCCGTTTGCAGAGACGCCGAGTTAGGTTTAACCCAGGAATAAATTTGTAATTTTGACAGAAGCTTTATACGAAATCTGTCAAAGCAGCCGCTAACTCTGGGTTAAAAGGGTAACCCGCCGTTTCTGAAAGCGGGCCTAAGTTAATGAAGTGTGTGCTCGAAAATTCGTTGTCATAAAACTTAAGTAGTAGATTAGCCTACACAGAGGAGTTTTTGTGTTCATCAGTCTAACATTAGGTTAGTTTGTTATATGTTATTTTATCAAACTGAGACTTAACACGTGGACCAATTTCAATTAGGTATTGTAATGAATCTTGCATCAAGCCGTATCGGGACAGATAAAAAATCAATGACAAGACAAAGACAAGATAATAATTGAGTCAATCTTCACAACCTAGCAGTACTGAGCGCAGATCTCCTCTCAGAGAAGGGTTAGTATGGATACTGGTTATGGATAGTATCGATTATGGTATAGCCATTTAGATACTGGTGTGAAGATGGAATACGGGAAAACTCAGAACTGACCTGAGGCTCCGGTTTTCTGGTGTCTTCAATAGCTGCTAAATTCACTGATTCAAAACTTTCACATCCATATTATGTATAAAGAAAGCGGTAAATGTCTTTGATTTTGGTTCGCGACAGTAACAGAGGTTTTTTGGCGAAAGCGCGTTCCTTTTGCGGCGGAGTAACTAATGCAACTGTCAAATTTGACAAAGTGCAGCACGAATCTTCTATCTTTTGTTCTGAGTTATATGAAAGGGAGAGGAAATGAAGCGGTAATTGGTATAGTGTATGTGTTAGAATGAATATGTGAATGATACATTTTGGCGACAACAGATACTTATTACCCGTCCGATTCAAGTTGGCCGCTACCTCCCTCGCGCTTCCCCGCACCGCACCTCAAGTCAGACCCACTTAGTACAGATAGCAACGTACTACTCGCGATTGTCAGTACCGTGTTTTTTCAAACTTTTATTATTGTAACATTTAAATGTTTTTTGTTAAGTTTTAATAAGTTATTTATTGTTGCTTGGTTACTATTTCTCGCGTGTAGTTTTCGAAACCTATTTTGGAGCTTTCTTGGTCGAGTAGGTAAATCATATTCTGTAGTTCTGAAGGTGTTTCGGCTAGTAAAACAATATCGTCTGCGAATTTCAGATGATTTAAATAACAACCTCCTACTTTAATGCCTTTTTGTGACCAGTTCAGTTTAAGAAATATATTTTCTAATACTGCGATAAATAGTTTTGGTGATAAAGGGTCTCCCTGTCTTACTCCTCTTTCTATTCTAATCGGCTCTCCTCTAGTTTCTAGTTTTACTGAACTGGTGCTATTATTGTATATGCTTTTTATGATATTTATATATTTTTTCAGCTCCAAAATAGGTTTAGAAATGAACGCAACGAAAACTAAGGTAATGACTAATAGCCACCAAACACCTATTATCGTAAATGGAAACAATATAGAATATGTTAACAATTATATCTACTTAGGTAAACAAGTATCTTTCAATAAGTCTAGTAATCAACAAGAAATAGAGAGAAGAATAAACCTAACTTGGAAAAAGTTTTGGGCTTTAAAAGAAATTATAAAAGGAAGTTATAGTTTAAAATTGAATAAAGTTGTGTTTGATACGTGTCTCCTTCCTTGTTTACTTTATAGTTGTCAAACTTGGGTTTTCACAAATAAGGCGAAACATAAAATAAGATCATCTCAAAGAGCAATGGAAAGAAGTGTACTGAAATTAAGGAAAATACACAAAATAAGCAGCGAAAAAATTAGAGAGAAAACAAAAGTTACGGACGCATTAAAGCATGCTCTCACACTAAAATGGCAATGGGGCTGGACACGTCTCACGCTACTCGGATAAAAGGTGGACAATACAAACCACACAATGGAGAGGACCAGAAGGCAAAAGGGATGTTGGCAGGCCGTACAAACGGTGGGCTGATGATTTAATACAAATTGCAGGGAAGGAGTGGATGAATCTGGGCAAGGACAGAAGGATATGGAAGAGGTTGGAGGAGGCCTATACCCGCAAAGGGGCCCATATTTCATAATAAAGAAATCATTAATAACCATACTAACTTAGGATTTAAGAAAAATACTAACAAAACTAACATCAGTCTATTTATTGTATAGTAATATTTAAGGGAATATGGGAATAAAAGGCTTTTTATTATTTTATTTATTATTATTTATTAGTTTTCGAAAAGTTTTGCATAGCGCAGACTATTTATTACTTTAATTAATGTTTTTCTTCGAAGAGGAGAAAAATGAGAAATTAAAAATCACGCCTTTCGACATTCAAGACGCCATTGCCAGAAAGAAAGTTTCCGTCTCAGTCATGGTAACAGTAAAAAATACAATCCTTTTTTTTGTAAACTGTACTGTGTCATTTTCTAACGGTCTTCGACGGCCTACTTAAAGCGAACGAGTAGTATTATATGAGGCGAGCATGTTTAGAAGCGGGCTGAATATGTCCTGAGTCCCGATTAATTTTGTATATTTCATTTTGGAGAGAAAATGTTTTTCACGCAAATAAATCGTGACGAAAACAGAAACAATACGACGAACAAAATACAAGTGTGCAAAACTGAGTGAGTGGAAATCTTGAATTAGTGGCGGATTCTTCGTGGGCCTTAGGATAAAAAGTTTGGAGTCCGACATACCTATATAACAAGCAACCTGACCGATGAAAGGCTGGGCGTTTCAGAGTTTTTGAATACTTTCAAAATATCAACTGAAATTGTTGCAGAAAAGCCGAAATGTAAATCTACCGGCGCACTAAATCCTCCTACATTCAGCATCGCATAAACCCGGGTCCATATGCACGCTGTATGCTATTCCGTTTGACGCCGCTAGTACCTATCACGAGATCTCGGTAAGCCGAGGAATGTTTGCATATTGGCTTGCAATCACGCCCATGTGTGGACATGGTGTGGAGGCTCTTTATTTGGGTATTTGATGTTGTACAACGTTATTACTTTACAATCGAGTCAATTAAAGGGTGCACAATTTATAACAGAGAGTAAGAAAAGGCCAGTTATTTGTATAAAGTGTACATACAAGTGTTATTTGTATGCGCGAGCGGCATGGTACCGTGTATGTGGGCGCAATTGATTTCCGTTTAATTTATATTTATTAATTGGGAGTATTGTTTTGATTTCCGTATCCTTTTATTTTATATTAATTATTTAAAAGTATTGTTTTGACTTCCGTTTCCTTTTATTTATTAAAATTAGTTTAATCAAATTGACATTTGACTTTGACAGCGCGGGTACGCCATTTTGCGCGCCATCTTGAAATATTAGTATAAAAGGGCTGTTTCGACGATACGAATTCAGTCTCTGCCCAGAGACTCATTCGACTAGTAGATGCCTTCGCGTCTAGGTCGTTCTATTTGATTGAGGGATTGCGATAGCAATCGCTCCCTGATCGAATAAATATTGTCTGCACGCTTAGATTAGTGTTAATGATTAATTCATACTTTGACAGTCTCTGCCCAGAGACTCATTCGGCTAGTAGATGCTTTCGCATCTGGGTCGTTCCACTTGATTGAGGGTTTGCGATAGCAATCGCTCCCTAATCAAATAAATATTGTCTTTACGCTTAGATTGGTGTTAATGATTAATTACTACTTTGGGAGTCTCTGCCCAGAGACTCAATACGACTAGTAGGTGCTTTCGCATCTAGGTCGTTCTACTTGATTGAGGGTTTGCGATAGCAATCGCTCCCTAAACGAGTAAATATTGTCTGTACGCTTAGATTAGTGTTAATGATTAATTCATACTTTGACAGTCTCTGCCCAGAGACTCATTCGACTAGTAGATGCTTTTGCATCTAGGTCGTTCTATTTGATCGAGGGATTGCGATAGCAATCGCTCCCTAATCGAATAAATATTGTCTGCACGCTTTGATTAGTGTTAATGATTAATTCATACTTTGACAGTCTCTGCCCAGAGACTCATTCGACTAGTAGATGCCTTGGCGTCTAGGTCGTTCTATTCGATTGAGGGATTGCGATAGCAATTGCTCCCTAATCGAATAAATATTGTCTGTACGCTTAGATTACTGTAAATGATAAATTAATACTTTGATATTTTTGATAACTACCCTCACGTTTAGATATTGGTTTGATTAATTAATATTTTGATGTTTTGATAACTACCCTCATGTTTAGATATTGGTTTGATTAATTAATATTTTGATGTTTTGATAACTACCCTCATGCTTAGATATTGGTTTGATTAATTAATATTTGATGTTTTGATATCTACCCTCACGTTCAGATGTTGTTTTGATTAATCAATAATTTTATATTTTTGATAGTTACCCTCACGTTCAGATGGTGGTTTTGTCTGTCGTGCTGTGGTTATTAGCTGAGTGGAAAGGGGCCGTTATTGGGGATGGTGGCGACGGCTTTAGGTAGGGTTTCAGCGTTTTAAGAGACAGCGTTCTCTTAAAGCCTGATTAGTTTTGAGTAATAATTCCCGCTTCTGGTCCATGGCTAATAAATGTAAAAGAGGGTCTTTTGAGGGTACTTTTGTTCTGAGAATAAACCTCCTATTGTAATGAAATGATCTTCCCACGCTACCTTTTCCTCGTTGCGCGACAAATGTGTCTGACTTTGCTGCCGACGAGGATACCCTGGCTCCGACATGTACAATGTACAATGTACAATGTACATTGTACATGGTACCTGGTTCGGCGGAATATAGCAAGAAAGTTTATTTTTCCTTGTGAAAGAAAAGTCTTTATTTGATTCTACGAAGATCTAGATCTAGACTTAAAATTATTAAGCTATTGCATCTCAGAGTAAGTATTAGTACTTACTCTGAGTATTGCATACTTTTATCGCGGGCTTTCAACTAGGACAAACAGTTTGAGCGCGGCGACCGAATCAAGAAATTCCGTAACGAAAATAAACCTAACACCGTCGTTCAGTAAGCGTTAAACATTTTAGAGGTTCTTAAGGCGAGGAGGCAGACAAAGTTTAGGTATTTGAGGGGGTGAAAAGCAGGGGAAGGAGCGGAGTCGTAGTCCCGCCCACCGCGGGGCGCCCCGTGCGAAGCGCAGAAATGGCGCGAAGCAACTCTGGCGGGAAACAACTCCCGACTGACAAAACTGGTTATTTATCTAAACTTAATAGGTATTGTAACTTATTTTCGTCAATCCTATTATACTTTATTTGGCTCAGTTAGCATGGTTCCAGTTCATGTTCATAGATAATAAAAAAAAATTTATACAGGTTCAATTCCTAACCAAATACAATAACATGCTTTTTTTTTTTTTTTATTTTATTTTTTTTTTTGGTTAGTCTACCGAGATCGTTCAAAATCGATATTTGGGCTTCCCTGGGGTCGAGAAAGAGAAAATGAATGCCTGCCATAATTTTAAAAAGTCCCCGCCATATTGAAATTCTATGTTATTGGGCCAATTACGTTCAAAATCGATATTTAGGCTTCCCTGGGGTCAAGAAAGAGGAAATGGGTGCCAAAATTTTAAAAAGTCACCGCCATATTGAAATTCTTTGTTATTCGACCGATTTCATTATAAATCGATATTTGGGCTTGCCTGGGGTCAAGAAAGAGGAAATGGATGCCAAAATTTTAAAAGTCACCGCCATATTGAAATTCTTTGTTATTGGACCGATTTCGTTCAAATTCGATATTTAGGCTTCTCTGGGGTCAAGAAAGAGGAAATGGGTGCCAAAATTTTAAAAAGTCACCGCCATATTGAAATTCTTTGTTATTGGACCGATTTCGATCAAATTCGATATTTAGGCTTCTCTCGGGTCAAGAAAGAGGGAATGGATGCCAAAATTTTAAAAAGTGGACCGATTACGTTCCAAATCGATATTTAGGCTTCCCTGGGAAGAAAGAGGAAATGGGTGCCAAAATTTAAAAAAGTTACCGCCATATTGAAATTCTTTGTTACTGGACAGATTTCGTTCAAAATCGATATTTAGGATTCCCTAGGGTCAAGAAAAAGGAAATGGGTGCCAAAATTTTAAAAAGTCACCGCCATATTGAAATTCGCTGTTATTGGACCGATTTCGTTCAAATTCGATATTTAGGCTTCTCTCGGGTCAAGAAAGAGGAAATGGGTGCCAAAATTTAAAAAAGTTACCGCCATATTGAAATTCTTTGTTACTGGACAGATTTCGTTCAAAATCGATATTTAGGATTCCCTAGGGTCAAGAAAGAGGAAATGGGTGCCAAAATTTTAAAAAGTCACCGCCATATTGAAATTCGCTGTTATTGGACCGATTACGTTCCAAATCGATATTTAGGCTTCCCTGGGGTCAAGAAAGAGGAAATGGGTGCCAAAATTTAAAAAAGTTACCGCCATATTGAAATTCTTTGTTACTGGACCGATTTCGTTCAAAATATATATTTAGGCTTCCCTGGGGTCAAGAAAGAGTAAATGGGTGCCAAAATTTTAAAAAGTCACCGCCATATTGAAATTCTTGTTTACTGGACCGATTTCGTTCAAAATATATATTTAGGCTTCCCTGGGGTCCAGAAAGAGGAAATGGGTGCCAAAATTTTCAAAAGTCACCGCCATATTGAAATTCTTTGTTACTAGACCGATTTCGTTCCAAATCGATATTTGTTCTTCCCTGGGGTCAAGAAAGAGGAAATCGGTGGCAAAATTTAAAAAAACACCGCCATATTGAAATTCTTTGTTACTGGACCGATTTCGTTCAAAATGTATATTTAGGCTTGCCTGAGGTCAAGAAAGAGGGAATGGGTGATAAAATTTTAAAAAGTCCCCGCCATAACAAAGAATTTCAATATGGCGGGGACTTTTTAAAAGTCTGGCACCCATTCCCTCTTTAAAATTCTGGCACCCATTTCCTCTTTCTTGACCCCAGGGAAGCCTAAACATCGATTTTGAACAAAATTGTTCGAATGACTAAAATTTCAATATGGCGGTGACTTTTTAAAATTTTCGCATTCAATTCCTCTTTCTTGACCCCAGGGAAGCCTAAATATCGATTTGGAACGAAATCGGTTAGTAACAAAGAATTTCAATATGGCGGTGACTTTTTAAAATTTTGGCATTCATTTCCTCTTTCTCGACGCCAGGAAAGCCCAAATTTCGATTTTGAACGAAATCGGTCGAATAACAAAGAATTTCAATATGGCGGTGACTTTGTAAAATTTTCGCATCCTTTTTCTCTTTCTTGACCCCAGAGAAGCCTTAATATCAATTTTGAACGTAATCGGTCCAATAACATATAATTCCAATATGGCGGGGACTTTTTTATATTTTAGCATCCATTTCCTCTTTCTTGACCCCAGAGAAGCCTAAATATCGATTTAGAACGAAATCGGTCGAATAACAAAGAATTTCAATATGGCGGGGACATTTTTAAATTTTGGCACCCATTTCCTCTTTCTTGACCCCAGGGAAGCCTAAATATCGATTTGAAACGTAATCGGTCCAATAAAAAACGAATTTCAATATGGCGGTGACTTTTTTAAATTTGCGCATCCATTTCCTCTTTCGTGACCCCAGAGAAGCCTGAATATCGATTTTGAATGAAATCGGTCGAATAACAAAGAATTTCAATATGGCGGTGACTTTTTTTAATTTTGGCATCTATTTCTTCTTTTTGACCCTAGGGAAGCCTAAATATCGATTTTGAACGTAATCCGTCCATTATCAAAGAATTCCAACATGGCGGAAAAGTGCACCTGTGTTTGCACACATAATTGAGATAGAAACTAATTTCATCGATTCGATATATCGACACTTTTTGGCACTTCATGCATTGCCCTAGTTGCCAAAGACGCTTTCGCACGCGTAAGGATCTGGAAGGATCCGTGCGCATCCTTACGGAACCAAGGATGCGAAAGGATCCTTTCGCATGCGAACCGTGATCTACACTTGTAATTTTAGGCACTTTTAGGTACAAAAAAATTGTGAGCCGTCGTGGGACGCCTGGCAGATGTGAAAAATCGACATTATTTTGTAAAAGTAATATGCAGAAAAGGACAGATTGTGATAGGAACTAAATATGTCACTAAGTATACATATAATAATAGTACTACTACTACCACTACCCCTACCCCGACCCCTACCCCGACCCCTACCCCTACCCCTACCCCAACCCCTACCCCTACCTCTACCCCTACCTCTACCCCTACCCCTACCCCGACCCCTACCCCTACCTCTACCACTACCTCTACCTCGACCCCTACTCCTACCCATACCCATACCCCTACCCCTACTTCTACCCCGACCCCTACCCCTACCCCTACCTCTACCCCTACCTCGACCCCTACTCCTACCCATACCCATACCCCTACCCCTACCTCTACCCCGACCCCTACCCCTACTCCTACCCCTACCCTACCCCGACCCTACCCCTACCCCTACCCCTACCCCTACCCCGACCCCGACCCCTACCCCAACCCCTACCCCTACCGCTACCCCGACCCCAACCCTGACCCCAACCCTGACCCCTACCCCTACCCCGACCCCTACCCCGACCCCGACCTCTACCCCGACCCCTACCCCTACCCCTACCCCGACCCCTACCCCTACCCCTACCCCTACCTCTACCCCTACCCCTACCTCTACCCCTACCTCTACCCCGACCCCTACTCCTACCCATACCCATAAAGTACCTAACTACCACCTACCTACCTTTTTTTTTTTTTTTTATTCGATGACAAGCTAGTCCTTGACTGCGATCTCACCTGATGGTAAGTGACGATGCAGTCTAAGATGGTAGCGGGCTAACTTGGAAGGGATATGGCAGTGAACATTCAACCCATACCCCTAATTGGTTTCTACACGCCATCGTGCCGGAACGCTAAATCGCTTGGCGGCACGTCTTTGACGGTAGGGTGATAACTAGCCACGGCCAAAGCCTCCCACCAGACCAGACCAGAGACAATTCAGAAATTATTAATTCCCAAATTGACCCCGCCGGGAATCGAACCCGAGACCTCCCAGTTATAAGACAACAGCGCTCACCACTGAGCCAGGGAGGTCGTCAATTTGACGTAATATAAATATGTCACTAAGTATACATATAATAATACTACTACTACCACTACCCCTACCCCGACCCCTACCCCGACCCCTACCCCAACCCCTACCTCTACCTCTACCCCTACCTCTACCCCGACCCCTACCCCTACCCCTACCCCTACCTCTACCCCTACCTCTACCTCGACCCCTACTCCTACCCATACCCATACCCCTACCCCTACTTCTACCCCGACCCCTACCCCTACCCCTACCTCTACCCCTACCTCGACCCCTACTCCTACCCATACCCATACCCCTACCCCTACCTCTACCCCGACCCCTACCCCTACTCCTACCCCTACCCTACCCCGACCCTACCCCTACCCCGACCCCGACCCCTACCTCTACCCCGACCCCGACCCCTACCCCTACCTCTACCCCGACCCCTACCCCTACCCCTACCGCTACCTCGACCCCTACCCTGACCCCTACCCCTACCCCGACCCCTACCCCTACCCCTACCCCTACCCCTACCCCGACCCCTACCCCTACCTCTACCCCGACCCCTACCCCTACCCCAACCCCTACCCCTACCGCTACCTCGACCCCTACCCCTACCCCGACCCCTACCCCTACCCCTACCCCTACCCCGACCCCTACCCCTACCCCGACCCCTACCCCTACCCCTACCTCTACCCCTACCTCTACCCCTACCTCTACCCCGACCCCTACTCCTACCCATACCCATAAAGTACCTAACTACCACCTACCTACCTTTTTTTTTTTTATTCGATGACAAGCTAGTCATTGACTGCGATCTCACCTGATGGTAAGTGACGATGCAGTCTAAGATGGTAGCGGGCTAACTTGGAAGGGATATGGCAGTAAACATTCAACCCATACCCCTAATTGGTTTCTACACGCCATCGTGCCGGAACGCTAAATCGCTTGGCGGCACGTCTTTGACGGTAGGGTGATAACTAGCCACGGCCAAAGCCTCCCACCAGACCAGACCAGAGACAATTCAGAAATTATAAATTCCCAAATTGACCCCGCCGGGAATCGAACCCGAGACCTCCCAGTTATAAGACAACAGCGCTCACCACTGAGCCAGGGAGGTCGTCAATTTGACGTAATATAAATATGTCACTAAGTATACATATAATAATACTACTACTACCACTACCCCTACCCCGACCCCTACCCCGACCCCTACCCCGACCCCTACCCCAACCCCTACCTCTACCTCTACCCCTACCTCTACCCCGACCCCGACCCCTACCCCGACCCCTACCCCAACCCCTACCTCTACCTCTACCCCTACCTCTACCCCGACCCCTACCCCTACCACTACCCCGACCCCTACCCCTACCTCTACCCCTACCTCTACCTCGACCCCTACTCCTACCCATACCTATACCCCTACCCCTACCCCTACTTCTACCCCGACCCCTACCTCTACCCCTACATCGACCCCTACTCCTACCATACCCATACCCCTACCCCTACCTCTACCCCGACCCCTACCCCTACTCCTACCCCTACCCTACCCCGACCCTACCCCTACCCCTACCCCTACCCCGACCCCGACCCCGACCCCTACCTCTACCCCGACCCCGACCCCTACCCCTACCTCTACCCCGACCCCTACCCCTACCCCAACCCCTACCCCTAGCGCTACCCCGACCCCTACCCTGACCCCTACCAATACCCCGACCCCTACCCCTACCCCGACCCCGACCTCTACCCCGACCTCTACCACTAACCCTACCCCTACCCCTACCCCTACCCCGACCCCTACCCCTACCCCGACCCCTACCCCTACCCCTACCTCTACCCCTACCTCTACCCCTACCTCTACCCCGACCCCTACTCCTACCCATACCCATAAAGTACCTAACTACCACCTACCTACCTTTTTTTTTTTTTTTATTCGATGACAAGCTAGTCCTTGACTGCGATCTCACCTGATGGTAAGTGACGATGCAGTCTAAGATGGTAGCGGGCTAACTTGGAACAACCAACCCCTACCTCGACCTCAATGCATCCCACCATTATTAGATACCTTACTTGATGATGAAATTGATATTTCATGATCCATTACATTACATGTTACACAAATCATCCTTTACAAAATATTGAAATAGGTACCTACTTACTTTACAACTTCCATCATCTGCTTTTGTTATTTTTAGGGTTCCGTACCCAAAGGTTACCAACGGGACCCTATTACTAAGCCCACGCTGTCCGTCCGTCCGTCCGTCTGTCAGCGGGCTGTATCTCGTAAACCGTAATAGATAGACAAATGAAATTTTCACATAATTATTATGTATTTCTATTGCCGCTTTATCAACAAATAATAAAAATTAAATTAAATTAAAAAAATTAAATTAAAATGTTTCCATGGGTACATGGAAATATTTTAATTAATTTTTTTTAACGGAACCCTAAAAGAGCGAAGCCTGACTCGCACTTGGCCGATTTTTTTATACTGTACATTCTTAGATTTTGCTTTTTTTCGGACCCATTTTCAAAATTAGTCTACTCTACTACTCAGTCCCTACTTATTTACAACTTTTTTGATGGATAAATTATTTACAATATTAATATATACAAACTTATAATTAGGTACACTCTATTTGACTTCTCTAAAGTCTAAAATATCCAAAATAATAGTTTTCAGTATAAACATAAACAATTTTCAATTATTACAATTTACGATAATATTTGATAGCCGAGCGAGCGCAGCGCGACGCAGGTCCACCTAGCAGCACGCCTCGGCGATCACTGTCTAATTTAGTAGGAGAGACAAAGAAGTCGCTTCTGCGAATAGAAGGGCCAAGTGACAAATTGTAATGGATAATATTAAAATTATAACAGTTGCAATAAATAAAATCTAAAACAGCGATTTGTTGTATTAAAATATGAAAAACAATTGTAAATAATTTTACCAAAATAAATGTATGCATAACAGAGAACGATGGGAGTTTATGTATTTGCAGAGTCAACTTTGCAATTTTTTTCTATCGAGAAAAGTTTGCGTCATCGTGTTTAGGAAACAGCCATCAGGCCAGAAATACGATCAATTATAACTACTTTTTTTTTCATAATATTATGACCCATAGATTTTAAATTGGACGATCTTCATTCGGCTTGTGATATGAAGATCGTGACTGACTACAGCGCCTTAAGTAGCTCTGTTTGGCGCAGTGGGCGAGCGGCCGCTATCTTTACCGTATGGTGTATGATGTCGCAGGTTCGAATCTCACTCGCGAAGTAGTGACAGTGCGCTTTTCTTGTTTGTTTGTTTTTTAATTTATTTTTTGCATTATTTTTATGATGCAAAAAAAATTGCATAAATATTATAATTGCATAAGTTGATAAAAAATGCTATGCAATAGCTTTACCGCGGCAGTCCCCGAGTGCCACTTATTTTTTTAGAATATATTTATATTCTCTTAATTAAACGGAAATATAGTATATTAGTCCATTTTATAAATATGTATAATATTATTTTATTTATATGTCTTTTATTCGTATTAATGTATGTTATAGGAAATGACCACCTACGTCCTACAGTTCATTTGTCCTTATGTTTTCCTATTCCTAAGGTTGCCTGCTAGAGATCACTACTAAACGATAAAGCCGCCTTTTGTGTCTCTGTTTCTTTTGTATATTTTTTTTGTGTGGTGCAAATAAAGAGTATAAAAAATAAATCTACACAGAAAGAGGTATTGTATAGTAGATGGATAAGTACTACAAGGTACATTTGCGTCTCTTGATCTGTTCTCTAGAAGGCGATCGAACATGAGAATATCATCGATGGGTGATTTGTGTACCGTACCTATCCGGGGATCCGGGTTTTTGATGACCTGTAAAAAAAGAATATTTAAGCCAACCGAAAATCCAAAATTGCAGATTGATGTATATGTTTTGATCTATATATTTTATTCGTTTTATAACTTTGTAACTGTTATAATTTCAACCACTTTAAACTTCTCTATTTAATATTAATTTTAAAATGTACATTTACCGCCGGATACATATATTTTATACGTATTAGGTAATGTACCTAATAAATTTTTTTAAGGCGTAAATAATTAATTACAAAGGAGGGCAGCTAATAGAAGTTATTAGGATACAAGAAATAAGTGCTTGTGAGCACCGTAAATATAAATGAGATTTTATACTGGTTACCTACTTGGTTTGACGACTTAATTATAATGTGTTAACGGGAACGTACCACATTAAAAAAGTTTCAGTTAGAACTGTCGAATATTTCGATCTACTTACTTGCATGGGTGTAGTCGCAGAGACCAACTTGACAATTCAAAATTAAACATTTATAGAATAGAATAGAATAGTTTTTATTCAAATAAAGTTTTACAAAATGATTTTGAATTGTCAAGATAATCTACCTCGTTATCGAAGTACGAACCCGTTTAGCACATTAAAATTTCTTTTAGATTATGAAATACAAAAATTCAATAATTATAACATTATTTACCTACCTCAATTTTTTGCCGATGTCCCGTCGCTGCAAACGGTTTTCATCTGAAATTAAAAGATATTTTTTTTTAATTTAAATTCTTACAACAGTTTAAAAAACACAACAGTTTAAAAAATGTTATTACAAAACATAACATAGAAAACCTCATCAAGTAGATAAAAAAGGTGTAATAAACTACAGAAAAAACTAAGTATTCCTAGCCTAACGAATCACTTAACATCGGGTGACCCGCTTGCTCACTATTGCTCGCTATTCATATTATAAAAAAAATCTTATTCCACTTGGAAAAATATTAAAATTCCATAATTATTACAAACAAAAACAAAAGATCACATAACAATTATTATCTGACTTGGCATTTTACTTGGAAGAATTTATGAGTCCAGTGTTATATTATGTCTACTCGCAAATAGAAGATACGACAGAGCGCTCGGCGCGTAAAACACTGCACTCCTTTGTTCGTTATCGGGTGACGTGACCGGGAGATTGTGACTTGTGCAAACTTAAGGGCAGGATCTCCGGGCGCAGTAGGCATTTAGAGCAACCTCAGTCCCCGCGCGGTGAGGTGCGCGTAGGCGCTTTTCAAATGAACTCACTCACCCCAAATTTTACATCATAGATTAAATAACTTTATTGTACCTAACAGTACAGGGACACTTGTAAGTTTTAGAAACATTTATTTTATTTTTTATTCATACATTTATATTATATAAGTGTGATTGTTATTTTGCATATTACGTACATAGGTACATTTACCTACTTATTTTTTTTTTGTTTTTTTTTTTTGTTATTTCTTTCGAACTCGATATCTGGGGTTCCCTGTACTTATAAAATACGTAACCGTTGCCAAAATGTCGGCTATTTTCTCTTTTTTTGTTATTGGGCCGATTTCTTTCAAAATTCATATCTGGGGATCCTTGTACTAATAAAAGCGGTAACCATCGTCAAAATTAGAAAAAGTGGTGGCCATATTCTTTTTTCTTGTTATAGGACCGATTTCTTTCAAAATCGATATCTGAGGATCCCCGTGCTCATAGCAGTGGTAACCAATGTCAAAATTAGAAAAATGGATAAGTTTTTCCCTAACCTATTTGGGATGAAGTTCCTTAGACATTTTTTTGTTATTGGACCGATTTCTTTCAAACTCGATATCTGGGGTTCCCTGTACTTATAAAATAGATAACCGTTGCCAAAATGTCGGCCATTTTCTTTTTTTGTCATTGGACCGATTTCTTTCAAAATTGATATCTGGGATTCCCAGTGCTAATAAAAAAGGTAACCATCGTCAAAATAAGAAAAAGTGGTGGCCATTTTTTTTCTTGTTATGGGACCGATTTCTTTCAAAATTGATATCTGAGGATCTCCGTGCTCATAGTAATGGTAACCGATGTCAAAATAAGAAAAATGGAAATTTTTTCCCCAGCCTATTTTGGACAAAGTTCCTTAGCCATTTTTTTTGTTATTGGACCGATTTCTTTCAAACTCGATATCTGGGGTTCCCTGTACTCATAAAATAGTTAACCGTTGCCAAAATGTCGGCCATTTTCTCTTTTTTTGTTATCGGACCGATTTCTTTCAAAATCCATATCTGGGGATCCTTGTACTCATAAAAGCGGTAACCATCGTCAAAATTTGGAAAAGTGGTGGCCATATTCTTTTTAGTGTTATGGGACCGATTTCATTCAAAATCGATATCTGAGGATCCTTGTGCTCATAGCAGTGGTAACCGATGTCAAAATTGGAAAAATGGAAAAGTTTTTCCCCAACCTATTTGGAACGAAGTTCCTTAGCCATTTTTTTGTTATTGGACCGATTTATTTCTACCTCTATATCTGGGGTTCCCTGTGCTTATTAAATAGTTAACCATCGTCAAAATAATAAAAAGTGGTGGCCATTTTTTTTCTTGTTATGGGACCGATTTCTTTCAAAATTGATATCTGAGGATCCCCGTGCTCATAGCAGTGGTAACCGATGTCAAAATTAGAAAAATAGAATAGTTTTTCCTTAATCTGTTTGGGACGAAGTTCCTTGGCCATTTTTTTTGTTATTGGACCGATTTTTTTCAAACTCGATATCTGGGGTTCCCTGTGCTTATAAAATAGTAACCGTTGCCAAAATGTCAGCCATTTTCTTTTTTTTTGTTATTGGACCGATTTCTTTCAAAATCCGTATCTGGGGATCCTTGTTCTCATAAAAGCGGTAACAATTGTCCAAGAAAATGTGGCGGCCATTTTTGTTCTTAATATGGGGCCGATTTCTTTCTAAATCGATATCTGAGGATCTCTGTGCTCATAACAGTGGTAACCATTGTCAAAACTAGAAAAAGTGGCGGCCATTTTATTTTTTCTTGTTATGGGACTGATTTCTTTCAAAATCAATATCTGAAGATCCCTGGGCAAGTTTTGGCAACATTTACCTGTTATGACACAGTGGTAACCGTTGCCCGAACAAAAAAATGGAAAAGTTTTTCCCCCAACCTATTTGGGATGAAATTCCTTATCGGAATAGCAAAGAATAATAAAAACACCTATTTAATATTTGACAAATGTTCATAGTATAAAAAAAAATTGCCGACACTTTTTCTAATTTTGACGACGGCGACCTCTTTCATGAGTATGATGAATCTCTGATATTGATTTTGAAAGAAATCGGTCCAATAACAAAAATAAATAAAATGGCCGCCACTTTTTCTTATTTTGACGATGGATACCGATTTTATTAGCACTGGGAACGAACCCCGAATATCAATTTTGAAAGAAATCGGTACTATAACAAAGAAGAAGAAAATGGCCGCCTTTTTTCTTATTTTGACGATGGTTACCTCTTTTAATAGCACTGGGAACCCCAGATATCAATTTTGAAAGAAATTGGTCCAATAACAAAGAAAAAGAAAATGTCCGCCTTTTTTTTATTTTGATGATGGTTACCTCTTTTATTAGTACTGGGAACTCCAGATATCAATTCTGAAAGAAATTGGTCCAATAACAAAGAAAAAGAAAATGTCCGCCTTTTTTTTTATTTTGATGATGGTTACCTCTTTTATTAGTACTGGGAACCCCAGATATCAATTCTGAAAGAAATTGGTCCAATAACAAACATAAAAATGACCGCCACTTTTTCTTATTTTGACGATGGATATCTCTTTATTAGCACTGGGAACCCCAGATATCAATTTTGAAAGAAATTGTTCCAATAACAAAAAAAAAAATTAACCGCCACTTTTTCTTATTTTGACGATGGATACCTCTTTTATTAGCACTGGGAACCCCAGATATCAATTTTGAAAGAAATCGGTCTAATAACAAAGAAAAAGAAAATGGCCGCTTTTTTTTCTTATTTTGATGATGGTTACCTCTTTTATTAGTACTGGGAACCCCAGATATCAATTCTGAATGAAATTGGTCCAATAACAAAAATAAAAATGGCCGCCACTTTTTCTTATTTTGACGATGGATACCTCTTTTATTAGAACTGGGAACCCCAGATATCAATTTTGAAAGAAATCGATCCAATAACAAAAATAAAAATGGCCGCCACTTTTTCTTAATTTGACGATGGATACCTCTTTTATTAGCGCTGGGAATCCCAGATATCAATTTTGAAAGAAATCGATCCAATAACAAAGAAAAAGAAAATGGCCGCCTTTTTTTCTTATTTTGATGATGGTTTCCTCTTTTATTAGCACTGGGAACCCCAGATATCAATTTTGAAAGAAATCAGTCCAATAACAAAAATAAAAATGGCCGCCACTTTTTCTTATTTTGACGATGGATACCTCTTTTATTAGCACTGGGAACCCCAGATATCAATTCTGAATGAAATTGGTCCAATAACAAAAATAAAAATGGCCGCCACTTTTTCTTATTTTGACGATGGATATCTCTTTATTAGCACTGGGAACCCCAGATATCAATTTTGAAAGAAATTGTTCCAATAACAAAAAAAAAATTAACCGCCACTTTTTCTTATTTTGACGATGGATACCTCTTTTATTAGCGCTGGGAATCCCAGATATCAATTTTGAAAGAAATCGATCCAATAACAAAGAAAAAGAAAATGGCCGCCTTTTTTTCTTATTTTGATGATGGTTTCCTCTTTTATTAGCACTGGGAACCCCAGATATCAATTTTGAAAGAAATCGGTCCAATAACAAAAAAAAAGAAAATGGCCGCATTTTTTTCTTATTTAGACGATGGTTACCTCTTTTATTAGCACTGGAACCCCAGATATCAATTTCGAAAGTTTTCGTAATTTAAATCAAGATATTTTGTTCTTTCTTCCATTTTTATTCCCCATATTTACTTTATTATATTATTCTTATATTATAGTTTAACACTATCTATACAATAAGACTCTAAACCTAAAACCTATAATACTAATATTTACAGATTTATTAATAAATACTAAAAATTACAACAATATTAACCCTCTGATTTGATTTAATCTATGATAAATGAATACGGAATGAAAATAATAGGTATCTATGCAATAGATCGCTTGATCAGCGGGGGATCGCAGCGAGCCAGCGAAAGCGATACGTCCTACCTCGATGATACTGTGCGGGCTACTGAAGTGAAGCGCACGAGCCACTTTGTTATATAAAAAGGAAAAACGTCGTGATTAAAAAATACAAATTTTTTAGAGAAAAAGTAATCACAAAAGAATCTTCTAAAAGTGTTTGCCTATTTTATAAAATTTGTTTTTTTAGTCTAACTTTAATATTCTATGAACACGACCTGAAAAACGATAAAAATTACACTGTTTTCGAAATTATTTTTGATCGGGTGAAGTTGTAAATATAGAGTTTTGAATCACAAAAGAATTAAGAACATACATTAAACTACAACATATATTTTTAACCGATCAAAACAAAGAATATTTCATTGTTTACGATTCAATCAAAAATAGGTCGATGTCGAAGATCCCGCCGTTAAAGTGTTTTTGTTGCAAGTTTGTTCTTTGTAAGACATCGACACAATGTAGGTAGGTATACCTATACGTCCTTCTTATTATTATAAATGTGAAAGTGTTTGTTTGTTTATTTGTCCTTCAATCACACCGAAACAGAGCTACGGATCGACGTGATTTTTTCCATGGGTATAGTTAAGAACTAGGAGAGGGACATTTTAGGCTACTTTTCATTCCGGTAAAACAAACAATTCTCACAAAATTACAATTAAATTAGGTTTTAAAAATCTTTAGCAAGTTCTAATAGGTCGTAATATCCTTAGTAATACTATTACACTAGCGGCACGCTATGATGGCCGGTTTGACACATTACAATAGTGATGTGGAATGTCAATTTATTCTCGAACAAAAAACAATTAAGTTTTGTTTTTGTACCTGATTAAATAGGTTTAATAAAACAAAAATGTATATGTTTATTTAATTTATTTGAACGAACTGAATATTTGAATGAAAATGAATATACATACTTTATATGCACACAAGAAACATATGAATACAAAAGATACCAAAAAAGGTGCCACAAAAGGCCATAATTAATCAGATTCGTCCATACTACTATTTTCACTGTCGTCACTGCTATCATCACCTACATTAATAATTATATGTTCGTTTTCTATAATATTATCTATTTTCACATCTCTTTCATAATCTTCCCTTATTAATTTAACAGTTCTATTCACAACCTTTTCCCAGTCTCCTTTAGTCACATGTTCACAAGCTTCTTCTAATAATTTTAGCATTTTTTTTGTGGTAAATGGGGGTTCTGTATTGTGTCTTACAGCATATCCCTTAATTTGAGCCCACACCAACTCAATCGCATTATACTCACAATGGTAAGGCGGTAACCGTATAACTCTGTGCCCATGTTCTAATGCTATTTCGTCAATGACGTATCGGATCTTGGTTGGTTTGTTTTCTTTTAAAAGACGTACTAATTCCGCTTTTAACATATTCATGTTTGCATCTACGCCATTTTTACGAAGCCATGCGACGATATCAGCTTTCTTTTGGGATTGGGCAGGTGGCTTGTCAATTTGCATCGAGTGGTATGGGGCGTTGTCCATAATTATAATAGATGGTTCAGGGAGGCTACACAACATTGAGGTAAACCATTCAGTAAACTTTTCTCCATTCATGTCTTCATGATAGTCTCCAGTGGTTTTTGACGCAAAAGCCATGAGAGAACCTTCGACAAACCCGTTGATGGTTCCGGCGTGACAAATTATAAGTCGCGATCCTTTTCCTACAGGAACTTTGGAAGTAGATGCTGCTGTGTCATCGTTCCAAGAACGGCCTACAGTATGGTTAGCATTAAGCCATGTTTCATCCAAGAACACAACATTTTGCCAATTTTTGATTTCTTTCACTTGCCGTAAAAAAGTATACCTTGCCATCGCTATATCAAATCTTTCCATCAATATTTTGCGTTTGTTACATTTTTTGTATCGAAATCCAATGGTCTTCAAAATCTTCGTTAAAGAACTTTCCCCACCGAAGAATAATCCAGCTTCCTTCAGTGAATGCACCAACTTTTTTCTTGTTGGATACTCCTTCTGTAAATAGTAGCCGTAAACATGTCTTCGGATAGCATCGGCATCAAAGCTATCGATGCCTACGACTGGTTTTGCTCGTTTTCTCTTTTTTGGTGTGTGAAGTTTATTTTCTTCTGTGCCAGTCTCGCCATATTTTTTTTTAGTTATCCGTCTAACAGTTCGTTGTCCAATATTAAGCGCATCAGCTACGCGTTCAACCACTGACGTTATAGGTAAAATTGGCCCTCCATTTTGAGCTTCACGATCGAAATAGTTACGAAGGCGTATTACGAACTCACGTGTCTGACTATTTAGAACAGTTCTCTGCGTACGTTCGGTCATATCGACGAAATCCACAACAAAGGGCTTGAACAGAGTCCAAATTAACGAGCAAGGGTCAACAGTAATGCAGTATCAATATTTGAAATCCAAAGCCAGGTCAAAACTATATCACAATCGCATTGCACTGACAGTTTATACTTTTCGAAGCAACGTCAATTCGAAACTGCTTTGTTTTGCATTGAGCATTGACGCGAGTTTGCCGGAGGTAGTAGTTGTGCTAGCCAGCGATCCTATGTGACGATCGTATTAGATTCCATTTTTAAAAATTTTCAATTTAGAAAACCAAATGCCGAGTTGTGGTATATATCATATAAAAATAAAAATTTTACCTTTTGTATGAAACAGCTGATATTTTTTTGCGATTTCAGAGGTTTGTCCACATAGTGAAAATTGTTCATATTCACAAGTACATTCACCCCTTAAATGGTGCAAACTGATTTTTCTACACTTGTATACATTTTAGAAATCAATTTAATAAATAAATTTTGAGTCCTAAACCTAAAACTACATTCGATAAAATTTATGAATCTCTGCACATCACTATCGTCAATAAAGTAATACAATTATTTCCTTCAAAGTCGTTATCAATTAATACGGAACTTCATGAGCGGACAAACGTCAAACCGGCCATCATAGCGTGCCGCTAGTGTAAATATGAATGTGTTTGTTTGTTGGTTTGTCCTTCAATCACGCAGCAACGGAGCAGGGATCGATGTGATTTTTTGCACGGGTATACATAGTTGAGGACTTGGAGTCTTGGAGAGTGAAATAGTCTACCTTTTTATCCCGGAAAACAGAGAAACCTAACTCCACGCGGGCGAAGTCGCGCGCTTCATCTAGGCAAGAATAAAATCATTAAGATTATAGGCGATCAGTGATTACTAGAAGCTTAAAGTCCAGCCGAAAAAAAACACGCAAAAATTACATCATACTGCCAAGGGACGTGCTTGGGCAAAAACATAAAATGATGAAATTTGTTCGATAATAAAAAATCGCGAAGTTAGGTCTAATTTTTAACCAATATTCATTTATTTTCAATGTGTTGCATATTAAAGAGCCAAAATTTTTACATTAAATTCCGATTGATATTATCAAGAGAGTAGCCTAGCGAATTGAAAAGAAAATGAATATTTTACGAGTTACAAAGTATTTGGCGCTTACTACACTCCTATTCCGCGCAAAACTCTTTCTTTTGTCGCGCCTCACATGAGGTTACGGCTATGTTTTATTTCATCGCGAAATCAGATTTTTTTTTGGTGTTATACGCGTTCTTAAAAGGGATTTTCAGTGTAGCGAGATAACCGGACGCATGGGCGCGTCAGAACTCAGCACCAGGTGTTTCCGGTCAGCCGGCGAATGCGTATATTTCGTATCTTTATTGAGTACATTGTATTGTATACAATGTAGGAGTAGATTGTTAGGAAGGATGGAATTAATAATGCAGTCTCGCCTCGCTGTTCTACGATTCTTTATAAGCTAACGAGTACCAGTACAGGCGGATATTCTGCTTCTGGTTGTCACTTGCCACATCATTTACGCTGCCTAGTACGCGTTGGCTCATAAGGAATCGAAGAGCAGCGAGGCAAGACTTATATAATTGTTTACTGAAGGAATTCCTTACTTTATGAAATGTCCTTTTTGAGTAAAAATAATAAGTGTCCACATATAATGTTACTAGATCATGACCGCAACTTTGTCCGCGTGGATGCCCGCGGGAACTCTGTAATTTTCCGAGATAAATAGTAAACTATGTGTTAATCCTGGGTATGAGCTAGCTCCATTCCAAATTTCAGCCAAATCGGTTCATTCGTTGTTCAGTTATAGAGTAACAAACATCCATCCAAACATCCATCCATCCATACATCCTCACAAACTTTCGCATTTATAATATTAGTACGATATTTAGTTTTGCAATATACTTCATAGAGATTTTGTACCTTCACAATCAAAAGTTATAAAAGGAGATCCATAGAAGAACCAGAGTAACCAACAAAGCTCAAGTCGCGAAGCTAAAGTGGCAATGGACGGCGTACATAATTCGAGGAACCGATAGATTAGGTACAGGTGACGCAAGAACGAGGTACGGAGACGTCTAACACGAGACTTATAGGCCATAGTTCACCACGCTGGCCCAATGCAAATTGGTGAACTTCACACACCTTCGAGAGCATTATGAAGAGCTCTCAGATGTGCAGGTTTCCTCACGATGTTTCCTTCACCATTGAAGCAAGTGATAGTTAATTGCTTAAACGCACTTGACTCCGAAAAGTCAGAGGTGCGTACCCGGGATCGAACCTGCGACCCCCCGAATAGGAGACCACATTCCTAACCATTAGGCTATCACTGACATAAGAAGCTTAGCCGAAGTTAATTCGCAAAATATAGTTAAGCTTGTTAAGCAAAATAGAAGTTATCCGTACGGTTCTTCGTCGCAACTCGCAACGCGCGGCGGCTTAAGTACAGAGATATGTATTATTCAAGGGGGATCTCACGCTCTTAGGATCGTCAAAACGATCTACATCTGCCCGGAATGCTAATTCCTTCGCGAGCATTCCGGAAGGCTTCGTGCGGCTACAATACACATATGAGTTTAACTGCATGCCTTTATACAGATTGCATGCCAGTTACAAGCATATCATGTTGATCATATGGCAATGCAACGTAAGCTTATACATAATATAATGTTATGTAAGCTTATACTTACTATAGCCCAACGGTTAAAGGTGCGAACTGAGACCTGCAAGGTCGCAGGTTCGATCCTCGCCCGTTGTCGTACTGTCGCGCAATCCTAAACAAGCTTTCCGCTTATTTGGAGGGGAGAGGAGAATATTATTCATGAGACGGTAATAACCGTAAACTGTGTAGAGTATAATCGTTATTTTATAAAGAGCAACCGCCGAGTTTCTTGCTGGTTCTTCTCGGTTGGCACGGTATTTCGATTTCGAACCAACAGTAGATTCGCTTGATAATTCGAAAGCACTTTGTAAAACTATTCTATTCAATTAAAAAAAAACTGATGGCCGTTAGGATTTTAAGGTACTTACTGGAGTGGCTCATACTCCAGCAGTTCGTGCGTTCTCTCCTTCGTCTTCTTTATCAACGGATAGAAGTCCACTGCTGGGAATACGTCTCGTGTAGGGCTTGCATTCGAATATTCGAATATTCGAATTATTCGAATAATATATCTTGCCGAATATTCGAATATTAAATCTGCTATATTCGAATATTCGACCAATTTTCCGAAAGCCAAACTCGGAATATTGATGTGCATGTCGCAGGCATTTTGTGTGATTACGCCGTTTACATACGGCGGCGTCGTCAGTTTAGAAACGCTCGCTGTTATGTAATGCCGTGGCAAATTGAAGTATTTAGTTCTGTTTCTTATGCCTAACAAGTACTATATATTATTGCCAAAATCTAAAGTTAGGTTAGGGTTTTACATGAACATTCGGGTGGTAGTGTGAACAGTCAGGTGTGTGTGAAGAGTCTGGTTAACACTTAGGTTACATTGGGCTTAACTTAGGTATATTGGTCAAATGGAACCTAAGGGCACCAGACTGTTCCTATCGAACCCCAACCTAACCTAACTTTAGAGGCAGATTCGAGGCCCTGGTGCTTGGGAATTGCGTAGATTCGCAATAACTACATCTAAAACTACAGTAAACACTCAAGTTTCATGAGGATGGCTACATTGTTTGTAATTAGTTTGTAAATTTTTATTATTCAATAAAAAAAACATAACTGTCGCGTCACCCCGGGCGCGGTGGTATCCATGATGGATTTCGCCACGTAAAAAAAAGGTATATTGGCCAAATAGAACCTAAGTGCCCGGCCCGCGGCCGGGCACCTGACTGTTCGTGTCGAACCCCAACCTAACCTAACTTTAGAGGCAGATTCGTGGCCCTGGTGCTTGGGAATTGCGTAGATTCGCAATAACTACATCTAAAACTACAGTGAAATTAAAACAATTGAACGAGTTGTCATTTTGTCTTCGCCATATTACATAACAGCTAGCGAGCGTTTCTAAACTGACGACGCCGTATGTAAACGGCGGAATCACACAAAATGCCTGCGACATGCACAAAATATTACTTTTAAACTCCGCGCGCAACATTATGCTTAAAAGTAGAAGACAATAATTATGCTTAGAAGAAAGCAGTGATGAGGTCTAGGTTGGAACGCGCTTGCCTGGAAGATACCTATTCACTCTTGCCTTGAAGGTACTTAAGTTGTACGTGTAAGTGTAAGAATAAGCCAAAGTTAGATGATAAGATTAAAACGTATTTTATTTTTGTGCAAGGTAACATTGATCTGATTCTGATCTCATAATTTCTTCTTCTTTGTCAACCGATAGACGTCCACTGCTGGGTAAAGGTATCTTGCATGGACCTCCACATATCTCGGTCTTGCGCCGCCTGAATCCAGCGGCTCCCTGCAACTCGTTTGATGTCGTCAGTCCACCCAGTGGGGGGTCTGCCAACACTGCGCTTCCCGGTGCAGAGTCGCCACTTCAGCACCTTGGGACCTCAGCGACCATCAGCTCTTTAAACTATGTGCCGCGGCCATTTCCACTTCAGTTTCTCGACTCGCTGAGCTATGTCGGTGACTTTGGTTCTCCTACGGATCTCCTCATCTCTAATTTGATGTCGCAGGGATACTCCGAGCATAGCTCTCTCCATAGCCCACCGAGTGACCCTGAGCCTTCTTATGAGGCCCACAGTTCGCGACCAATTCTCGGATCCGTAAGTCAACACTGGCAACACACACTGTTCTTTAAGTGACTTAGAAGACTTTAGTCTTCAGGCGCTGAGGGATTTCGGACGAGAAGACATCTCGGAGATTCCCAAATGCTGCCCAGCTGAGTTAGATTCGGCTGTTGACCTCTTTCTCAAAAAGATATCCCGGACGTCAGCCTATACGAGATTAGTATGGCTCTCAAGCAGCTCAAGAACAACAAGGCCCCTGGTGATGACGGAGTCAATGCAGAACTCTTGAAAGCGCGTGGAAAACCGGTACTTTAGATCTTTCAGCGATTGTTCAATTCCGTCATTCACGAGGGTATACCGCCGGAAGCACAGGAGCGTGGTGGTTCAGTTCTTCAAAAAGGCGATACTACCTTGTTGAAGAATTATTATAGACCCATCTAGCTGCTGAGTCATGTTTATAAGTTGTTCTCGAGAGTCATTACGAATCGTCTCGCTCGTAGGTTCGACTACTTCCAGCCTCCCGAACAAGCCGGATTCCGAAGAGGCTTTGGCACCATAGATCACATTCATACGCTGCAGCAGGTTATACAAAAGATGGAAGAGCATAAACTGCCACTTTGCTTAGCGTTTGAGGACTATGAGAAAGCCTGCGATTTGATGGAAAGTTGGGCCTTATTGAGGTCGCTGCAGAGATGCCGGATGCCGGATTGACTACCGGTATATACAAGTGTTGAAGTGATTGTATGAAAACGCCTCTATGTCAGTACGTATACAGGACCAGACTATGAGGCCAATCCACTTGCAGCGTGGAGTGTGACAGGGAGACGCAATCTCCCCAAAGATTTACCGCTGCATTGGAGGACGTCTTTAAGCTTCTGGATTGGAACGGACTTTGCATCAACATAAACGGTGAGTACATAACTCACTTGCGATTTGCCAATGACATAGTCGTTATGGCTGAGACTCTGAGCGACCTCAATACAAAGCTCAACGATTTCAGCACGGTTTCTCAGCGTTGGGCCTAAAGATGAACATGAGAAAGATGAAAATCATGTCCAATGCTCATGCTTCCCTCCACCCTCGTTAAGAATATTGCACTTGACATTCTGCACGAGTAAATAATATACCTGGGACACACAGTCCAGCTAGGTAGGTCCAATTTCATAATTTCTAATACTGAATTATTACCTATTTGTATTCTATCAACGTTGAAATTCTTTCTTTTAAATCTTTTAAGTTCTCTTAGTAAGTAATATGAAGTAAGTAGTATGAAGAACCAAAAATAATGTTTAGAATTTAGTAATTTATTTCTAGTTACATGATAAAAGATTTTAAGCAGGTTGTTTTTTGTAATTGATTATTGATTTTATTGTTATATAAATATTATTATAATACTCACACTCATATCTCGGTTTATAAGACTGTGTTATATTGTGGTTTTCTTGTTAAGCACCAACTTTTTATATCTTTTGGAGGACTAAATTAGTGCCATAACAGTCAAATTCCAAACAGTTCTTTAATTTTTAAGTAAGATTTTGTTTTGATTCAGAGTTATTAGACTCAAAGTAAGAGATTGGCAGTTAAAAACATGATTATTATAACATCTTTTGTTTTTTTTTAATTATTCGAATATTATTCGAATAATTCGAATAATACCCGAAAAAAAGCCGAATATTCGAATACCAAAAATTTTCGAATATTTGCATGCCCTACTTATGACACGTCAAGATTCTACCATTACCGTTATACATGAACAGTCGGGTGGTAGTGTGAACAGTCAGGTGTGTGTGAAGGGTCTGGTGAACACTTAGGTATATTGGCCAAATGGAACCTAAGGGCACCTGACTGTTCATGTCGAACCCCAACCTAACCTAACTTAAGAGGCAGATTCGTGGCCCTGGTGCTTGGGAATTGCGTAGATTCGCAATAACTACATCTAAAACTACAGTGAAATTCATCGCCTCCAGGCGATGGATATGGGAAGTCCGTCGCCTGAGGGAGTAAGGTCCTCGGGCCGGGAGACACACTTTGTTCCTTGTGTGCCTCAGATAGAGTGATGAGTGAAGAACTCTGTGTTTGAGAAGAGGTTCTGTCTCTGCAGGCGCCGCTGGCTGGGTTGCGTGAACGTGATTACGGTCCCGTTGCCCAGTCACTGGGTGATGAGAAGGAACACCGTGGGGTTTTAGTCGGTTAGAGTCCGACATAACTGTCGCGTAGCCCCGGGGGCGGTGGTATCCATGATGGATTTCCCCACGTAAAAAAAAAGGTATATTGGCCAAATGGAACCTAAGCGGGCACCTGACTGTTCATGTCGAACCCCAACCTAAGCTAACTTTAGAGGCAGATTCGTGGCCCTGGTGCTTGGGAATTGCGTAGATTCGCAATAACTACATCTAAAACTACAGTGAAATTAAAACAATTGAACGAGTTGTCATTTTGCCTTTGGCATATTACATAACAGCGAGCGTTTCTAAACTGACGACGCCGTATGTAAACGGCGGAATCACACAAAATGCCTGCGACATGCACAAAATATGAATTTTAAACTCCGCGCGCAACATTATGCTTAGAAGTAGAAGACAATAATTATGCTTAGAAGAAAGCAGTGATGAGGTCTAGGTTGGAACGCGCTTGCCTAGAAGATACCTATTCACTCTTGCCTTGAAGGTTCTTAAGTTGTACGTGTAAGTGTAAGTATAAACCAAAGTAAGATGATAAGACAAAAATGCATTTTATTTTTGTGCAATGTAACATTGATCTGATTCTGATCTCATAATCATGGTTCTCCTACGGATCTCCTCATTTCTGATTTGATCTCGCAGGGATACTCCGAGCTTAGCTCTCTCCATAGCCCACTGAGTGACCCTGAGCCTTCTTATGAGGCTCACAGTTAGCGACCAATTCTCGGATCCGTAAGTCAACACTGGCACACTGTTCTTTTACTGACTTAGAAGACTTTCGTCTTCAGGCGCTGAGGGATTTTGGACGAGAAGACATCTCTGAGATTCCCAAATGCTGCCCAGCTGAGTTGGATTCGGCTGTTGATCTCTTTCTCCTGTTGAGGATTTGATCCCAGAGCCAAACTGACTCGACACTATACCGAAGATATCCCGGACGTCAGCCTATACGAGATTAGTATGGCTCAAGCAGCTCACGAACACCAAGGCGACTGGTGATGATGGAGTCACTGCAGAACTCTTGAAAGCGGGTTGAAAACCGGTACTTTAGATCTTTCAGCGATTGTTCAATTCCGTCATCACGCCGCTGCATCCGCCGAAAGCATGGCACAGGAGCGTGGTGGTTCTGTTCTTCAAAAAGGGTGATAATACCTTGTTGAAGAATTATTATAGACCCATCTAGCTGCTCAGTCATGTTTACAAGTTGTTCTCGAGATTCATTACGAATCGTCTCGTTTGTAGGATCGACTACTTCCAGCCTCCCGAACAAGCCGGATTCCGAAAAGGCTGGGGCACCATAGATCACATTCATACGCTGCGGCAGGTTATACAAAAGATGGAAGAGCATTAACGGCCACTTTGCTTAGCGTCTGAGGACTATGAGAAAGCCTGCGATTTGATGGAAACTTGGGCCTTATTGAGGTCGCTGCAGAGATGCCTGATTGACTACCGGTATATCCAAGTGTTGAAGTGCTTGTATGAAAACGCCACTATGTCAGTACGTATACAGGACCAGACTACGAGGTCAATCCACTTGCAGCGTGGAGTGTGACAGGGAGACGCAATCTCCCCAAAGCTATTTAGTGCTGCATTGGAGGACGTCTTTAAGCTTCTGGATTGGAACGGACTTGGCAACAACATAAACAGTGAGTACATCACTCACTTGCGATTTGCTAATGACATAGTCGTTATGGCAGAGACTGTGAGCGACCTCAATACAGTGCTCAACGATCTCAGCACGGTTTCTCAGCGTTGGGCCTAAAGATGAACATGAGCAAGATGAAAATCATGTCCAATGCTCATGCTCCACTCCACCCTCGTTAAGAATATTGCACTTGACATTGTGCACGAGTAAATAATATACTTGGGACACACAGTCCAGCTAGGTAGGTCCAAATTCATAATTTCTAATACTGAATTATTACTTAATTGTATTCTATCGACGTTGAAAATCTTTCTTTTAAATCTTTTAAGATTTGTAAGTAAGTAATACGAAGTAAATAGTACGAAGAACCAAAAATAATGTTTAGAATTTAGTACTTTATTTCTAGTTACATGATAAAAGATTTTAAGCAAGTTGTTTTTTTTGTAATTGATTATTTGATTTTATTGATACATAAATATTATTACAATATTCACACTCATATCTCGGTTTATAAGACTGTGTTATATTGTGGTTGTCTTGTTAAACAACAACTTTTTATATTTTTTGGAGGACTGAATTAGTGCCATAACAGTCAAATTCCAAACAGTTCTTTAATTTTTAAGTAAAATTTTGTTTTGGTTCAAAGATATTAGAATCAAAGTAAGAGATTGGCAGTTAAAAACATGATTATTATAACATCTTTTGTTTTTTTTTAATTATTCGAATATTATTCGAATAATTCGAATAATACCCGAAAAAAAGTCGAATATTCGAATACCAAAATTTTCGAATATTTGCAAGCCCTACCTATAACCCTTCTCTGAGTGGAGACCTGCGCTCAGTAGTGAGCCGTTGATGGGTTGCTAATGATGAAGCTTCTTATGGGACGGTAAAGGGATTCCCGTCTGGGAAAAGGAAGAGTTATTCTGAGTTAGTTTTTTTGGAGGAGGATGGAGGCTAGGCTAAGAAAAGTGTAAGAATTTTCCGTCACGACACTTGTTGATTCGTTCGTTACGCACGCTCCATTACAGTTTCGTTGGCGTAGCGGCTAAACGAAGGAGTGAAACTATCGGTTCGGGGGTTCGAATCCTGACTTCAGATTATTATTTTTTATTTTATTTATTTTTATCATTAATTTATTATTAAAGGGAACTTCGTTCCAACCGCGTGTTCCTCGACACTCACGCATGTTTACAATGTTACCCACGAATTTTCAAAAACACATAATTATTACCTATTAAACTACTTAAACATTTATTTTAGTAAGTAAATGACCACGCCTCAAATACGAAAGAGGCAGTATATGTACATTGCACACTGTATACTTTTTATTCTGTCTAAAATGCCTCGTAGATCAAATGGCTAGCTTATCTTGAGGTTTCGTGTTCGAATCCCGAGTCCGGCCAAAGGTTGCACTATCAAGAAATTCTCAGTGCCAGCCCGAAGATACTTTTACACCACCGTGTTTTGGAAAGCACGTAAAGCCGTTGCGCCTCGGACTGCGTATTGCGATCTCACCTGGTGGTAAGTGACGGTGCAGTGCAAAGCTGAAATCTATAGCTCGTACTCTCGCTCTGCTCAGGCTCAAGACAGAGTTAAACGGGACAGATTTATGTCTGGAAATATTTGTGTTTCGCTTTGGCCCTTATATCAAGTCAAAGTCAAAGCAAGCGCTATGAACCTCAGCCTAATCGCTTGGCGGCACGAATCCTCCCACCACATCAGAAACAAACAAATTAAAATTTCCCACATTGTCTTCGCCGGAAACCAAACTCGAGACCTCCCATCCCATGTATAAAACATGCACCAGGGACCACGTCATGAATCGTTTGCGGACACACTTGTGCACTATTATATCTCCTGCGCCTGCAGTGTAGCTAGTAATCATATTCGATGACATTAGCGTCAAAGTAAAATAAACCTTAACAACATTGAATTAGAGCTTAATTTCGTGTATGCATTCGTATACGTTTACGTATGTACGATACGCTCCATATTAAAATTGGTTTTACTGAATTTGTAACTTTAAATCAATTAACAATCAAGGATTATTTCACTTTGACGCTAATGTCATCGAATACGAATACGATCAATGGAGTAACTATGAGACAATTGGTACCCTGTAACCTTGTAACTTGTAACAGGCAGGGTCGCCTATTTTTTTAAGTATCATAAAATATTCAAACGCGTAGGCCCAAGAAAGATGAAAGGCGGGTCGTTCTATTAAAAATACAATGCTCGAATAACAATAAAAGACAAAAGAAATAAAAGATAAGTTACACCGCAAACAATAACACAACAACAGTATCAGATATTACACATCAAACGTTGCTTGTGTACAAAATGTTAGCGTTTAATCTAAGGGGCAATTTAGACGGTTCCTCGTTCTTCGTTGCGAAATTTTTTACGAAAATGAACCGTCTTACTTCGCCCTAAGGGCGAATTTAGCTTTTGAGATTTTTGCTTTCATTTTCGAGGCTTCATCGAGAGTCATCGAAAATGAACCGTCTAAATTCGCCCTTAGGGCAAAGGGCCTTAGGGTGCATTTTCGCAAAAATTGTTCGCAAAAAAGAACGATAAACGGGGCACCGTCCAATTTCGGCCTAAGCTACCTTTTTACCCGACTACGCTAAAGCCAAAAGGAAGGGTTGTGACTTGTGAATTTGTGATTTTAGCAGTCTATGTATGTATTTGTATTTACGTATTTTCCACCATATCACCTAAACTACTGAGCCGATTTTGATGAATGAGTTGTCAATCGTTTTTAACCGACTTCAAAAAAGGAGGAGGTTCTCAATTCGTCTGAATCTTTTTTTTTAATGTATGTTCACCGATTATTGGAAGACGCCTGAACCGATTCTGACAATTCTTTTTTTGTTTGAAAGGGTATACTACTTCCCAGGTAGGTAGTCCCATTTAAATTTAATCGAAATCGGTCGAGAGGTTTTAAAAATCAACAATCAATTATATACTTTGTAGTCGCGCGAGTGTTTGAACTTGGTTTTTTAAAAAGAATTTTTTACTATTTATTTTATTCCGGATGTAACATCCAATTTTCCGTGGTCGAGTTTAGTTTTAAATTTGTTTTCTAGTTAAAAATCTTGTTATTCCATTTTGTTATATTTCATTAGTGCTACTAAGAAATGTACTGCTTTTATTTCAATTTCCATTTTAACAAAATTGAATGTCAGTTAACTAGATAGGTAGCTACGGCCTAAAATCACAAGAAACGAAAATAATGGCAACCCATCTATCGTTTTTCCACGTAAAAGCATTTGAACTAATTCTGTCACTTTCACTTATTTCAAGAAACGTAAAAACAAAAAAGTTTTTGGTTAAGCGCGAGTAAAAAGCCGTGAATCGGCTTTTTACCTACTCATGTCTTATTCTTCTTTAAAAAAACGACTAGCAGTTGCCCGCGACTTCGTCCGCGTGAGCAGAACCCCTGCAGCATCAGAATTGAGGAGTTGGGTTCTGGAATTTAACTATGTAATCTTTGCTTGGTATATTTTTATCGGTCTGTGTTTGTATGTTTCCACGAACTTAACTCCGAAAAGTCAGAAGTGAGTGCCCGGGAACAAACCCGTAACCCCCCTAATAAGAGACCGTAGTCCTAACCACTAGGCTATCACTGATCTCACTTGGTTACTACTTAACGAATACCTACTTCGAAAATAAACTAAATCGATCATTCGATACAATGTAAGTTGTAACATGAGTAATAAGATAACTTTGTATACCCGTGTGAATGATATACTGCACTCTCACTAAATCAAAACCAGTATCGAAAACAACTTTAGATTTAAAATTAAACCTTAGTAGTTACAACATAAGAACTTAAATAGTTTAATGTTTACAGTAGGTTTAAAATATCCTCATTTAATTTACTTCACTTTTGACGAGTGTAAAATAAATTAGTCGGGAGCAAAAAATGTGAATGAGTGAGTGACGTCATAGGAAACATGATTCGTTTTAATGCCTATCCGTTTCAGGGTTATACACGGACATACAGGAAAACCTAGAAGTGACTAAATAAACTTCTACACAAAATTGAAGTATTTTCCGTGTAAAAAATTTAACTTTAGATATGACGGATATCATCACCATCATAAGCAACCGATTAACATCTCACTACTCAGCGCAAGTCTCCTCTCAGAGAAGGGTTATAGGTATATCTACCACGCTGGCCCAATGCGAACTGGTAGACTTCACACGCCTTCCTTCACCGTTGAAGCATGTGATACTTAAATGCTTAAACGCACTTAACGCCAAAAAGTCAGAGGTGATTAGAGCGTGCCCGGGATCGATCCTGCGACCCCCCGAATAGGAGACCGCAATCCTAACCACTGGGCTGTCACTGCTTCTAACGACGGATATAATATAAGTTAATACAGTGATACCATTTATTCATAAAATGCAAAGATCCATTCATCTTTTAATTTAGGGAAATCATAGAGTTCCAACTGGGTTTTTAAAAAACGTATGTACCTAGGTAAAAACTGTTAATTACGGTATGACAGTTTAATTTAAAACTTAACCCATACCGGGCTTAATTAAACCGCCATACTTTCTCCAAGAGAGCTATGTTCGAGCAGAAATGAGGAGATCAGTAGGAGAACCGGAGAGACCGATATACTTATAGAATAGAATAGAATCGAAATGTTTTTTATTCAAATAAACTTTTACAAGTACTTTTGAATCGTCAATGAGTCTACCACTGGTTCGGAATGCCGTTCCTGCCGAGAAGAACCAGCAAGAAACTCGGCAGTTGCTCTTTTCAAAATACTTTTACAATATACTTAATAGATATTATTCTATGTATGCAGAGTTTTCACAATGAGGGGAAGTTTCACAAAAGCATACGTAATTATTTCTAATTATAATTCAACACATGTCAAGACGGGCAGACAGAAAGTAGCCCCATTGCCGCTGGTGGCACCCGTTCACGAGCATGACGCATGACCCAGCCATTGCTTCGCTTATAGCTTATCAGGTCGCAACGGAAAGCTGAAGTGGTAATTGTCGGGGCATGTGTTGTTTTATCGTATAGGAATGTTGATTGTGACTTTGATGACCTTTTCCAAGTTATCCTGCTTCAACCTTAGAATGCATCGTCAGTCATCACTTACCTGGTGAAATCACAGTCAAGAGCTTCGTTGACATAATATACAAAATAAAAAGTTTTTAGTAAAATCACTTTAAACATTTATTGTAAATGTTTTGTAATATTAACGATTCCAGTAACTTTGTGTCCGTGTGATATTATTTCTGTCCCGTAGTTCATTGGCTTTACATTAGCTAGTGCATAACAGTGTTTTATTACCGGCTTAATTTAGACGACGGCTTAATCCAGTACGACGGTAACATTAATACCGTGGCGTTTACTTACTGCCTTGTGGAACTGATTCAGATTATTATCGATAAGCTGATTCCCGCGACTTCATCCGTGCGGATTTTTTTTTTCAAAATCACGTGGGAAATCTTTGTTTTTCTGGGATAAAAGTAGCCTGTCGTACAGGGTCCACATCAACTATGTCCATGCAAAAATCACGTTGATCCGTTGCTTTGTTGCAGCGTGATTGAAGAATAGAATAGAATAGAATAGAATAGAATAGAATAGAATAGAATAGAATAGAATAGAATAGAAATATTTTTTATTCAAATAAACTTTTACAAGTGCTTTTGAATAGTCAAGGAATCTACCACTGGTTCGGAATGCCTTTCCTGCCGAGAAGAACCAGCAAGAAACTCGGCGGTTGCTCTTTTCAAAACAAATTTACAATACAGTAAATACTATGCTATATATGCAGTGTTTCCACAATGAGGAAAGTTCCAAAAATGCATACAGACTAACTTCTATCCTAAGATGGAACAAATCAAGAACAAAGGAAAGGAAGAACAAATCAATTAACACTTTCGCATATTTTATACCTAATTATGACTAAATATTAAGCTAATTCATCAATCTCATGCTACTATTACAAATGTGAAAGTTTGTGAGGATGTATGGATGGATGTTTGTTACTATTTCACGCCACAACGAATGAACCGATTTGGCTGAAATTTGGAATGGAGATAGCTCATACCCAGGATTAACAAATAGACTTACATAACATAGGATAACAGTAGGCTTTTATCCCGGAAAATTACAGAGTTCCTGCGGGAATTTATCGATCCACGCGAACAAAGTCGCGGGCATCATATAGTTTAAAATAAAAATGAAATGTTCGTTGGCTATGTTTTGTACTTAAAAGTTCGTAATAGTCCGAATAAGGTTTTCATTTAAAAGGAAAATTGGAAAAGGGTCCCGAAAAAAATTTCAAATTTAGGAAAAACTGATCGAAATTTTTTCTACGTCATAACGGAAGATCATAATTCATGATTCAAGCGATGGAAAATTTCATAAAAGAGCGAAGCCAAGGCGGGTCAGCCAAAGGTAGGTACTATATAGGTATTTGCCGTGTTACCTGCCACGTATTTTAACTAGAGTTTCTTCAACGTAGTATTATAAGCAAAAGCTCTCAAAGATATACCTCATCAATGCTTTTCATCAGACGCGATTGTTGGTTAAAAAATAAATTAAGTGGCACTCAGGGACTGCCGCGGTAAAGCTATTGCATAGCATTTTTTATCAACTTAAGCAATTATAATATTTATGCAATATTTTTATTGCATAATAAAAATTATGCAAAAAAATAATTAAAAAACAAACAAACAAGAAAAGCGCACTGTCACCACTTCGCGAGTGAGATTCGAACCTGCGACATCTAAAGAAAGCGGCCGCTCGCCCACTGCGCCAAACAGAGCTAAATGTGAATCTCTAAAATGCTGAACGCTTACTGAACGACGGTGTTAGGTTTTTTCCGTTACAGAATTTCTTGATTCGGTCGCCGCGCTCAAACTGTTTGTCCTACTTCAAAGCCCGCGATAAAAGCTATGCAATAGCTTAAAAATAATAGGTAATACAGTTCGTACCTACGTACAAGTACGTACTATGTACCTACGCATCTATGTGCTTTACGAGCCAATCTTACAGGCCAGCTCGTAATTCAAAGTCATCTGTATCTGGCATTTATGTCTGGGTCATTTCGTGTCCGAAGCTTGAATAAAGGTAAAGGTACGCTATAACTACACTAGCGGCACGCTATGATGGCCGGTTTGACGTTTGTCCGCTCATGAAGTTCCGTATTAATTGATAACGACTTTGAAGGAAATAATTGTATTACTTTATTGACGATAGTGATGTGCAGAGATTCATAAATTTTATCGAATGTAGTTTTAGGTTTAGGACTCAAAATTTATTTATTAAATTGATTTCTAAAATGTATACAAGTGTAGAAAAATCAGTTTGCACCATTTAAGGGGTGAATGTACTTGTGAATATGAACAATTTTCACTATGTGGACAAACCTCTGAAATCGCAAAAAAATATCAGCTGTTTCATACAAAAGGTAAAATTTTTATTTTTATATGATATATACCACAACTCGGCATTTGGTTTTCTAAATTGAAAATTTTTAAAAATGGAATCTAATACGATCGTCACATAGGATCGCTGGCTAGCACAACTACTACCTCCGGCAAACTCGCGTCAATGCTCAATGCAAAACAAAGCAGTTTCGAATTGACGTTGCTTCGAAAAGTATAAACTGTCAGTGCAATGCGATTGTGATATAGTTTTGACCTGGCTTTGGATTTCAAATATTGATACTGCATTACTGTTGACCCTTGCTCGTTAATTTGGACTCTGTTCAAGCCCTTTGTTGTGGATTTCGTCGATATGACCGAACGTACGCAGAGAACTGTTCTAAATAGTCAGACACGTGAGTTCGTAATACGCCTTCGTAACTATTTCGATCGTGAAGCTCAAAATGGAGGGCCAATTTTACCTATAAAGTCAGTGGTTGAACGCGTAGCTGATGCGCTTAATATTGGACAACGAACTGTTAGACGGATAACTAAAAAAAAATATGGCGAGACTGGCACAGAAGAAAATAAACTTCACACACCAAAAAAGAGAAAACGAGCAAAACCAGTCGTAGGCATCGATAGCTTTGATGCCGATGCTATCTGAAGACATGTTTGTTTGTTTGTTTTTTTTCTTGTGTGCATATAAAGTATGTATATTCATTTTCATTCAAATATTCAGTTCGTTCAAATAAATTAAATAAACATATACATTTTTGTTTTATTAAACCTATTTAATCAGGTACAAAAACAAAACTTAATTGTTTTTTGTTCGAGAATAAATTGACATTCCACATCACTATTGTAATGTGTCAAACCGGCCATCATAGCGTGCCGCTAGTTTAACAGCTCTTTGGGCTAAGTAAGCACTATTTCTTTGATCAGAAGACACATAAATCATGTTTAAGACACGTTTATAAAGCCATTTGTAAAGCCTTACAATCATCATCATCATCAGCAAGTCATCAACGGCTCACTACTGAGCGCAGATCTCCTCTCGGAGAAGAGTTATAGACCATAGTCCATAACTCTGGCCAAGTGTAAATTGGTTGATTTCCCACACCAATGAGAAAGTTAAGGAGAACTCTCAGGTTTTCTCACGATATTTTCCTTCACCGTTGAAGCATGTGATATTTACTGATATTTAATTGCTTAAACGCACATAACTCGAAAAAGTCCTAGCACGGAATCGAACCTCCGAATAGGAGGCCGCAGTCCTAACTATGTACTAGTGAACCTATCCCTAATCTGTGCTATAGTTCTTGCAATTCACGAGGGCGACTGACTTATGGTTGTGTGTGTGTCGTATCTGTATAAGTGTGAGCGAGCGCAATGCTCGCGCCTGCCCGCTCCCACCTAGGGTTTGACGGGCACGCACACTTATGCAATGTGCATGTACACGAAGTAACCACAAGTAAAGCTCACTCGCCTTCGTGAATTGCAAAAACTGTACTAGTCTGTCACTCTTAGCTTTACAATACTTGTCCATATTCAATAGTGGTTTTTTGGTTGTAAATGATTGCTCATTCTGATGGCTAATTTCAATTGTTTTTAGTATATAACTGTTTTTAGTAACTCTATTATTTTTCGGAAGCGGCCAGTTACATTTCCGGGCCGCCAGATATTTAACGATGTTATTGTTAGAACAATAAAGTTTCTGTTTCATATAATATTTACTAACATCATCATCGGCATCATTTAGTTAGTAAATCAAAATCAAAATCAAAATCTAGGTAGGTATATCATAATAAAACTTTATTATGACAAACCTAGATTTTGATAGAGGAAAAGACCGAAAACTACTATTAACTTTTATCGCTCTTCTATTAAAAACTAGGTAGCTACAGCCTACAGCCCAAAAACACGAGAAACGAAAACAATGGCAACCCACTATCGTTTTTCCACGTAAAAGCATTTGAACTAATTCTGTCACTTTCACTAGTTTCAAGAAACGTTGTAAATACAAAAAAAAATTTTTGTTAAATTGGGTTGTTCCTGACTCATCCCACAGAAACTCATCCCACTAATATTTTTTTCTTAACTCATCCCAAACTGATATTCTTATCTCAACCCACTACATTAATTGTATTTATTTTCTTAACTCAACGTGACTCAACCCAAATGTATTCTTTACTCATCCCAAAACAAAAATTGCCTAAACATTCGAACATTCATGTATGGTTAGCATAAAAATGCATTTGAACTAAAATATTGTACACATTTATACCTTTAAAAAAACTTAAATAGATAAATATTAGCAACTTTTCCAATAATTGTTAAGATACTAAATTTAAATAAAAGAGATGGCAATAGCTTTCGATATAGCGGTTTTTAATTTTGAAACTCAAACCTTTCAACATGCTAACTAGATGGCGCTTAAATTACCTAATTATTTTAATGTGCATTTTAAATGGACACTACAGTGAATAATTTGTGCATTTTAAATGCTAAAAAAACATTTAAATATAAAGTGCTGCGAAATATTATCAATACACTTCTGTCTTTGATCAGCTGCTGCGCCATCTAGTCTAGCTCTAGCCAAACCTTCAAGCGTTTGCAATCGTAGAAAGAGAAATAGACAATCGTTAGTGTATCATAGCTACGGGGGCAGAACTACCAAATACTGCAATCAAAGGTTGTTATTTTCACTTTTGTCAAGCACTTGTCAAACGTGCAAAAAAACTGACAATGACAAAAGACACATATAAGTTGAAACATCTCTCTCTTTGTTTAGCTTTGCCTCTGGTTCCAGAAGACCTGGTTGACGATGCTTTTTTGTATATAATGGAGGATTGTCCTCAAGGGGATAATGTTACTAAATTCAATGATTATCTTGTTAAAACTTGGCTATATGATGGCATATTTCCACCACATATGTGGAATGTATGTAATCTTACAACTAGAACAACTAATGCACTAGAAAGCTGGCATGCAACTTTAAACCGGCACATTTCAAACAAAAACATTAACATGATAAAGTTACTTTATCTTAAATTTTAAATTTATAATTCTTAAATTTATATCTTAAAAAAAGATGCGCGTCTGCAAATGCCAGGCTTAGCCAAAGTTCATCATGTTTTCCAAAATCAGTGAAAAAATATGAAGAAAATGAAGAAAAAATCAAAATTGCCATCCAGGAATTAGTTGAAGGGAGAATTGTAATAGGTCTTGAAAAGTTGGCCCCATATGTTTTTTTAAAGATAAGTAGGGGTTTTGATTTTAAAATGAGTAATTATTAGTCTAGTCTAACGTTCCTTTTTAAAAAAATATAAATATGGTTTTTGTGACCTTGTTGATGACCTTTAAAGGTAAATTTTGTGTCATTTATCTTTTCGTTTTATAAAAGTAGCTCTTGTTTTATCATAATTATGTAGGTATGCTCTTTATTTTGCGAATGTTGATTTTTTAACCTATCATTTCTTGTTGATTGTTTCATATTGTAAATGTTGTATAATCTAATTATTATTTTTTCGTTTTTCGCCAGCAAACCGCTGGTAAAGAAACAAACAGATGCACAGTAAAGAATATTTTTATATGTTTTTTAAATAACTAGCTTTAGTTTTATGCTATGACTGTTATTCTGTGAAAGTTGATTTTTATAAATGTTTTTTTTATATAATTACACATATTTTTCCTTTCCATAATCCTTTTATTTTGTTTTTGTTTTATTTAGCAGTAATTTTGATGTAGATTTTTACATGTTTTTGATTTTAAAAATACAATTCATATTCAACATATTTTTTGTCGGACCGTACTCAAAATCACAGGTTTTAAATAATAATAATTACAGCGGGATGAGTTAAGAATACTCATGGAACAAAAATCCCAAAAAATTGCTGTGGGATGAATTAAGAATACAAATGGGATGAGTTAAGAAAAAAATATTAGTGGGATGAGTTTCTGTGGGATGAGTGAGGAACAACCCGTTAAATTGTTGTTATAGTTCTTGCAATTCACGAGGGCGACTGGCTTATGGTTGTGTGTGTGTCGTATCTGTATAAGTGTGAGCGAGCGCAATGCTCGCGCCTGCCCGCTCCCACCTAGGCTTTGACAGGCACGCACACTTATGCAATGTGCTGCATATGTACACGAAGTAACCACGAATAAAGCTCACTCGCCTTCGTGAATTGCTAAAACTGTATCTCATAATAAAAATATATGTCTAAAATATCCATAATTTATTGTCGAAGAAAATAATTTTGCCACATTTTGTCAAAGTATCCGAGATTTTTTACAATCATTGAAATAGCTATTTATGCAACTGCATCGTAATGAGGGTCATTTTAATTCGAGTGCTGTTTTTTGATACGAGGCTTGCCGAGTATCAAAATAGGATAGTACGAGTATTAAAATGACTAATTACGTTCAGTTGCATACAAGATTTTATCTACGACAAGGAAAATAAAATCATTAACAAAATACGCCGTAGGCTCAATAAAGTAACAAAAAGTAACTCCGTAAGCCGCCACCAGCCGCTTATGGTGCCTCTGTCGTATGAACGGTACCAAAGTGCCAGAACTCAGAGCCTTAGCTTTAGGTATCCTATTTTAAGAAGATAACCATTTCGATTCAGCTCCCATACAACGAGCTGCATCGAAATGAGAAGCAAAACCGAAAGAGGGTTCATTTCGATTCAGCTGTCAAACTCGAAATTGGAACTTTTCGATGTTGGAGTAGATAAATATTAGAATGTGAGAGAGAGAGAGAGGGATGTGAAATGTAATACTTTTAAGGAATGAAAATTCTGCCCCAATGTAAACGCAGCCGTACAGTCACTACGTTAACTTGAACACGGAAACAGACAATTAGCGGGATAGACAAACAACGCTAATCGATCCGTTTGTATAGGCCCTTAATTTTCAACTTCCTTAATTGTCTACAATTCTGTAGGTATTAACGATCCGAAATACCGGTCTGTTTGCAGAAGGAATATTCTTTTTTAGCTTCCGCATTAATTGACCTCAATCTCCACACAGATTAACCGCGCGGGAGATATTATATGTGCACAAGAGTGTGCACTCTCTATTCCCTCCCTCTCATAGTCCGATAGGACGGAAGTCCGACACGACTAGAGAGCGATCAGACGCAAGGCTATTCCCTCACTCCGGGCTAGTAGTGAGAATTAATTAACAGAAAAGCCCAATACATTTTTTTTCTCAAGACTCATGACTTATTGAACAGATTACAACCATACTAGATGATGCTCGCGACTTCGTCCCCATGGATTAATGTTTTAATTCCCGCGGGAACTCTGTAATTTTCCGGGATAAAAAGTAGCGTGCTAAATCCAAGCGTGCCAAATTTCAGCCAAGTCGGTTCATTCATTGTGGCGTTTAAGAGTAACAAACATCCATCCATACATACATCCTCACAAACTTTCGCATTTATAATAGTAGGATAGTAAGAAGTAGGATAGGTCTAGGATACAGTAAACTTTTAGTCGCCCACTTAAACAAGTTAAATAACAATTTATATCACACTAAATCCGAAAATCATCGGCCGAGTCGGTAACCGCATTTGGGGCGTCAACTGTGCAACACAAACAGACTAATTAGTGCCGGCTCCGGCGACCGTGACAGTCAGAATGACCAAGGTTTGCCCGGTTATACTGAAAATTAGTGATGTATCTACCAACTACTCGTTGGTCTAGTGGTTAGCTTGTTCGACTGCGGATGACGAGGTCCCTGGTTCGATACCCGGGTCGGGCCGTTAAAAAAATGAATTGAGTTTTTCTGCCACAGAAATTCTCAGTACTAGGACTAGCCCGTAGTAAGGGCGTCGGCGGTTAGTCACCCCCGTGCCTCGGAGAGCACGTAAAGCTGTCGGTCCTGCGCTAGATCTCTCTCCGGTCGTGTCGGATTTCCGTCCCATCGGAATATGAGAGTGAGGGAATAGAGAGTGTACCTGAATTTGCATCTGAGGTCTCGTAAAAAAAGGGAACAAATTTTTTGAGCTGTTATTAAAATATTCGAGATGCTATTATGATCATGTTCAAAAACATATTGAGCAGTTATTTCATTTAATGGCGGTTGATTAATTATTACGACAGTAAAACATGGACAGTAATAAAAAATCAATTAGTCGGTTATTTTATCATACAATGGCAATTCTAAAAATAATTGAGCAGTATAATAACTGAATGAGCGGTAAAAATGATGGAATGAGCGGTTCGATTTTGGCAAAATCTAAAGTTAGGTTAGGTTAGAGTTATACATGAACACCCAGGTGCCCGGCCGCAGGCCGGGCTCTTAGGTTGTATTGGGTCAATGTACCTAACTTAAGTTTAAAAAACCTGAGGGGCGCGGGAGGAGCGGGTGAGCGAAACAAAAGTACCGAACTTACACTTTTCTTACCGACAAATTCCGATTTATTACTGCCCACACGTAACCGCTCGTTCAATAATATTTACCGCCCATTTAATTATTTTCCTGCTCAAGTATAATATATTCACTGATCCATTTCATTATTTTTTATTACTCATTTTTGTTTACTTTACTGCTTAGTTTTAACTGCTGAACTAGTTATTAAACGTGCCATTTATAATTTTTAACTTACCAAAACTGCTAATTACAACTTCAGTGTCGTAAAAAAATTGGTTGTTTGTAAAATCGGTTAACGGACGATAGTTTTACGTGATAACGTCATAAAGAAACATTGATACAAAATTGCAAACTTTTATGAATTGAATTGAATTATTATCACTGAATTATCATTATTTTGTGTAATACAAAGAAGGAGTTAATTGAAAATTACAATTATTTTCTCTAGTTTGGGGCCGATCGTGCCTCTCTATCGCTTGTTCCGCGCTCTCGCTTGCACGCGCAGGCTCAGGCGGAACGTCACACGGACACTTTTTCGTGCGTGCAGCCGGTGTTCATCGATTTATAAGACGTTATCACGTCAAAAATAAAACAGTCCACTCTCGTCAATAGCTCGATTGGTGCGGACACGCTGTGTCCGGTGTCCGGTCCCGGTCGAGGGCCGGAAGCGTCAATTCGACGCGCAAACACGCGGCTCAATCTGCCGCCACCAGTTCTAGTGATCAGACAAGCTGTTCCACTCTACACAATACACATCGCACTCTTGATGAAAAAATTGGTTGTCTGCAAAGTCGGTTAACGAACGGTAGTTTTACGTGATAACGTCATAGAGAAACATTGATGACAAATTGCATACTTTTATGAATTGAATTGAATTATTATCACTGAATTATCATTATTATGTATAATACAAAGAAGGAGATAATTGAAAATTACAATTATGACTGGCAGGCTATAGTCACAAGCCAACGCTTGGGCCGATCGTGCCTCTCTATTACTTGTTCCGCGCTCTCGCTTGCACGCACAGGCTCAGGCGGAACGTGACACTTTTTCGTGCGTGCAGTCGGTGTTCATCGATTTATAAGACGTTATCACGTCGAAAACAACCGAATAAGTTTTGGCAAAAGTTTTAGTAAGTTATCGATCCTAAAAGAACAAGTTTCACAATCTAGGTAAAACAAAATACCTAATTTTCTTAAGCGATAAAGTATTAAATATTACATATAACACAAGTTATCCACAACCGCGGTATAAGACAACACAACGCTCTTCTAGCATCCGTGTTTTCTGCCACGTATAATTTAAGTACCTTCAAGGAAAGCCTTAATAGGCATTTTCTAGGCAAGCGCGCTTCAACCTATAGACCTGCAGGCCTAGCATGCACGTCGAAGTGATTTCTCGCGAAGAGAGAGAGAGAGAGAGAGAGAGAGATATTGTTGATGTACACTGATTTCCTGTTTACTCTTTTAAACTTCAAAATTCGAAAAAATGACGTTGCCACTCGCCATGTTAGACTTCGTAGAGAAAAATCGGCCAAGTGCGAGTCGGGCCTCGCTCTATTAGGGTTCCTTTAAAAAAAATTAAATAAAATATTTCCATGTACCCTTGGAAATATTTTAATTTAATTTTTTTAATTTAATTTAATTTTTATTATTTGTTGTTATAGCGGCAATAGAAATACATAATATGTGAAAATTTCATCTGTCTATCTATTACGGATTACGAGATACAGCCCGCTGACAGACGGACCGACGGACGGACGGACGGACGGACGGACGGACGGACAGCGTAGGCTTAGTAATAGGGTCCCGTTGGTACCCTTTGGGTACGGAACCCTAAAAATAGAGAAAATAATTAATTTAATCTCTTTTTTTGACGTGACGAGACGAATCATGGTGTGCAACCATGTTAGTTTCGATAGAGATGTAGAGATAATACGAGAAAAGGGGTAGACAACATTTTCTCTCGTGTGCATGCAAGGCCTGCTGATTAGTGCTTTCCGTTTTTGATTGTCGTCAAGCGCAAGCCTATCCTGCCATAAAAAAAATTGCCGACAGAAATGAAAACTAGATTTGCTAATAATAATTGAAATCAAATATAAAATAAATAAAATAATTTTAAAAAAGCGCATTGTCACGTTTCGTGAGTGAGATTCGAACCTGCGACATCATACATGTGATTCAACGGCAAGGAAGGCGGCTTCTGGCCGACCGCGCCATACAAGGTTGCTTGCTAAAATATTGAACCCTTACTGAAATCTCCAGGTGACAGTGACGATTTCGCGTAATCAATGTTTTTTGCTCTCCCAAAAAAAGTGCTCAACGTGCCTAAAGAAGTTTTCACTTCAAAAACTACCTAAGACGGGGACCGGCCTTTTAGAGAACTCCGGTAACCTATTGATTACTTATTTATATTGCAGTACGTGTTAAATTAATGAATCTGTTTGCTTTTTTTACAAGGATGTCAATCCGAATTTTACTTCGAAGCTATTTTGGGTACTTTTTACAAGATTAATTTTATTTTAAATCAGCAGGTAACAAAATAGAAAAAATATTTTTCCCTAATGTAGTTTACCATTTGATTGGCCTCATTTTTTGATGATTTGTCGAAGATCTTCAGTGATAAAGGACGGAACTTTTTTATGGATAACAGTAAATCACCCGCGATCAGAGCAATGGTTTCCTACATAAAATGCCACTTTTATTCCCTTGTGTGACAAAGGGGAACAACTACAGCCTAAAATGAAATAAGTGAAATATGTTACAATAACATTTCCGCGACATTAAATACATGGCGTGCGCGGGGAAATGGTTTTAAGAGTTATGACACCGAACAGCGGACTTGAGCTTCCCAGGAGTGTGGCCCAAGATTATTCTATTTTTAACCGACTTCAACAAAAGGAGGAGGTACTCAATTCGACGCGTTTTTTTTGTTATGCTACTCCATAACTCCGTCGAATATAAACCGATTTTAATATATTTTTTTTATTCGAAAGTGCACACCGTCCCGTTCTCTTCTCTTTCTTTATCAACCTATAGACGTCCATTGCTGGACAAAGGTCTCCTGCATGGACCTTCACTTGAATCCAGCGGCTCCCTGCGACTCGTTTAATGTCGTCGGTTCACCTGGTGGGGGGTCTGCCAACACTGCGTTTCCCGGTGCGGGGTCGCTACTCCAGCACCCTGGGACCCCAACGACCATCAGCTCTTCGAACTATGTGCCCCGCCCATTTCCAGTTCAGTTTTGCGACTCGTTGAGCTAATCCAATCGCCGTCAGGTTGGTCCCATTTAAATTTGATGAAGATCTAATGAATATCTTCGGTGATGGAGGACGGAACTCCTCAATGAATAAGAGCAAACCGCGAGAATGTGTATATTGATTCTATGAAACTTCACTAAAAAGCTTAAAGTAATAATTCTTTTTAAAAAACCGACTTCAAACACCACAACAAAGTATTAAATAAATATTAGTACATGTTGAAGTCGGACTAGCGCGTTGCGCATCGGTTTCATCGTTTCTATTTAGGCCCACCCGACTCCAACATAGGTACGTGTACAAACTAAAATTGTTATATGTATACTTTGTAGTATAGATACTTTTTGTATTGGATCGTGTCAGTGGAAACATAATCGCTTCCGCTTATGACATGCGTGGTATCTCAAGAATGATGTATTGTTCAAATATAAACATAAGCGAGGACAATTCGAGAGACGCGATGTTAGCTCAGCAAATAGAATGAAGCCTGTGAACTTATTTCTATCAGTTACAGTTACATTCTTGTTGGTTTAAGCTGTGTACTTGCAGTATTATTATTGTTTAGTTAAGTGGTATTATTAACGTTTTGAATTTCTCGACTAATAGTATATGACTCGTTTTGCAGTTCAAATTCAAATTTAAAATTATTTATTTCACATAGGACAACCTGTGGCTCTTATGACACGTCATGACTCTACCACCGGTTCGGAAAGCGGATTCAGCTGTGAAGTGCTGGCAAGAAAATCAGCAGTTGCTCTTTTCAAAATAATCACTAGCTTTTACACTGTAATAAGTTTATATACTATCTTGTGGGCATCTGGATTCCAAGCCGATTAAATTGAATCCATGCAACATTGTTACAATAGAATAGTATATAATATTTCCACAATGAGGGGAAGTTCCAAAAAAGCGTAGGTACTACAATTCAATTCATGTTAAGACGGAGAGATAGAAAGTAGCCTCATTCCCGCCGGTGGCATCCGTTCACAAGTTAGTTGCTTGAACGGTTTTCAGAAATTAGTTAACACGTTAATGCTGCGAAAACATAAAGTACTGAATGAGGGATGGAAAGGGAGATATTATAGTTTGTGAACAAGAAACTTGGCGATTGTACTGTAGGTAATGTGGAGCTGATGACACTGAGCAAAGAACGCGTATAACACCAAAAAAAAATCAGATTTCGCGATGAAATAAAACATAGCCGCAACCTCATGTGAGGCGCGACAAAAGAAAGCGTTTTGCGCGGAATAGGAGTGTAATAAGCGCCAAATACTTTGTAACTCATAAAATATTCATTTTCTTTTCAATTCGCTAGGCTACTCTCTTGATAATATCAATCGGAATTTAATGTAAAAATTTTGGCTCTGTAATATGCAACACATTGAAAATAAATGAATATTGGTTAAAAATTAGACCTAACTTCGCGATTTTTTATTATCGAACATCATCATCATTCATCATTTTATGTTTCTGCCCAAGCACGTCCCTTGGCAGTGTGATGTAATTTTTGCGTGTTTTTTTTCGGATAGTTGAAACTTGATCTACTACTGTAAAAATCAAATCTGTTTACTGTTAACGAACGTACACCTACTCTTAAACATCACTAATGACTCACTCTAACGTCAAAGAAAAGGTGTTGTCATATAAATTATGATCTGTGACATTGATCGGTGACTAGTTTGTAATCTGTGGTACTTAATTAATAAAGAACCAAGCTAGAAAATGGTAACAAGTGTTTTATTATTTAAACTGAATAATACAGGTGTAATGTAGGTAGGTAATAGGTTCAATTAAACATCACTCTTTCTAACGGTCAAGGAAAACATCGGAGCATTCTCCATAATGTTCTCAAAGGTGTGTATAAAGTATCGTATTATATTATTATAAATGCGAAAGTGTGTTTGTTGGTTTGTCCTTCAATCACGCTGCAACAGAGCTACGGATCGACGTGATTTTTTGCATGGGTATAGTTGAGGACCTGGAGAGTGACATAGGCTACTTTTTATCTCGGAAAATCAAAGAGTTCCCGAGGGGCTTTAAAAACTAAATCCACGCGGTCGAAGTCGCGGGCATCAGCTAGTAAAATATAAACTGCTAATCCGCACTTGGCCCCCATGGTGGACCATAGCCACCATGAAGAGGGCCAGTGATGGGTTGAGATGATGATTATTAAAAATAGTGGCAAATAGGTGCTAGAGCAAACTATAAATAAAATTTTGCATTTAAAACTAAGTCGACAATTCTTGTGCATTATTTTGCACTGCAGAAGAAGGTATCTTTTAAACAGGTAACCTATAAAAGCAGTACCTAATTTTCGCTACAAACAAAGCGACAAAAGACTGCGTGGAGGTGGAATAATTAATATTTCGCCCCGGTTATTCTCTAAACATAAAGAAAATTGCTTCTTCAGCATAATTAATGCTGCAGAGGAGGCGAGAAGTAAGAAAGCTTTAAAAAAGGCGCTAAAAGGCTTCTTTGATACCCGTGGGCGAGATGAGAAATTACCTATTAATCTTCGTACGGTGCAATAAAATCAGACTAAGCTGTCAGTTTCGGGTGTAATTTTTAAAAGGTAATTTTGATCTTTAGACTCTTTGCACACGCCGACATTTATCAACTCACTAGCTGATGCCCGCGACTTCGTCCGCGTGGATTTAGTTTTTAAAATCCCTCGGGAGCTCTTTGATTTTCCGGGATAAAAAGTAGCATATTATGTCACTCTCCAGGTCCTCAACTATACCCATGCAAAAAATTACGTCGATCCGTGGCCCTGTTGCGGCGGGATTGAAGGACAAACCAACAAACCAACACACTTTCGCATTTATAATATTAGTAAGGATTTTTACATGATATAATATGTATATCAGTCTGTCAATCTTAGGTATGCCAGACAATCCGATAATCTTCTTACCTTAACTAACTCATCGGTCTAGTGGTCAGCATAGTCGATTGCGGATGACGAGGTCCCGGGGTCGATTCCCGAGTCGTGACAAAATTGTACTGGGTTATGCTGTCAAAATTAATGTCTCAGTAGGTACTAGGTCCACCAATTCGCATTAGGCCAGCGTGGTGGACTATGGCCTATAACCCTTCTCTGAGAGGAGACTTGCGCTCAGTAGTGAGCCGTTGATGGGTTGCTAATGATGATGATGATGAGGTACTAGGAAGGAAGAGACCACGTAAAGCCGGTCCTACGCTACGCCTAATCTTTTTCCGGTCGTGTCGCATTTCCGTCCCATCGGACTACGAGAGTGAGAAAATATGGAGTGCACCTGTGTTTGCGTACTATAATATATTCCACGCAGATGGCTAATTAATCTTTTTTGTTTTCACATTCGAGTTCATGAGGAAGAAATCTCTTATTTCTTTGAGTGACATAGGTACACGCTTTTTGCCTGGAAACGAAAGTTCCCACGGAATTTTTAAATACCAAAGTCGCCGGCACAAGCTGGTTATTGGCTTAACTAAAGTTTGCAGCAAACTTCGAAAATGTCTTCGAGTGCAAAGGCACACGATATTATATTTCTCACTTAACTGCACATGAAAAGAAGGTTAGCAAAAGGTCGATAAGAGATATTAATTTTACGTTCGACGCGCGATCGACTTACTTATCGACTTTTCTAAATGTGATTGAGTTTAATCATAAAATTAGATTTTGGGTTTGACAACCTCGTTATAAATCTCTGATTTATGACAAGATCACCCAGATCCAATCAACTAGTAAAGTAACTCGTCTATTTTATGAATGAGGGATATACTCGTTTTATCGCGCGAGTTATTTGCGAGGTGCTGCTCATTCAAGGTTAATTTAATCGTTCAAATTCAAATTCAAAATTATTTATTTCACGTAGGCCAACCTGCGGCTCTTATGACAAGTCATGACTCTACCACCGGTTCGGAAAGCGGATTCTGCTGAGAAGAGCCGGCAAGAAACTCAGCAGTTGCTCTTTTCAAAATAATCATTTTACAATATTATTATGAAGCTATTACATTGTAATAAGTTTTATATACTATCTTGTAGGCAGCTGGATGTTCGAGGGCGTATTCATCTCAAAAGGTGAGCTTAGTGATAGAAGCAAGCTCCACGGATGATTGACCACACATCCGTGGAAAAATTAATTGGTCGGTGGTCCTCAGTCACACACGTTCATCATTTTTGATTTTAGAAAATAAAACATTTCATTATTAATTAACTAACTAGCTAATGCCCACGACTTCGTCCGCGTGGATTCAGTTTTTAAAATGCCTCGGGAACATTTTGATTTTCCGGGATAAAAAGAAGCCCATATCACACTCCAGGTCCTCAACTACTAAACCCATGCAAAAAATCACGTCGATCGGTAGCTCTGTTGCGACTTGCGGCGTGATTGAAGGACGAACCAACAAACGAACAAACACACATTCGCATTTATAATGTCAGTATGATTTTTGAACAATATCTTTATCTTTTGGCTAAAAATTAAAATACTTGAAAAAAGATTGGCGCCACGAATTCCTCAATTAATTTTATTATATCATTATCAACCCATCAACGGCTCACTACTGAGCGCAGGTCTCTTCTCAGAGAAGGGTTATAGGCCATAGTCCACCACGCTGGCCCAATGCGAATTGGCGGACTGAATTAATTATATCAGACCTAACTCATATATGAAAAAACATCACTACAATTTACTTCTTATCTTGTTTGAGGTTCATCACCGAAGCGTTTTACTAAGCTTCGCTACGAAAAATGCTTTTTTCAGCACATTTCCCAGTTTCCTTCCACGGTGTTCCCATTAAGGTTTAATAAGGGTTTATTTAAGGGGCGGATAAATTATTCTTATAAGGTTCTTCTGGTGTAGCAATGTTCGCGGTACGGTGATCACTTAACATCGTTTGACCCGCCTACGCCTGCTCGTTTATACGCTACATTTATATCACACTAGCTTTTGCCCGCGGCTTCTCTCACGTTAAGTTTTACCCCTTTAGGAGTTGAATTTTCAAGAATCCTTTCTTAGCGGATGTCTACGTCATAATAGCTATCTGTATGCCTTTCAGCTCGGTCCGTCCACTGTTTGAGCTGTGCGTCGATAGATCAGTCAGTCAGTCAGTCAGGCACCTTTTCCTTCTTAACCGACTTCAAAAAAGGAGGAGGTTTCCAATTCGTCAGAATCTTTTTTTTTTATGTACCTATGTTCACCGATTACTTGCAGACGTCTGAACCGATTTGAAATAGTATATTTCATTACAAGTGCGGAAAGGCTGTCATTGCAAAGAGTTCCGACAAATGTCTACCCGAGCCGAGGCGCAGCCGAAGGCGAGGATTGACAGTCGGAACAAGTTGCAATGACGGTTCCGCACGTGTACTGAACGACTATTTTTAATACAGTTGCGAAAAAATGAAGCAATTTAATAAAATAATAAAAACACAATAAACTCAACTAACTTAACATTTATTTCTTATAAAAGTTATAATTCACATATACATTGAAATTGGTACAGTTTTTTATACTAACTGGGGAAGTTTTAGGTTGCATATTTACTGTTTGAGACAAACTATTATTAATTTCGTATGATTGTTCATGTATATTTGTCATACAATGGCGTTTGCTAGTTGATGGAGTTGGATCTGATGAATTATCACTATCAACGAAGGTAGATGTATTCACTTATATCCACGTTGTTCCTTATTTTCAGCATACTTTTTATCATCGAAAACCTCGACCATAACGTAGAAGGTTTTAATTTTGCTGCGAGTTCGGAGAAGTATGCCAACATAACATTTTCTGAAAAACTATTTGCTTTTTTCTCTTCTCTCCACGCAATAAATTCGTCGTATGTAGATATGTAGCGACTTTTTGACTTTTCCGGTAAAATGTTCTCCGAAGCATTTTGTGCAATTATACTGAGTTCCGGTGGTGTTAATTCAAAAAAACTAGGGTCGAAATTACTCATTTTGTGCAACAAACAACTAAACTCGCAAAGAAAATTTCTGAAAAATGGCGCCAACCGTAGAATATAAGCAGAGTTTTTTTTTCTTCACCCATTCTGGTAGGCAAAGGGCTATGCCCATACAGCCAAGTCTTCAGTAGAATTTTTTTGTTGATATGAAATGAAAATGAAATTTAATGAGATGAAATGAAATGAAACCTAACCAAACTCATTCAATCAAATCATTAAATCTGATATTAAAACAAATTAGTAGGTTCTTTTTAGAAATATACGTATTTGCATGAATTATAAAAACTTCTATGAATTTTTTTAGTAAAAACTTCATGGTTGGTTTTTCTTTTTAATAGACTTTATTTTGACAGTTGGGAAAGAGAACGCACGAGTTCGGGAAAGGTAAAAAAAAAGCACGAGTGTGTAATAGCTCACATCCCGAACGCTATACGTCCCTGCAATACGCCACTTTTTGAGCAACTGTATTAAAAAATTCTTTTTTGTTTCAATGGGTATACTTCCCAGTACCTATACTTTTACTTTATTTTTACCGAAATCGGTCGAGCAGTTTTTAAAATATTAACAATGAAGTATATACTTTGTAGTGGCGCGGGCCGTTAGAAGTCGGTTTTTTAAAATAATTTTTTATATTAAATTATATATATTTAGACAAAAGCTTTGAGAAACCACGAGAGTTCAGTGAAAATCGTCTTCAGGGCCAGTTACACTACAGACGATTAAAGTTAAGGTTAACATATCCAAAAAAAGAAGTGAAGTGAGTAGCACAAGTCAGTATTCATACGTTCATGGCTAAGGTTAAGGGACAACAAACGAAAGTGGCTTTTCTAGTGACCTATAACTTACGGAAACCTTACTTTCACCGTCTGATACAAACGGAACCTAAGCTCAGGCGGATTGCAGTCGCACTTACTCAGATCTAAAACATACTTTAAGCAATATTGAGTGATCGTGATAAAATAAAAAGAATACCCGGCTGAGTTGGTTTTGGACTTCTCTCGGTAGACTAGGAAGCGTTTGAAATCCTCGTAGATTAAGTTTTAGTCATCATCATCATCATCATCATTAGCAACCCATTAACGGCTCACTACTGAGCGCAGGTCTCCTCTCAGAGAAGGGTTATAGGCCATAGGCCACGCTGGCCCAATGCGAATTGGCGGACTTCACACACCTTCGAGAACATTATGAAGAACTCTCAGGTGTGCAGGTTTCCTCACGATGTTTTTCTTCACCGTTGAAGCAAGTGAAATTTAATTGCTTAAACGCACTTAACTCCGAAAAGTCAGAGGTGCGTACCCGGGATCGAACCTGCGACCCCCCGAATAGGAGACCACAGTCCTAACCACAAGGCTATCACTGCAAATTTTAGTACGTCAATGGAAATAATTATTAGTGCTTTCCTCACTTGCGAAATAGATATCTATACCTATTACCTACAGTACCTAGGCCTCCTGTAAGGTTTCCCAAACTCATGGTCTTGCGCCGCTTGTGTCCATCCTCTTATCGTCTTCTTGCGACTCATTTGATGCCATCCTCCATCAAAAGGGACTGTATCACCACTTAATACATTTTATCATAGAACATTAAAAAAAAATTTCGCAAAGAATTAGCCTAGCTATTATTAGCCATAAATCCAAAAGTGGAAATTATTATTACTCTAAAACTAGAGAATGAATCTTAAATCTTACCTAAAGCTGCCTCCTCCATCCCGCTAACCTCACATCTAATCAATTTAACCACAACATGCCAAACAACAACAACATATGAACTTGAGAGTAGTTATCGAAAATATCAAAGTATTAATTAATTAATCAATTGCACTCATCTAAGCCAACAGACAATATTCATTCGATTAGGGTGCGATTGCTGTCGCAATCCCTCAATCAAATATAACGACCTAGACGCGAAAGCATCTACTAGTCGAATGAGTCTCAATCTGAGACTGAATTCGTGGCATCAAATCTGACGTATTGAGGTTGATTATACAGGTCTGCCCGCGAAATTCAAATTTAATTTGGTTTTTCGCAATTTGTAAACTAATACAACAAAGTAGGCTTATGGCATTCTAATTGCGACAATGGAATTATCATCTTCACAGGTTTACATAAAAATCTTTACTTGAAAGTGACCAGTTTAAGAAATTAATCAAAATATCGAGTAGGACGTGAGTTACTCACAAAAAAAAAAAGATACCGGCCGAATTGAGAACCTCCTCCTTTTTGGAAGTCGGTTAATTAGTCGATATTCTGACTAATTTCTTAAACTGGACACTTTCAAGTAAAGATTTTTATATAAAACTGTGAAGATGATACTGCCATTGGCGCAATTAGAATGTCATAAGTCTACTGTTAGTTTACAAATTGCGAAAAACCAAATTAAATTTGAATTTCGCGGGCTGACCCGTATAATCCACCTTAATACTAATAATTCAAGATGGCGTGCCCACGCTGTCAAATATCGATTTAATTAAACTAATTTCAATAAATAAAAGGATGATCTAGATATATATATATATAATAAGAAATAATCCTTATCATTTCTAAAAATCGTTATCGCCTTTAAACACGAATCAGACACTATTCAGCGTGGAAATACAGCCATTATTGTTGACGGTACTCCACGCGGCATGATTGTAAAGGATCAGTTGTCATTTCAATAAAATAAAATCAGCCAAGTGCGAGTCGAGCCTCGCTCTTTGAGGGTTCCGTACATATGACCAAATATTTTTTTTTTAAACTCGATACATATTTAGATATCTTAGTTCTTAGAAAGTACTAAATTGGCGTATGGGGAAAAATGCTCGTTTGTTTTGGTCACAACTTACAAACCGCATTATAAATCGGTTTTTTCAGTATTTGTTGTTCAAATACACTATAAAGTACATAATATACCAAAATTTCAAATTCCCAACTAGTTTAGTTTTTGCGATAGACCCCTTAACATAATTGGTCTAAAACCGACAACTTTGTCGGCCTCCCATTTCTTCATTTTTGTAGCTAAAAAATAAAAAAATGTATATTTCAACTCCACTTAATGAACTCTAGACAATGACACAACATGCCAGGGTAAAAAAATAAAATTTATTTCGACTCCTTTTCCATGTATGGGAGCCCCCTTTACTTTTTAATTTAATTTAATTTAATTTTTATTATTTGTTGTTATAGCGGCAACAGAAATACAGAATACTATGTGAAAATTTCAACTGTCTATCTATTACGGTTTACGAGATACAGCCCGCTGACAGACGGACGGACGGACAGCGGAGGCTTATTAATAGGGTCCCGTTGGCACCCTTGTGGTACGGAACCCTAAAAACGTTCATTAGAGTAAAAGATGTCCTAGAGAACTCGTTTATAGTGGGGTAAATAACGCATTTGTATGAACGATACGCCATACGCGACTAGTATATATCCGAGCTACGAGTATGTATGTACCATACTAGCTGAATGAGAAATGCCACTTTAGCAAATTGCAGAAGATGAAATGTAGCTGACGTCGGCATTCAGTAGAAAAATTGCTCCAGTAGCTAGCAGATACAAACCGTTTACAGCTACAGAGTTCGGAGCTCAAAGATTTTACACGAAATTGGAAAATTTATTTGAGTCGCAGTCATACTTTTACTGTATTTGTTAATGGTGATGAGAGTAGGGAAAGCTGCTTTCTTAAAATTTTATTAGTATGTTAGATTTAAATCACTGGACAAACGAGTCGCAGGGAGCCGCTGGATTCAGGCGGCGCAAGATCGAAGCTTGTGGAGGTCCATGCAGGAGACCTATGTGACGTCTAAAGGTTGATAAAGAAGAAGAAGAAGAAATCACTGGACAATGGACATACTTATTAATATAAGGTTCCGTATCCAAAGGGTGCCAACGGGACCATGTTACTAAGCCTCCGCTGTCCGTCTGTCTGTCCGTCCGTCCGTCAGCGGGCTGTATCTCGTAAACCGTAATAGGTAGTCAGTTGAAATCCCGACCCGACTCGCACTTGGCCAAATTTTTATAGTTATTGTGATGAATTATAATTTGTCAAAGACGTGCCGCCAAGCGATTTAGCGTTCCGGCATGATGGCATGTAGAAACCAATTAGGGGTATGGGTTGAATGTTCACTGCCATACCCCTTCCAAGTTAGCCCGCTACCATCTTAGACTGCATCGTCACTTACCATCAGGTGAGATCGCAGTCAAGGACTAACTTGTCATCGTATAAAAAAAAACCTTTTCACAGTATATTTTCATATTTTTTTAATAATCTTCTGCGAGCTCGTCTTAACGTGACGATATTGCGCAGTCGGCCTTGAAAGGCTATTAAAAACGGCTCATTACAGCGTCGACTATTGCGGTTCTAAGAGTTAAAGTTCGATGTCTGATGCTTTTTTTTTATTCGATGACAAGCTAGTCCTTGACTGCAATCTCACCTGATGGTAAGTGACGATGCAGTCTAAGATGGTAACGGGCTAACTTGGAAGGGGTATGGCAGTGAACATTCAACCCATACCCCTAATTGGTTTCTACACGCCATCGTGCCGGAACGCTAAATCGCTTGGCGGCACGTCTTTGACAGTAGGGTGGTAACTAGCCACGGCCAAAGCCTCCCACCAGACCAGACCAGAGACAATTCAGAAATTATAAATTCCCAAATTGACCCCACCGGGAATCGATCCCGAGACCTCCCAGTTATAAGACCACAGCGCTCACCACTGAGCCAGGGAGGTCGTCAAAAGGTGCTATTTTAAAACGCACCACATCGCAACGCTCGCTAACTTCCCTCCCGTAATCAAGTAAACTTAAATTGAAAACTGTAAAACCCAATTACGATCATCCCAACGTTTTGAAATGCATTTTAAGGTGGAAGACACGGGTCTGCCCGCGAAATTCCAATTTTATTTTGTTTTTCGCAAGTTGTAAACTAATACGACAAAGTAGGCTTATGGCATTCTAATTACGCCAGTGGAATTATCATCTTCACAGGTTTACATAAAAATCTTTACTGGAAAGTGACCAGTTTAAGAAATTAATCAAAATACTGAGTTGGACGTGAGTTACTCACAAATTAGTCGATATTTTGATTAATTTCTTAAACTGGTCACTTTCAAGTAAAGATTTTTATGTAAACCTGTGAAGATGATACTGCCACTGTCGCAATTAGAATGCCATAAGCCTACTTTTTCGTATTAGTTTACAAATTGCGAGAAACCAAATTAAATTTGAATTTCGCGGGCAGACTCGTGTCTTCCAACTTAAGTATCAAGTAGACAGTTACCGCTACAAAATTTTCAATTTCTTAAAGCTCCGCATTAAATCCTTCGCCGTAAGCAACTTTTACACTCTCAGCACAAAGTAACAAGCTCTGAGCATCCACTCCAGTAGTCTAGTGCAGGCTATTTGCATATCGCCATGCTAGAGTGACTCTAGTGCACCTACTACGTTTAAATCTAGACTTTTAAAACTTTAAATAATAGGATAAAACAAAGTTTTTAAAGTAATTCTAGATACAAATCCTACTAATATTCCTACTAATAATATTATAAATGTGAAAGTTTGTGAGGATGGATGTTTGTATGGATGGATGGATGGATGTATGTTTGTTACTCTTTCACACCACAACGAATGAACCGATTTGGCTGAAATTTGGAATGGAGATAGATCATACCCAGGATTAACATATTAGGCTACTTTTTATCACGGAAAATTTCAGAGTTCCCGCGGGAATTAAAAAACCCTTAATCCACGCGGACGAAGTCGCGAGTATAATCTAATAAATGCGAAATTTTCTTAGTTTGATGGTTTGTCCTTCAGTCACACCGCAACGGATCAACGGACCGACATGATTATTTGCATGTGTATAGATGTAGACTAGGAGACTTGGAAAGACATAAAGCTGACAGGATATTTTTTATCCCGCAAAATCACGAGATTTACAAAAACTAAATCCGAGCGGACAAAGTCGCGGGCATTAGCTAGTTACAAATAAAAAAACTGAAAAAAAAAAATATGACTTTTACCGCGATAAAATGTCTAGCCTATGTCACTCCAGGTCTTCAACTACATCCATGCAAAAAATCACGTCGAACCTTAGCTCTGTTCCAGCGTGATTTAAGGACAAACCAACAAACAAACACAACAAATTTCGCTTTTACATAATTATTAGGAAGGATTAAAAAGAATCGCTTAATTTACCCTTAAGAAAAAGAATAATCTATAGTAAAATATTTTTAAAAACCGACTTCAAACGCCCGAGCCACTACAAAGTATATAAATTATTGTTGATTTTATGAAAACCGTTCAACCGATTCAGATAGAATTTAAATGGAACCACCTGGAAAGCATACCATTTGAAACAAAAAAAGGATTTTCCAAATCGGTTCAGGTGTCTTCGAGTAATAAAACACATTAAAAAAAATTGGTTCCGTCGAAATGAGAACCTCCTCCTTTTTTAAAGTCGGTTAAAAAAGAAATGAATGAAGAAAAAGCCCCAAAGAAGCTTTAATACCTACAACAGGAGCTTGTTGAAAAGCCCATAATAATTGACATAAAACTAACTATATTGCCCACGCGATGGGCATGGGCGTATAAAATCATTCATCTTGTCCGCTATTTAAATAAAAATTGGAGCCCCCGAGTACAGACCCTGTGAAGCTTGTCTATCTCACTTTCAGCTAGAGAAAACTCTGTAATTTATTTTGCCACCACAATGGATAATTTTATATACGTACGATATGACACTGCGAGTTGCGACATGGTACACTTACCAAGATATTTTTTTTTTGCAAGGAAAACTTTTAGCTAATTAGAAAAGTGAATAGATAAGAACGGAAGAAAATAAAGCCAGTAACAAGTTTTCACAGATAAAATTTACATAAGAAAAACTAAAAAAAACTCAACTGAGAAAAAGAAGAAAGAAAAAACAATAAGGCGAAAAAAACACTGACGAAAAAAGTCCTCCATAATGTTCTCAAAAGTGTGTGAAGTCTACAAATTCACATTGTAACAGCGTGGTGAACGATGGAAATTTCTCTGATAGGAGCCCTGCGCTCAGTAGAGAGAGGTTAATGGGTTGCTCATGACGATGAAGGGAAAAGCTCAACGAACCTTCCATTTCTATTACTCTAAAATATTATACAGAAGTTGCGCTAGGCCTACACGTCGCCTTCACGTCGTGTCGTGTGTCATAAAACTAACCTTCCATTTTTATTGACCTAAAATATTATAGAGGAGAAAAACGGAAGACTACACGTCACCTTTATGTCGTGCCGTGTGTTTATAAAAGCACCCATTGAGTTATTGTTTGCATAATTTTCGCGTCGCTGGTCGGACGAGCGTTTTCCAGAAATTATCGCTTCAATCGTTCGCGGCGACAACCGCTACGGATACCAACTCTTGTTATCGTGTATATCGTGTATATGTTGTACCAACTGTTGTATATCGTGTTAAACGCGGCTATTATATTATGCCCATTTTCCCAAGGTTCCCTTAGTTTTACGGACTGCCTAGGGTAAGTTAGGTGACGCCTTCTGTCTGAATGACGCCTTCTGTCTGAATCTGAATTTCGTTTTCACGAACCTTAAGGGACACCAAGGTTGACGTGGAAATGATATTGCATAATTGATTGTATTTAGGGGCTATCTACGTAAAGATACTCCTACTTAGGGGATGGTTTAGGCATTATTTTTTTATTGTATAAAATTATTATTGTATAAAAGCATTCTTAAGCTTCAGACATCATCAGCAAGTAGCAACCCATCAACGGCACACTACTGAGCGCACTTCTCTCAGAAAAGGGTTATTGGCCATAGTCCACAATGCTGGCCCAATGCAAAGTAGCAGATTTCACACACCTTTCTTCACCTTCACACACCAAGCTTTAGACATGTTTTCTTCTTCTTTGTGAACCGATAAACGCCTTCTGCTGGACAAAGGTCTCTTGCATGGCCTTCCACACTCACAAGCCTCGGTTTTGCGCCGCTTGAATCCCTGCGACTGGTTTGATGTCGGTACAGGCATGTAATTATTCAAAAAATACAACATCTAACGTTACAAAAGATCCATATTCAAGGTTCAGTTTCTTTTTATTGTCGCGATCACAAAAGTATTAAAAATCCTTTGAATCTCGCATTGCAAACGGATTGGAAGGTCACAAAGAGCTTCGGATAAACATTTCCTAAAAAGATTTGCAAAACTGAAAATATTTTCACGGAATAAAATAAAAGGCAGTCGATCATTTCTTATCTTGTGTTCTCCGAATACAAACAAAAGTGTCGATAATTTGTTTTCGAACCTTAAGGGTATATTCAGACGTGCCACAAAGCAACCAACACTATAGCCTGAGTAAATAACTCAACAGAGACAAAGCTCTGTCTCCGTCAAAGAAGCCGCCAAGCGAATGAAATTTGAATGAAGTATATGCCAAGCGTTCTGGTACAATGGCGTATTAAATCCGCTTCGGGGGGAGACATTGTCTTTGGTTTCCCTTATTTTGGACAACCAGGACGTATTTTTCATAATTCTTAGAATTATTATGTGAACGGACTCAAGCGCCCACCAGGCTAGCATGGGCAGGACACGAAAATTATATCCACCGATTTTATCCACTTCTTCTTCTTATTCGTTCACTCTTGGCAGAGTGGTCGTGGTTATGACTTGGCCTTCACAGCAGCTCTTACGATCTCCTTCCAGCAATTTCTGTTGGTGGCATCACGAGAACACTCGGAGACGGATAAATTTGTGGCGGAGCGGATTGAATCCGTCCACCTTGTAGGGGGGCGACCACGTGGACGTGTGCCCTCGACTCTACCTTGTACAGCGAGGTGTTCGATGGTACCAGTCTTCCTAGTGATATACCCAAAAAACTTAAGGATTCGCAGTTGTACAAGCGGCGAAAGCCTTTGCGTTATTTTCAGCTCTTTGAGTATGGAGACGTTTGCTCGATGCGCTGTCCAGCTTATTCTTAGTAGGCGTCTCCAGCACCACTTTTACAGGGCGTCGATTTTTCGTCGGTCAACTTGTCTTTTATCCACTTCTTCTTCTTCTTCTTTATCAACCGATAGACGTCCACTGCTGGACAAAGGTCTCTTGCATGGACTTCCACAGGCCTCGGTCTTGCGCCGCCTGAATCCAGCGGCTCCCTGCGACTCGCTTGATGTCGTCGGTCCACCTGGTGGGGGGTCTGCCAACACTGCGCTTCCCGGTGCGGGGTCGCCACTCCAGCACCTTGGGACCCCAACGACCATCAGCTCTTCGAACTATGTGCCCCGCCCATTTCCACTTCAGTATTGCGACTCGCTGAGCTATGTCGGTGACTCTGGTTCTCCTACGGATCTCCTCATTTCTGATTCGATCCCGCAGGGATACTCCGAGCATAGCTCTTTCCATCGCACGCTGAGCGGTCCTGAGCCTACTTATGAGGCCCTTAGTTAGCGACCATGTCTCGGATCCGTAAGTCATCACTGGCAACACGCACTGTTCGAAGACTTTAGTCTTCAGGCACTGAGGAATTTTGGACGAAAAGACATCTCGGAGCTTCCCGAACGCTGCCCAACCGAGTTGGATTCGGCGGTTGATCTCTTTCTCGAAATTGGACCTACCTAGCTGGACTGTGTGTCCCAGGTAAATATACTCGTCGACAATTTCGAGTGCAGAGTTCTCAACAATTACTGGGTGGAGCGGTGCATGAGTATTGGACATGATTTTCGTCTTGCTCATGTTCATTTTCAGGCCCACCTGTTGAGAAACCCTGCTGAGATCGTTGAGCATTGTGTTGAGGTCTCTCAGAGTCTCTGCCATGACTACTATGTCATCGGCAAATCGCAGGTGAGTGATGTACTCGCCGTTTATGTTGATGCCAAGCCCGTTCCAATCCAGAAGCTTAAAGACGTCCTCCAACGCAGCGGTAAAGAGCTTCGGGGAGATAACGTCTCCCTGTCGCACTCCACGCTGCAAGTGGATTGGCCTCGTAGTCTGGTCCTGTATACGTACTGACATTGTGGCGTTTTTATACAAGCACTTCAACACTTGGATATACCGGTAGTCAATTCGGCATCTCTGCAGCGACCTCAACACAGCCCAAGTTTCCACCGAATCAAAGGCTTATCTGGCTTTATCCACTTACAAGGGATAAAATTATCTTGTTCCTATTAGTATATTAGATAAAAAAGTTTTTCTCCCATTTAATCCACTGTGGATGTGGATGGATATATCCACCACTGTGCCCATGTTGGACGGGTAGATAAAATCGAGCGAGAAAACATTTTACCCTCTCCCTGTGGATATAATATATTAAGTCCCCTGCTCATGCCCTGCAGGAGTACCTTCCGTGTTTCAATTTATATAACAATATCAATTTAATGTCAAAGCAACAAAAGTTCAATTTATGTTGTTATCAATGACTCCTTTGTATAAGTTGAGTTATGATACGAAAAGTAAGAAGTAATAATTTTCACTCACTTATATACCATAGCTACCCCTATAGATATTATCGAGCGAGCGAAGCGAAGGTCTTTGAGTTAACTAGGGCGATTTGCACTTGTCCGTCCGTCCGTCCGTCCGTCCGTCCGTCTGTCAGAGCCTTATAACTTTTGAATTACTGAACGTAATTACTTCAAATTTAGATATAATATGTAAACCGATGGCCTCCAGCCGAAAATGGCTTAAAAAGTTATAAAAATCTTTATTTCAGGGGGGCTCTCATAGAAGCGAATGCGAAGTAAAAAAAAAAAAATCGCGTTACATAAAATTGTTACGTATCATTTTAAAGATAATTTTGAACTGAGTACAAAAATATTTTTTTTTTTAATTTTTCCCTTAAAATTGACGAAATGGGGGGCTTTCAAAGTGGCGATTTTATACGCTCGCTTGAAGACGCTCTCTAGAAAAATCCGCTATGGATTTTCAAACTGATTTTATGTTTTTAGGTCACTTATATCCTGTACTTGAACAACAAATACTAAAATTATATGAATATTATAAAGAAACGAGATTATTTAATTTTTAATGGGCGTCAGTAATTCATATAGCATCAACATAGCTTCACAATAATGCTAATAGATGGCGCAGTCAGTAACTATTCCCATGGAACTACGAGTTAAATTCAATGTTTGATAAATAATTCAATGTTTTCACTAACGTTCCCTAACCTTTACGGGCTACCTATAAGTTAGGTGATTGATGTTTTCTGTCAACTTATTTATCACGATCCTGTACGGGACACCTAAAAGGATATTGGGACGGATGTTAGGACTTAGGATTGTATTTAGGAGCTACCTACGTTAAGAGACTCCTACTTAGGGGATGATTTAGGTATGTTTGGTGAAAACGGGCATAATAATAATGTCAGTTTTGGTTATCATGTATCGATTGAATGAATAATCATGGGATACCGTTACCGCGAGGTCTCAGTTCGGGGCGAACCACTAGTATTATATTGAATCCATAAACCCCTTTCAGGAACGCCTCAGTTACTCAATGATTGATATAATAAAATCTGCTTAGTATTCTACCCGCGCCTTCACTACACCACAGCCTTCGGATACTAAGCTCGAATATTATGTGAGACAGCCTGTTGGTTGTTCGCATCTCGTTCAAATCGTATTTGGCTTAAAGGCTCAAGAGCCTAACGGTTAAAGGTGCGGACTGAAAATTGGAAGGTCGACGGTTCTAATAAGTGCGTTGCCTACGCGCAGATCTCGAGTGGATTGCATGCCGACGCGTTATTCTTCTTCTTCTTATTTATCAACCGATAGAGGTCCACAGCTGGACAAAGGTCTCCTACATTAACTTCCACAGGCTTCGGTCTTGCGCCACCTGAATCCAGCGCCTCCCTGCGACTCGTTTGATGTCGACGATCTACCTAGTGGGGGGTCTGCCAACACTGCGCTTACCGGTGCGGGATCGCAACTCCAGCACCTTGGGACCCCAACGACCGTCAGTTCTTTGAACTATGTGCTCCGCCCATTTCCAGTTTAGTTTCGCGACTCGCTGAGCTATGTCGGTGACTTTGGATCTCCTTCGAATCTCCTCATTTCTGATATGATCTCGCAGGGATGCTCCGGGCATATCTCTCTCCGTCTCCATCGCCCGCTGAGTGACCCTGAGCCTTCTTATGCGGCCTATAGCTAGCGACCATGTCTCGGAACCGTCAGTCATCACTGGCAACGTGTTATCTTCGTGTTGTCAGATGTGGTATACATTCACAATTAATTGCAGTTTCGTGATACGCCCGTAGACCGAGCGTCGTCACATGAGTATATGAAATTAAAAAAGTAATCTCATGTTTAATGTAAACACCGAGCCGGTAAAGTAAACACGGGCAGGAATTGCGGCGCTTTAATCCGCGCCCTGAAATTGTTTTTCCCGCAAGTTACACGAGCGGTAGTGTACCTACTCTTCTTTTAAAACGCTCTATTTCGCCGTATTACGGGGATATCTTGCAGAGACATGCTGCGCTTAGTGAACAAATAGATGATGCCCACAACTTCGCGTCGCGTTGTCCTCATGGATTGAAAAAAAATCATAAAAACCTAGCCACCCCTTTTCATCTCTTAAGGGATATTGTTAAGTAGCTGATGTCTACAACTTTATCCGCGTGGATTTAGTTCTCTTCGATTTTCCGGGATAAAAGTAGCCTATTGTCACACTCCAGTTGCTCAACTATACCCATGCAAAAAAATCACGTTGATCCGTTGCTGTAATTGAAGGACAAATGTCTCAATTGTCCACTCTCAATGTCTTATTGGACCTTAGATGTTTGACAGAAATCCGTTTCGACCAGAAAGAGGTCAGCCGCAAGACTGAGGCCTCTTCGAGATCGGGTAGGTATCTTTCAATCAATTTAAGCAACTATTAATAAATCTTGCAGCGAAAGGTTGCAATTCTCGATCTACGTTTCAATTTTCAATCAGAAACAGATATATAACGTCGCAACTCGCGAACAGATCTAAGATCAGATTGATAGATAAAATATAAATAAAAATTACTCTAGAATATCATCATCATCATCAATGCATCAACGGCTCACTACTGAGCGCAGGTCTCCTCTCAGATAAAGGTTAAAGGCCATAGTCCACCACGCTGGCCCAACACAAATTGACGGACTTGACACACCTTCGAGAATATTATGAAGAACTATCAGCTGTGCACGTTTCCTTATGATGTTTTCCTTCACCGTTAAAGCATGTTATTTAGTTTCTTAAACGCACATATCTTCGAAAATTCAGAGGACCCGGGATCGAACCTGCGGCCCCCCGAATAGGAGACCACAGTACTAATCACTCGGCTATCACTGCTTCCACTATAGAATATATAGATCAAGAAAGGTATTAGGTACCTACTCGTAATATCTCCACGTAAAAATATTGGCTAATAAAAGTACGGCGCACGTCGTGTCGATAGTCGATACCAATCATTGGAGTCGCGCGTAGTGGAGAAACTATCATATTTCACAAGCGCCTTATTTGAGCTCATAAAAGTAACCAACTTGTGATCAATGATCTATCTATTATGAGTGTAAGTACGTAGTACTATTATATATTCTGTGGTGTAAGTAAGATTGATAAATTAATCTGCAACTAACAGTCGGTATTAATAACCTATCTTATCAAAATAACTTCTAACTCTTTCAATAGCCTTGTGAAACGAAAGAAAGAAATAGATTTATTTTATAATAGTTATGCTCAGTTTAGACGTAATATTATTGACAGCATTATTTCCACTAACTGACCTGATGAATTTTTATAAAATATCATTTTGTATGTATTTAAATTGTATATTATCTAGGATAGGTTAGCAAATTAATTTATTTAATTATTCTTATTGTATGCAGGTTAAGTAATTGTTAAACATGTAATAGCCTATAATAATTAGTTGAGCATTTAATCAAGTGACTCTCATGAGTTGGTTATTTAATTATAAATGTATTATTGTATCAACTGTTGGCAATTTATTTAGGAAAATAAATAAATTAAATTAAAAATTAAATTAAATTAAATTTAAATTAAATTAAAATTTAGCTGATGCTCGCGACTTCATCCGTGTGGGCAGATCAGGATTGAGGAGTTGGGTCCCGGAATTTAACTATGCAGTCTTCGCTTGGTACCTACAACAACCATTCATAATTGACAGTTATTAACACAACATCACAACAGTTTAGGTGGGCAGTAACCCTGTAGCATCGGGATTGAAGAGTAGAACCCGAAGTTTTTATTTAAAAAAGATTCACGCAAATCGGTTTAGAAATCACGGAAATAATACATAGATTTAAAAGACGGTTAAAAAGTAGCCTATTTTACTCCTTATAATACCTATCAGTTATCTGTCAGTGAAAGTCCCGTCAAAATCGGTCGAACCGTTCCCGTGATTAGCCTAGACAGACAGACAGACAAAAATTTAAAAAATTGATGTTTTGTTATAAGTCCCGAATATACTTATTTTGACATTACAAACATACACTTTTTTATTTATTTGTATAGATATCCATCAGTGATAGCCTAGTGGTTAGGACTACGCTCTTCTATTCCGGGGGTCGCGGCTCGATCCCTTGCTCTGACTTTTCTGAGTTACGTGCGTTTAAGGAAATACATATCACAGGCTTCAATGGTGAAGGAAAATATATATATATATATATATATATGAGGAAACCTGCACATCTGCGAGCTCTCCATAATGGACTATGGCCTATGACCCTTCTCTGAGAGAAGTCCTGCGTTCAGTAGTATGATATTCGAACTGATTTTTGGCAGAGTGACATAGGAGGCTACTTTTTAGGGTTCCGTACCCAAAGGGTACCAACGGGACCCTATTACTAAGCCTACGCTGGCCGTCCGTCCGTCCGTCCGTCCGTCTGTCAGATAGCTGTATCTCGTAAACCGTAATAGATAGACAGATGAAATTTTCACATATTATGTATCTCTATTGCCGCTATAACAACAAATAATAAAAATTAAATTAAATTAAAAAAATTAAATTAAAATGGGTAGGTGGGTAGATGGAAATTTTTTAATTTAATTTTTTTAACGGAACCCTAAAAGAGCGAGGCCCGACTCGCACTTGGCCGATTTTTATCTTAGAAAATCAAAGAGTTCCTGCGGGATTATAAAAACTAAATCCACACGGACGAAGACGCAGGCGTCAGCTAGTTTTGCCTAACAATAGGACAACACAATCAATATATTAATGACCTCCATTTTCTTACACATCAATTAAGTTAATGGACACATTCCATGTACATAAACACTTTAACATTATGAAAAGCCGATAACAAAAACTATATGAAAAGACGTGATTCAAAGTTGATCGCACATCTATCAGCACGCGCAGTACGCAACAAGGATGGTTTTCTTTTTATGCTGGTAATCTATGCTGAAAGCTCAATGTATGCATTCTTATTATGAAGCCAGGAACAAAACAGACGATCTAACTTCTCAATCTCTGAGTCCTCACTATAGACTGCCATCCACTTAATTGATATGCTGGAGCGCGAGGAGACTAAAATCACCAAAACAATTGTGAACATGGAGATAAGCAAGCGAGCACTTGAAATGTAATTGATACAAGTATTTGCTAATGTAATAATTTATCTTTTAGAGTTATGCTAAGCAGAAAAGCGTCTTACTCTTACATCATCAAACCTAAATAATTACGTTAGAAGCCCTTGACATCTTCAATGTGACGTTTCTGAATTACGATTACTTTAGCACAATACTAAAGCGATACAAGCCAACAGGTCGGGGTTGATTAGCTACGCTCTGGTCGTCACCGCCGACCTTCAGAAAATCGCCCTTTTGGAATACTTCTTATGCGGCAAGTACGGCGTGTACTGAATGATGTGCGCCCAGCATTATTCGTTAATGAACCAGTACTGACGGCTTTAAAGTTCAAAGGTTCTTTTGTTCGTAGAACTAATTCGACCTCAAAAGCTTATGATTAGCGGGCGAAATATGACCTGAATTTCTAATGGGTTTCAAAGTTCTTTGTATTATTTTAACCGATGTATTATAGAATAGCATAGAAATAGAATAGAATAGAAGTAGAATTGAATAGAAGTAGAATAGAATAGAAATATTTATATTCAAATAAACTTTTACAAGTGCTTTCGAATAGTCAAATGAATCTACCACTGGTTCGGAATGCCCTTCCTACCGAGAATAACCTGCAAGAAACTCAGCGGTTGCTCTTTTTCAATACAGTTCACAATAGGTACTATGCTAAAATGCCAATGGTTCACAATAGGTGTATGCAGTATTTCCACAATGAGGGGAAGTTCCAAAAATGCATACTTACAATTAAATACATGTTAAGAGGGGCAGACAGAAAGTAGCCCCATTCTCGCCGGTGGAACCCGTTCACCGTCCAGATCCAGCCGTCAACGTCATCTTAATGTCATTTCAATTATTGTCAGATGTCAACTAACTTTTGTTGGTGTTTTTGGTGTTGATAGATAATGTGTTTAGTTTTATGTCAAATGTCATCATGAGTCATGACTCGTGTACGTACGTGTCATTGTCAAAAAGGACGCCATGTTGTCGCGCTTTTATTTCGCATTGTAATTTTCCTGAGAAAAAATATCACTATTTCATGACCCCAAACATTTTGAAAGACTGCACAAATACCTGGCCCAGGCTCTTTACATATTTATACAACCCCTTTGTTGAAGTTTCTTTTATAAAAACAAAGCCGTAGACATTTGTTAGTTCTACAATAATGCCCACTCGCTTCATTAGCCAAAATCTAGTACGACAAGAGTCTGGTGTTAAAGTATTCTTTCATGTTATCAAGTCTCCTAGCTCTTAAGTGCAGATCTTGAGCGCTTTTTGTCGCCTTTCAATCTATTATCGCTTTGAGGCCGCGCAGACGGCAGACAGATTTTCCGTAATCGATCTAGTGTAACCGATGGGTGGAATTGTCCGAAGGTTGAAGTATCGTACGAGTAAAGTAACGATAATAATTAATTGCTCGTACGATATATTCTTTGAAAAGGAGGGGTTTTTCTTTTGAAACCTTCAAAAAAATAAAGCACTTAATTTATAAACAGCATGGTGTTGCTTAAAGTTGTCAATACTCTGGCCTCTTTTTCAAAAAAAATATTAGCCAATCAAAACGTGACTACTGCTTAGTTGCTTACACTCTCTCCCCTCCAAATAAGCACGTAAGCGTGTTACGTGCTTATTTGGAGGGGAGAGCAGAACCTCTTGTTACATAGAGTAAAAATATTATTTATTATTATTATGTATAGATAATCTGTATTAGACTTTGAAGAAGTGGTTTTTCATCCTGTAATGTCTGGTACAATGTCACTTGATCTTGTCTGCAGTCTGTCAGACTTTGCCCCCTAATATGTCGCGTCCACATACATCAAGTCTTTATTAAACTAATCCGAAATCATCAAGCCTATGATTTAAAATACACCAACGAAACACCTCTGTCCTTCAAATAAGCTGAAAGCTTTTGTTAGGACTAAGTACAATAATAGTGCATCGAGTGGGAATCGAACCGTCGACATTTCAGTTTTCAATCCGTATTGAGGCTCAACGAGGGTTTAATTCCAGACACATTCTAGACACGGGGTGAACTATGGCCTAAGCTCCTCTCATTTTGAATGTGCCGAAACATAATTTAAAAATGAATTAATAAAAATAAAGTCTACAGTCTACAGCGCCTGATTTTTCTCGGCTCCATTTTTCCTGAGTAATAAAATTGCACCATAGTGCAATAAATGTATAAGAATATTCGCTTTGAGACATTCCTTCTCAGAGCACTTTACTAAAAGAACTATACCGATCCGCCGACTACAAACCGGAAGTTAGGTAGGTATATAAGTAGAGAATCTACCATTTTCCGGTCTACCTAGTGCGGGGTTTGCCAACACTACACTTTCCGGTGCGGGATCACCACTCCAGCATCTTGGGACCCCAATGGCTAGCTGTTTTTTTGAACATGTGCCCCGCCCCTTTCCACTTCAGCTTCGCGAGTCCTTGAGCTATGTCCATAACTTCGGTTCTGCTACGGATCTCCTTATTGCTGATTATTATTATTTGTCTTTGCAGGGATACTCCGAGCCTTCTTATGGTCCATAGGCGACCATGTTTCTAACCCATAAGTTAAGTTATCAACGCACACGCACTGCTCGAAGTCTTTGGATCTTCAGGACTGAGAGATTTTAGACGAGAAGACATCAAGGTAGAATGAACAAAGTTATTAAATAATAACGTAATATTACATCAATATCACAAAATAACAGTCCAGAGTTCGAGGTCTGGCGCTCGAGTCTAGAGATTTAAAAAAAAAGGGGATTCCAGCACTACCCTAAGGAACCGAAAGGTGGCGGTTCTGTCCTTTCCACCAACAAAAGCATTCCCAAAGAGGGTTGACGTCAGGCAGGCGGCTGGTCGTAAAATGTATAGCCGAACCACTTACAACATGGCTTACAAGACATGTTGTCCCGACCCCACATAACGTAGGAGAGGAGATGATGTTGATGATCACAAAATAACTATCGTGCGGACCGTTACATTTTTAAAGTTACTTATAGGTAGGTACTTGTTCTGTGTAGAACTAGTAAAAGAACTCTGTAAAAATACCCTCAAAAAATATAAAACAGAGCCCAAGAGAGATGGCGGTAGTCATTCCTCAAATTAAGACCTCTTAGCGTGAATAAATAATAAGCAGAGGCAGCTATTTAAGGTGCCGGCGAGTTAATCATTTCGCTTATAATTAGTCTCTGCCTTGCGCTGTAAACGCCGCGGCTAATGGGGTACGGTGGGGAGCAAGTGACACACTTTAGTTGTTGACTTATCAGACCTCACCTTTTCAGATAAACGTTCTTCTTCTGTATCCCAATAGACGTCCGCCGCTGGACATAGGTCTCTTGTATTGTATATTGTCCACATGCTTTGTCTTGTGCCGCCTGCATCCAGCGGTTTCCTGCGACTCGACTGATATCGTCGGTCCAACTTGTGGGGGATCTGCCAATACTGCGCTTTTCACTGCGAGGCCGCCACTCCAGCACCTACCCACCAACGATCATCAGTTCTTTGAACTATGTGTTCCGCCTATTTCCACTTCAGATTTGCGACTTACTGAGCTATCGAATTTCCCTATTTCTAATTTGATTGGTCCGCCTATTTCCACTTCAGATTTGCGACTTACTGAGCTATCGAATTTCCCTATTTCTAATTTGATTGGTCCGCCTATTTCCACTTCAGATTTGCGACTTACTGAGCTATCGAATTTCCCTATTTCTAATTTGATTGTTCCGCCTATTTCCACTTCAGCTTTGCGACTTACTGAGCTATTGAATTTCCCTATTTCTGATTTGATTGTTCCGCCTATTTCCACTTCAGCTTTGCGACTTACTGAGCTATCGAATTTCCCTATTTCTGATTTGATTGTTCCGCCTATTTCCACTTCAGCTTTGCGACTTACTGAGCTATTAAATTTCCCTATTTCTGATTTGATTGTTCCGCCTATTTCCACTTCAGCTTTGCGACTTACTGAGATATCGAATTTCCCTATTTCTGATTTGATTATTCCGCCTATTTCCAATTCAGCTTTGCGACTTGTATTGTATTTGTGGAAGGGGACGCCTGCCAACGCCAGGCGAGTGATCAGTCCTGTGTCGGAACTATTCCACCCAATTCCCCGTGTTTGGACACAGGTTACTGGTGCCCAGGCAGCCTACCCCCCTCAAACCTACCTGTAGCGTTCGTAAACCTAACGATGTCTCCTATTGAAAGGTTTGTTAGGTCTTCTTCACTTAATCTATCCTTACCTTGTAGTTCCCATCTTACTAATGAGTACATAGGGCACTCAGCTATAAAGTGGAAGCTGGTCTCTTCCTCACCACACTCTGGACAGGATGGGTCTTCTTGTATTCTCATTATTGTGAGATGTCTATTTAGCAGACAGTGTCCCGTTGCTATTCCTATTACCAATGCAATATTGTTCCTACTTTGTGACATAATTTGTCTTGTCTTCTTTTTATCGAATGATTTCAGGAACAATTTCGATTGTCTATATTGAATCGAGTTGTTCCATCTCGAGTTCGATTCTCTTTCTACGATTCCCTCTATCACTCTTTTGGTAATCGTGTACGGAATGGGTAGGCAAGGCTCAGGTCCATGAAATTGGATACTTGCTCCCATTCGAGCTAGTTCATCTGCTTTCTCATTACCGATGTTCCCTCGGTGTCCAGGAACCCAAGCAATCGTCACTTTTGTCTTTTCAGCTAGTGAGTTTAATGCATGTTTGCATTCCTTCACGAGAGCCGAAGTGGTGTCCTTTCTTTCCAGAGCTTTTATTGCGGCCTGGCTGTCACTATATATAATAATTCCTTTTGTATCAGTACCTACAATGTCCATCAGGCCGATAGCACACTCCATGATCGCATACGTCTCGGCCTGAAATATGCTCGTAAATTTACCCAGGCTGATTGCCTGGTCCTTATCCGGAATGGTGCTATAAAATATTCCAGCACCACTGAGCTTTGTGGATTCACGCCTTGATCCGTCCGTGTAACAGACAATCATACCTTCGCTGGCGGATTCTATCTTCCATTCTTCTTTTGATCCTATATGCACTATATATTTCTTATCGAAGATGCGCTGCCTCCTAATGAGATCATTATTAATGATTATCATAGACAGTTTATCTCCGTAAATCTTTTCTAACTCAGTATGTCCTTTATCCATGAAACTGCCTTTCCATTGTCTTGACAGTTTCATTCTATACCACTGATCCAACGCTCTTCTTTTGGCTGCCAAGTCCAGAGGATAAAGACCTAGAATAATCTCCAGTGCTGCGGATGGTGTTGTCCGCATGGCACCCGAGATCATCAGTGTGGTCATCCTTTGTACTTTAGTCAGTTCTTTGCTATTTGTTGATGTTGCTGCTTTATGCCACCAAACAATCGCTCCGTATAGAATTCTTGGTAGTATGATGGCCGTATATATCCATTTGATTACACACGGCTTCATACCCCAGGTTCTACCCACTGCTCTTCTGCATTGTATGAGGGCTATTTTAGCCTTCAAGCATTGTTCCTCTATATGCCTACTAAACCTAAGAGTATTATCTAGCAACACCCCTAGATATTTAATTTCTTTAGCCAATTCTATTTCTACACCATCAATTGCAATCGGTGCAAGCTTTGCGACTTACTGAGCTATCGAATTTCCCTATTTCTGATTTGATTGTTCCGCCTATTTCCACTTCAGCTTTGCGACTTACTGAGCTATCGAATTTCCCTATTTCTGATTTGATTGTTCCGCCTATTTCCACTTCAGCTTTGCGACTTACTGAGCTATCGAATTTCCCTATTTCTGATTTGATTGTTCCGCCTATTTCCACCTCAGCTTTGCGACTTACTGAGCTATCGAATTTCCCTATTTCTGATTTGATTTGGCAGTAATACTCCAAGCATAGCTTTCCATCGCCCGCTGAGTGAACCTGAGCTTTCTTATGAGCCTATAACAATAAGTCATAACTGGCAACTCACACTGTTGGTCTTCAGGAGTGCGATTCTCTTTAAAACATCTAGCGTCGATGTGGGCTGCGATGTTACATCGTTCACATCGACTTGACTTACAACGGTTGTAAAAATTGGTATTCTGTAGCAGCCGAAACCTCATCGACGATATTACTGTCGAGACGAACGCTGCGATGTTCTATCGGGCGAGCCGGTGTTGTCGTACTATTTTAATTTAGTTTTCGGTAAAAGTTTACGATTGAGAAATTTAGCCTTTTTGATACTTTAGAAATTGCTTTATTACAAATTTAACTGTTTTAATACAAAATTACATTTAGAATTACAAAATACCATGAAAATAAACATTAATATATATATAGCTGCTCGTGCTGATTCACTGATTCACTCACTCATTCACTCACTGATTGATCACCTCTCCTGTAAAATTTTGTATGAAAAATTTTTTTTTCACCGATGGTTTCGTATAGAGGACAAAAATTCATTCAGAGGAAAATTATGGAGAGAGCTGATGATTGAGGATTACGGAGACGGGTGAAGAGCACGGCCAGGGTATTGAAGATAGGTGGGGTGTGCTCGAACAAATGTCACTCGAAACCTCATCCAATTCGCAGTGAGCTGAAAATAAATTCAAAATGGCGGAAAAAAGATGGCCGAAAACAAATTTCGTCGGTGTCTATCTCGGGGAGTATAAAAGATGGAAGAGTGGTTTCTTGGCAAAAGATGATCAGGACCCAAAGGTCTATTTGATGAATAGAAAAAAAATCCAAGATGGCGGAATTTATTTTTCTTCATACAAAATATATGGCGAATATTGAAGAGACTAGAAGTTGGGAACTATTGATACGGTTTCATTTCGAAATTTGTTTTTATAGAAGAATCCTTATACTGACAAATGATGAGATATGATGATCGAGGGTTTGGAAGGTAGGTGAGAAGCACGGCCAGGGTATTGAAGGCAGGTGGGAGGTGCTCAAACAAAATATACTCAAAACCTCATTCAATTGCCAGTGAGCTAAAAAAAATTCCAAAATGGCGGATTCAAGATGGTGGCCATACAAATATCGTTGGTGTCTATCTCGGGGAGTATTAAAGATGGAAGAGTGGTTTCTTACCAAAAGATGATCAGGACCCGAAGGTCTATATGATGAATGGAAAAAAATCAAGATGGAATTTTATTTCCATACAAACGATGCAAGACGAAGGTTGCTTTTCAAAAGGTTTTATAGAAGAATTCTCATACTGACTAATGATTCGGGGAAAAAATATGGAAAGTAATGCTGATCGAGGATTTGGAAAATGGGTGAGGAGCATGGCCAGGGTATTCAAGATAGGTGGGGGCTGCTCAAACAAAAAATATTGGCAGTGAAATGAAAAACATTCAAAATGGCGGATTCAAGATGGCGGCTATACAAATTTCAAAGGTGTCTTTCTCAGAGAATATAAAAGATGGAAGAGTGGTTTTTTAATAGAAATGATGAGGACCTGAAAGTCTACTTGACGAGTAGAAAATACGCGGTCCGCTTGCGGGCCGCGCACCCACGCGCCCTACTAGTTATATATAAGTTTTAACTTCGACCTAGGATGAATGCTCGTTGACCGTTGCCGATAACATTAAGACGAATTAAAAAATAAGGTTCATCATTGAGGACCGAGGTACCGGCAGGGTGACCCGTGACCCAATCCATGTTTGTAAACACCAAAGTGCAAACACTTGTGACTGTGAAGGCAATCGTATTTCTAACTCAATATAAGTATAAGAACAAAACGAAACACAATACTTTAGAATCCTTGCAATACTACAGTCTACATTGTGACGCTCTGGCAACAAGTGATAGTGTAAGGGTGTAAGGACTACTTTTGGATACCTACGTAAGATGTGATGTATGATGATTTGAAAATAATTGAGTGCAAAAAACTGTGTTATTTAACCTGAAATCAATGTTTATAATGCTGCATTCACTACACATTTTGAAAAGTTGGTAGAAAGAAGCATTCAGTGGTGATGTTGATACACTCTTGGATTGACCAAAAGGATTATAAGTATCTATAGAAGTTGTCCCAAGAATTTGAAGAGTACCTATCGCAAAAGGTTTGTTACTTTGACTCCTAAGGGTTTTACTATTAAACTGTACAGCTACTAACTAAAGTACTTTACTTACTTACTAAACACAATATAAAGGAACTACCCAATAATAAAATATTTTATTAATTAATGAACTATTAATCTTTTCCAATGACTTCCCCTCTTGAAATTGACATCAAACTATATCTCGAATTTTACTAAAACAGTTTTGATTGAACTTACCACACTACTAAAAATAAATATGTAGCAAAAAACATCATTTCAGCGGTTCAGGTCAGTGGCTTTTGCACACTGAGTTCTTATATATGTATAGTAAAAAAGGATGCTAGTTTCTAACTACTTTTTGGTTATCTGTATGTAATATACCTAAGCCTAAATAATTCAAACTACCCATATGTATTTACATAATTAATTATATTAAATAAAAATGTTTCAGCTGGAATTATTATGCGGGATAATGCACTCCATGACTTTCAGTGTGCATTTAGAAGGAATCAAGATGTGGCGAGCAGCTGCGCATATAATATAATATAGGATAGGACACAAGTCAAGCCCTAATAAAATTTTTACACAACACAGCTATTAAACGCTAAAACTTGAAAAATAAAAACAGTTTCCTTTGATATATATCTTTAATTTTTTCTCACTCTTTCTTTGAGGTTTGTGTTGGCTAGTAGTTAGCTAGAACAAAGTGCTTTCTAGAAATGTATCAAACATTCTCGTAACTGCTTGTCTATTCATTGCTACATCCCTTTGAAGAAGAAGCTGTAGGTATACATGTTGTGCTGCTAAATCTGCAGATTTGCTTCATGAAATTTCAATTATGTGGGTTGCCTCTATGTGAAATATCTGAAAATGATATGAATAAGTACCTATTTATGGCATACATAAACCCTGTAGGGAGCATAAAAGGACACATACCTAGCAAATATTTTCAAACCATCTAAACAACAGATATTTAGATGATTTAAAAAGATTTGCTAGACATATGATGTCACAGTCAGGTGGTTTTTAATTCCTGCGGGAAATCATTTATTTTCCGGGATAAAATGTAGCCCATGTTCTAATCCTGAGTATGAGCTATCTCCATTGCAAATTTTAGCAAAATCGGTTCATTCGTGGTGGCGTGAAAGAGTAACAAACATCCATCCATCAATCCAAACATTCTCGCAAACTTTCGCATTTATAATATTAGTAGTAAGTAGTATTGTTGGATATTAAATTAAAATTATTCCTTACAAACTGATGCCCGCGACTTCGTCCGCGTGGATATAGTTTTTAAAATCCCTCAGGAACTCTGGTTTTCGGAATAAAATGTCACGTCGATTCGTAGCTCTGTTGCGGCGTGATTGAAGGACAAACCAACGAACAAACACACTTTCACATGTATAATATTATTAAGGATTCATAGCGCACTTTTAGTAAATATTATTCGTCAATGATTATGCATCTGCAATTATTATTTCTAATGTAACTTAAACTTAGATGCTCTAAGAACTTTATTAATGACTGTGATATTAAATTTATCATACTTTTAAAAATAAGACAAACAATTATTATATTCCGAGATAATATGTTATGTATATTCTAATAATTTAACTAGGATACAGCTCTTATTTGGCATATTCACAAGGAGTTACATACCTTTTTTACATGATCCATCTCAGATAATATTTTGTGGTAGAAGAAAATTCACACTTTCCAAATTTTCAGATTTCTTTGATTTCACAAGGAAATTTTACTCTTCATCTCACACTACATCTTAGGAAAAGCTACAAAACAAGACGCTTTCATTTTGACGTTTAAAATCGAAGGCTACGGCTTACGATGCAGTCGAAGACGAGCCAAAAATGTCTTGCAGAATACCAATTACCATACTTATATGTCAAAATTGAGTTTCCTACATCTAACACGCTCGCTCTTGGAGCGCTAGTGTGGCAACGGCGCGTAAGAGAATACCAAATTTGCAACATCTAAAATAACGCTCGATGCGCAACCGATGTAAATTGTATTTTACGTAAGAGAATCGCATAGCAGGCACTGAGGGATTTTGGACGAGATAACATCTCGAAGCTTCCCGAACGCTGCCCAGCCGAGTTTCGGCGGTTGATCTTTCTCGAAATTGGACTTAAATAGATGGAATGTTAAACACATTTTTTTTAAATGGTTTTATAATAACTAATTGTACATAATTTTGAGTATAGAGTTCTCAAAGATTACTAGCTGGAGCGAACAATGAGCATTAGCATTTGAGAGCTTTCTAGAGCGTATCTACAAAATGTAATTGAGTTTAATTGATTCCGACACGAATCATTCTTCGTTTGTATGTGGATCGCGCTACGAAGATATTTCTCACAAGTTAAACATACATAATAACAGTCTTAAAAGACAACTTACCTCAATTATTGTGTTGAAACTCCAAAACTGCAGACGCTTTTCATCTGAAATTAAGAAAGAATAAAGTTAAATTCCAAATAAAACGGTCAGTGGAGGAAAACATCGTGAGGAAACTTGCATTCCTGAGAGTTCTCCTCGATTACTTCTGAAAGGTGTGTGTCCCGCACTTGGTTAGCATGGTAGCGTAGACTATGGCCCGAGCCCTTTGATTATTTATTTACTAATTAATCAAAGCCTGAGGCTTTCACAAGAAGACTTGTAGGCTGCCGATGGGTTGCCATTAATGAATGAACACGAATACAATCGCATCAACTAGTTTTGATATAATAAATACCTAAGTTTCCAAACCAAACATAAATGCCAATACAATCGTACATTGATGCCGGGAAACCATCCTAGAGACCTCTACTTTTAAGGCCACAACATAACACTGCTGAACCAGCAAGTTTTTAAAATGAAATTAATCAATCCTCCATTTCGGTATCAGCAAACGGTCAATCGAAGTCCTCCATCGATTGGTACATCATACAATTTATTGAAATCGAAGTTTCCTTTGTTGGTCTTCGGCACGCTAGTTCACTGTAATGAAAGGGGCTCGGTCCCATAATGACATGGGGGCACGCATGCCGTGGCATTAATTATTTACTCGTCAATAGCGTGAACCGACGCCATCTTGTTTATTGCCATTAACACGTTCGCATTCTCACGGTGGGGGTTTTAGGATTTGTTATGGCAATACCAGATGGGAGATTAGTCAAGTTTGATGAGGAGTGGTGACGGCAGATCAGAATACAGTTGTCACCACCCCTGCTCTTCCCGCGGGTGTCGTACGAGGCGACTAAGGGAATATAATGGAGAACGGGCAGCAGCGTCCTCTGTGCTACTACTACCATCTACTGCGATCACCAACCCGTCTCCCCGCGTGGTGATTATGGGCAAACCCTCCCCTTGGGAGAGGCCTTTAGTCCAGCAGTGGACTGTTATAGGCTATTGATGATGAGGAGTGTAAGTGTTGATGAGGAAAAGGTCTCTTCGTAGCCTAGTGTATGCTTGCTTTTGCACGCGATTTAAGGGTCACACAAGAAGAGTTTTTTCGAGCAATCACTCGTTACTGTTTAACAAAGACTCGCCATTCGTGACGCCAAAAAAATCGAATAGCGAAACTGGAACATTATTTACACATGCGGTGACCGAGGAGAGTTTAACGGGGCGATAAATAATTGCTTTTGAGAGGCGAAACTCCTACGATTTATTTACACTATAAGATTATATGCCTCGCAAGAAACTAACGTTGGCATTCGAGAAATTGTCCTTATGTGACTGAGCCTTTAGGTTTTCAAAATTCTATAGGAACCCGTTTTTCCAACGGGATTTTATATGAATGAATGAATAAATATTATTTAAGACTGCTCAGGTGCAAAAGTGTTAAGTGCTACTTAATAGCTTTTATTAACATACTATCATTTCGTGACTTTTCCATACAGTTTTAAACTTGCATTTAGGAGTGGATACCAACGATAAATGGTACAATGGGTGCGATGTGAACCCTCGACCTTTCGATTTCCATCCTCTCTTTACCAGTTGAGCTACTGAGGTTTAGAGTTTAGAAAGCAAGCTTATTTTTGCTCGCGTAGATTGTCCCTTAAGGGCTTAGAGAGTTCGGTAACACAATCGATGAGAAATCGGCTTAAAGGTAACGGTTTCAAGCATTAAATTTCCGTCTGCGAAACTCGTGGGCGGATGATAACAATGCCTACTTCGCGGGATTGTTTTACCTATTTTAATATGACTACATACTATTTTAGCTTTTGAAAATGAAAAGATTTTTTTTGTAACGAATAGATAACATTAATTAATGTAGTTTATATTATACTACTATTATCATCTGTTTACTTGACTATACTTTATTTCGTTTATTTATCCTCTTATGTTACACTAACCCATTACATTTTCTACATACTTCCATTTCTATTTGATCATAATATCTAATTTAGTCGTCCGGAACTTTTGGATCCACGGAAGACCAGCGCTGTGCCTGTGCTTCCTAGTCCACAGACATAGCATTTATGCTTAGTGGAGACCATTTTGGGACCACACATATTTTGTTCTGTTTTACATCCGTATCTATCATCCGTATATATCTACCGGTTTATTGGTTTGACCTTAAATCACGCCGCAACAGGGCTACGGATCGACGTGATTTTTTGCATGGGTATAGTTGAGGACCTGGAGAGTGACATAGGCTACTTTTTATTCTGGAAAATCAAAGAGTTCCCGAGGGATTTTAAAAACTAAATCCACGCGGATGAAGACGCGGGCATCAGCTAGTTCTAAATAATAAATAAATCCACATTCAATTGCTTAATAAAATAAAAATATTCTTTAAAAAAATTAAGGTTATATAGGGTCCGAAATTACTTTCCAAATCTCTTTTGCAAAAGGAAAAAAGTTCGATTTTGAGCTTCCGAACAAAATGATCGCACCTGAGCCAATTTAGACAAAAATAATTTACGTAATTGACTGCAGAAGTTCTGGTAGCACTCTCTGATAATGATATTCAGCCCTGAGGCAATCTAAATGAGATTTCTTCTGTAAGACCCTAATAGGAATCCAAAAAGTACAAATTGTACGCGAAACCACATAAAAATAGGAATAGCTTTTGACGACCTCCATGGTGCAGCGGTGAGCGCTGTGGTCAAAAGTGGAAGGTGTCGGATTCGATTCCCGGCGGGGAATGTGGCAAATTATAATTTCTGAAATATCTGGTCTGGTGGGAGATTTGAGATCACCCTACCATCAAGGACTTGCTTCCAAACGATTTAGCGTTCCGGTACGACGCAACGGCTCGGCGTGTAGAATCAGAAACCTACCTTTTTAACCGACTTCAAAAAAGGAGGAGGTTATCAATTCGTCGGAATCTTTTTTTTTATGTATGTCCACCGATTACACGAAGACGCCTGAACCGATTTGGAAAATTCTTTTTTGTTTGAAAGGGTATACTCCCCAGGTGGTCCCGTATAAATTTTACCGAAATCGGTCGAGCGGTTTTTAAAATATCAACAATAAATTAAATACTTTGTATAGTGGCGCGGGAGTTTGAAGACGGTTTTTTAAAAATAATTTTTTATATTAAATTATAGGCGTATGGGTTTAATTAAAACATTTCCATACCCACTATAAAGCTAATCCTCTCTTACCATCTACTTACCTAGTCATGGAATGAAAAAAATGTTTCACCATTAAGGAGAATTACCTACCTGCTAAGTTTAAAAACCTTTTTTAACAACATTTTGGGATAGATACAAGTACAAAATTATCTGAACCCTAACGATCTCTCCCAAATCGTGTATCCCGGAGCCTAACATCTTTTATTGAACCGAAAAAAAAAAACTTGTAACGGAACGTGATATTCATTATCCAACTCGCGAACAGAGAAAAATAAATCTTATTTGGAAAGAAAGAAGGCTGGAAATCTTTTGTGTTTCCGAAATATGTTCCTTAGCTGCTGTAGATTTATTAATGGGATCATGTTCGCCCGTCATATAAGATCATATGAGATCGTATTGCTTGTATTACACCTCCTTATCTATCCTATAGGCGTGAGGTGAGAGTGCGAAAGGGATAGAAAATAGATTATGCGGCCACATTAGTATTGGATTACGGGGCTGATATAAAGTTTATGTATGTCAGGGCAATAAGAATGTCATCGCGAAGGAAATGACAAAGGTTTGCGGTGCTTTGGTTTGAAGAATAGCTCGACGAATTGTTCAGGTGTAGGAAAAATACGGGTCCTTTTTGGGTGCCTTGCTACAACCACAGAATACCTACATAATAGTACATGCTAAAGCAAAAAAAACTTTCTATTATGTAATTTCATCGAAGCAGTGATAGCCTAGTGGTTAGGCCTGCGGTCTCATATTCGGGGGATCGCGGGTTCAATTCCGGACACGCCTGACTTTTCTAAGTTATGTGTTAGGTATGTGTCACATTCACATGCATCAACGGTGAAGGAAAACATATCCTGAGGAAACCTGCACGCCTGAGAGTTTCCCATAATGTTCTGCCATTTCGCAATGGGCCAAGCCGGCGTGGTGGACTATGGCCTATAACCTATAGACTGGGTTTCCACGGCGCGGTTCAGCGCCCGCGCCCGCAGCGGTTGCGGGCCCGCTACCTCCGTAGAATACAGATTTGTATGGAAAATGAAGTTTAAATTTCCACGGCGCGGTTTGCGCCCGCGGCGGGCGCAATACGAGCGGTACCGCAACCGCTGCGGGCGCGGGTGCGAACCGCGCCGTGGAAACTCAGTCTAACCCTTCTCTGAGAGGAGACCTGCGCTCAGTAGCGAGCCGTTGATGGGTTGCTGACATCGTGTACTTTCAAGGTCACATTTTATACTAAAACTTAAACGAACCAAGGCGCATAAACGATGATAGCCTAATGTTAAGACTTCGGCCTCCTTTTCGAGAGGGTTCGGGGTCCGATTCCAGGCAAAGTCATCAGACTGTCTGGAATTTATGTAAATGCGATTTTAAGCAATTAATAGTACATTGTTCTACGAGGGGTGAAAGTGACCCATTACTTACGAGGGCATCATTTGAGACACGAGGCGAAGCCGAGTGTATCAATACGCCCAAGTTAGGAATCGCACTTTCTCCCGAGTGATACAGTGTTTTATACTACACCTTCGAGGAAAATAACAGACACATTTTTTTTAATTATTGAAATTTACTTTAGTTAGAGGTACACCGGCTACTTAAGAGGTACGCCGTCTACTTTAGAGGTACGCCGGCTACTTTAGAGGTACGCAGGCTACTTTTAAGGTACGACAGCTACTTTGGAGGCACGCCGGCTACGTTAGAGGTACGACGACTACTTTAGAGGTACGCGGTGGTACGCAGGCTACTTTTAAGGTACGCAGGCTACTTTGGAGGTACGCCGGCTACTTTAGAGGTACGCAGGTAGCCGGCGTACCACCAAATTAGCCTGCGTACCTCCAAAGTAACCTGCATACCACCGCGTACCTCTAAAGTAGACGACGTACCTCTAAACGAGCTGGCGTACCTTAAAAGTAGCCTGCGAACCACCAAAGTAGCCTGCGAACCACCAAAGTAGCCTGCGTACCGCAAAATAGACGGCACACCTCTAAAGTAGACGGCGTACCTCTAAAGTAGCTGGCGTACCTTAAAAGTAGCCTGCGTACCTCCAAAGTAGCCTGCGTACCTTTTAAGTAGCCTGCGTACCACCAAAGTAGCCTGCATACCTCTAAAGTAGACGGAGTACCTCTAAAGTAGCCGGCGTACCTCTCTCTAAAGTAGCTGGCGTACCTTAAAAATAGCCAGCTTACCACAAATTTTTTTAAGAATTTTTATTACTGAACTAATTTTATTCAAAATTAAAAAAAAACAACCACATATGTAATGGATTTTCATACAGCTTTTCAACCCGCTAAAGCACGTAAGTAATGAAATTTCATACATTTTTTCAGCCCGCAGATTTGTCTCCACGTAAAGACGTATTTTCTTTCTCGCTCTTTCTCGATATGACACGAATCAGACGGTACTTTCCGAGCAGGTGTAGTATAAATGTCATTTGCTTTAACGGTGAAGAAAAACATCGCGAGGAAACCTGAATGCTTGTTGTAATGTTCTACAAGGCGAGTGAAATCTGCCAGCCCCCACTTCCGGCCGGCGATAATTTGAGATGAAAGAATGATCAAGTCGCGAGTAACAACTAGTCGACTTCTATTTAAGATTAATTTTAAAAAACCATTTGGTAAAGCAACAAAATTATCCAGTGGATGTACAAACACGGATAAAGCAGAGACAAGACTAGGGTTACCAATTTCCATGCCTGCTCGCAAAAATTGAAAGTTCCTGACAAAGTCCAAGTCAGCTCGCTTCCATCTTAGACTGCATCGTCAGTTACCACTTACCACCAGATGCCACGCAGTCTAGTTGACCCTATTCGAAAACTTTGGACACATTTTTTGAAAAAAAAAAAAAAAAAAACAAGTGGCACTCGGGGATTGCCCCGGTAAAGCTATTGCATAGCATTTTTTATCAACTTATGCAATTATAATATTTATGCAACATTTTTTGCATACTTAATTAAAATTATGCAAAAAAAAATTAAAAAACAATGAAACAAGAAAAGCGAACTGTCACTACTTCGCGAGTGAGATTCGAACCTGCGACATCATACACCATACGGTAAAGAAAGCGGCTGCTCGCCCACTGCGCCAAATAGAGCTACTTGAGAACCTCTAAAATGTTGAACGCTTACTGAACAACGGTGTTAGGTTTTTTTCGTTACGGAATTTCTTGATTCGGTCGCCGCGCTCAAACTGTTTGTCCTAGTTCAAAGCCCGCGATAAAAGCTTTGCAATAGCTTAAAAAAAGTCCTGACTCAAGAAAAAACAGTGTTGCAGCAAAGAACGCTTAACAATGATGTCAGGACATATCCCGACACGTGCCAGCTATATGGTAGTCCTACACGACACAATTTCTAACCGCAAAACAAATTGCTTTGATAAAAGCCGCTTTCATTAAACGGAATGGCTGATAAAACGGCGATAATCCGCAAGATCCGCGCCCGGACTCATTTGTTAAACCCACGGACAAATCTAACGCAAGAACCGCCAGCGGAATTCCGCTGCAATGCAAATTGCTGAAATACTTGCCGATGCTTATGAATTCATGCGCGTGCATTTAAGTTTTTTGTTAAACCTTGTAGAAACCCTTTGGAATTTATTTGTAGGTAGACGAAACGCTAGTATTTAAACTAGCGGCACGCTAAGATGGCCGGTTTGACGTTTGTCCGCTCATGAAGTTCCGTATTAATTGATAACGACTTTGAAGGAAATAATTGTATTACTTTATTGACGATAGTGATGTGCAGGGATTCATAAATTTTATCGAATGTAGTTTTAGGTTTAGGACTCAAAATTTATTTATTAAATTGATTTCTAAAATGTATACAAGTGTAGAAAAATCAGTTTGCACCATTTAAGGGGTGAATGTACTTGTGAATATGAACAATTTTCACTATGTGGACAAACCTCTGAAATCGCAAAAAAATATCAGCTGTTTCATACAAAAGGTAAAATTTTTATTTTTATATGATATATACCACAACTCGGCATTTGGTTTTCTAAATTGAAAATTTTAAAAAATGGAATCTAATACGATCGTCACATAGGATCGCTGGCTAGCACAACTACTACCTCCGGCAAACTCGCGTCAATGCTCAATGCAAAACAAAGCAGTTTCGAATTGACGTTGCTTCGAAAAGTATAAACTGTCAGTGCAATGCGATTGTGATATAGTTTTGACCTGGCTTTGGATTTCAAATATTGATACTGCATTACTGTTGACCCTTGCTCGTTAATTTGGACTCTGTTCAAGCCCTTTGTTGTGGATTTCGTCGATATGACCGAACGTACGCAGAGAACTGTTCTAAATAGTCAGACACGTGAGTTCGTAATACGCCTTCGTAACTATTTCGATCGTGAAGCTCAAAATGGAGGGCCAATTTTACCTATAACGTCAGTGGTTGAACGCGTAGCTGATGCGCTTAATATTGGACAACGAACTGTTAGACGGATAACTAAAAAAAAATATGGCGAGACTGGCACAGAAGAAAATAAACTTCACACACCAAAAAAGAGAAAACGAGCAAAACCAGTCGTAGGCATCGATAGCTTTGATGCCGATGCTATCCGAAGACATGTTTACGGCTACTATTTACAGAAGGAGTATCCAACAAGAAAAAAGTTGGTGCATTCACTGAAGGAAGCTGGATTATTCTTCGGTGGGGAAAGTTCTTTAACGAAGATTTTGAAGACCATTGGATTTCGATACAAAAAATGTAACAAACGCAAAATATTGATGGAAAGATTTGATATAGCGATGGCAAGGTATACTTTTTTACGGCAAGTGAAAGAAATCAAAAATTGGCAAAATGTTGTGTTCTTGGATGAAACATGGCTTAATGCTAACCATACTGTAGGCCGTTCTTGGAACGATGACACAGCAGCATCTACTTCCAAAGTTCCTGTAGGAAAAGGATCGCGACTTATAATTTGTCACGCCGGAACCATCAACGGATTTGTCGAAGGTTCTCTCATGGCTTTTGCGTCAAAAACCACTGGAGACTATCATGAAGACATGAATGGAGAAAAGTTTACTGAATGGTTTACCTCAATGTTGTGTAGCCTCCCTGAACCATCTATTATAATTATGGACAACGCCCCATACCACTCGATGCAAATTGACAAGCCACCTGCCCAATCCCAAAAGAAAGCTGATATCGTCGCATGGCTTCGTAAAAATGGCGTAGATGCAAACATGAATATGTTAAAAGCGGAATTAGTACGTCTTTTAAAAGAAAACAAACCAACCAAGATCCGATACGTCATTGACGAAATAGCATTAGAACATGGGCACAGAGTTATACGGTTACCGCCTTACCATAGTGAGTATAATGCGATTGAGTTGGTGTGGGCTCAAATTAAGGGATATGCTGCAAGACACAATACAGAACCCCCATTTACCACAAAAAAAATGCTAAAATTATTAGAAGAAGCTTGTGAACATGTGACTAAAGGAGACTGGGAAAAGGTTGTGAATAGAACTGTTAAATTAATAAGGGAAGATTATGAAAGAGATGTGAAAATAGATAATATTATAGAAAACGAACATATAATTATTAATGTAGGTGATGATAGCAGTGACGACAGTGAAAATAGTAGTATGGACGAATCTGATTAATTATGGCCTTTTGTGGCACCTTTTTTGGTATCTTTTGTATTCATATGTTTCTTGTGTGCATATAAAGTATGTATATTCATTTTCATTCAAATATTCAGTTCGTTCAAATAAATTAAATAAACATATACATTTTTGTTTTATTAAACCTATTTAATCAGGTACAAAAACAAAACTTAATTGTTTTTTGTTCGAGAATAAATTGACATTCCACATCACTATTGTAATGTGTCAAACCGGCCATCATAGCGTGCCGCTAGTTTAGATTACGGCAAAACGAAAAGGAAGGGTTATGATTTTAACAGTTTATGTACATATGTGTTGGTAGGTGAATATTTACGAATGTTCCAACCTAGCGAATAAACTACAGAACCAATATTAATGAATGAGGTGTCAATTGTTACGTTCCCTCAAATATGGTTGAGCGAAGCGATCATGCATCATGCTCGTGAACGGGTGCCACCGGCGGGAATGGTGTTACTTTCTGCCTGCCCGTCTTAATTGTAAAATTTATATTTTTTGGAACTTCCCCCATTCTGGAAACACTGCATACATAGCATAGTACATATTGTAAACTTGTTTTGAAAAGGGCAACCGCCGAGTTTCTTGCTGGTTCTTCTCGGCAGGAACGGCATTCCGAACCAGTGGTAGACTCACCGAGCGACGATTCAAATGCACTTGTAAAAGTTTATCTGAATAAAAAATAATTCTATTCTATTCTAATCCTTGTTTAGAATAGAATACGCTGCCGATCAAAGGTCTCTTGCATGGTCTTCCACAGGCCTCGGTCTTGCGCCGCCTGAATCCAGCGGCTCCCTGTGACTCGTTTGATGTCGTCGGTCCACCTGGGGGGCCTGCCAACACTGCGCTTCCCGGTGCGGGGTCACCTCTCCAGCACCTTGGGACCCAAACGAAGCAGCTCTTTTCTTCTTTCGCGACTGTCTGAGCTATGTCGGTGACTTTGGTTCTCTTTTTTTTTTTTAAATTTATTCATACAGATAACAAAAGGAGTTTTTAACATAGTAGCCCGCCAAACTGGTGGGTCAAGTGGTCTCCTACGCTTTGGTTCATCACGCATCGGCTAGATAAAAAAAAGCAATTTTCTACCGACGCGACGCTTTCATTTTCCACCGGCAGCGGAGAGTCGGTTCGCATTGAAAACGCCACCGATTATGATTAATGATGATAACTGCGAATCACGCCGGAACATCCCCCACCCCCGGTCCCCCCCTCGTCCCGTGCACGACGGAAGCGAACCGCTGGCTGATGCTGCCCATTTGTAATTCTGATATCTAGGACATTTACCTACCCAGCTACCCGGGGTTTACCCGGGGTAACGGGCGCGCCATAGAAAATAAGATCTGTGGCGTATACAACCTCATTCAATAGGTTTGAAAACTAGCCATCTGTCAGTGAGAACGTTTTGACTGTGGAACATTGGGAAACAAATAAATAGCTGTGCAAATAGCCTGCGCGGTTGATTCCTTCATCACCTATTATCCAGGCCGGCCGAATTTGTAGATGATACCCGCGACTTCGTCCGCTTGAATTAAGGTTTTCAATTTCCGCGGGAACTCTGTAATTTTCCGGAATAAGAAGTAGCATATGTTTTAATTCCAAACAGCCAAATCGGTTCATTCGTTGTGGAGTTAAAGAGTAACATACATCCATCCATACATCCTCACAAACTTTCCCATTTATATTATTTATAATATTAATCTTCTTCTTGTTTATCAACATATAGACGTCCACTGCTGGACAAAGGTCTCCTGCATGGACTTCCACAGGCTTCGGTCTTGCGACTCGTTTGATGTCGTCGGTCCACCTGGTTGGGGGTCTGCCAACACTGCGTTTCCCGGTGCGGGGTCGCCACTCAATCACCTAGGGACCCCAACGACCATCAGCTCTTCGAACTATGTGCCCCGCCCATTTCCACTTCAGTTTCGCGACACGCTGAGCTATATCGGTGATTTTGGTTCTCCTACGAATCTCCTCATTTCTGATTAAATATTACACTAGCGGCACGCTATGATGGCCGGTTTGACGTTTGTCCGCTCATGAAGTTCCGTATTAATTGATAACGACTTTGAAGGAAATAATTGTATTACTTTATTGACGATAGTGATGTGCAGAGATTCATAAATTTTATCGAATGTAGTTTTAGGTTTAGGACTCAAAATTTATTTATTAAATTGATTTCTAAAATGTATACAAGTGTAGAAAAATCAGTTTGCACCATTTAAGGGGTGAATGTACTTGTGAATATGAACAATTTTCACTATGTGGACAAACCTCTGAAATCGCAAAAAAATATCAGCTGTTTAAATAGATAATATTATAGAAAACGAACATATAATTATTAATGTAGGTGATGATAGCAGTGACGACAGTGAAAATAGTAGTATGGACGAATCTGATTAATTATGGCCTTTTGTGGCACCTTTTTTGGTATCTTTTGTATTCATATGTTTCTTGTGTGCATATAAAGTATGTATATTCATTTTCATTCAAATATTCAGTTCGTTCAAATAAATTAAATAAACATATACATTTTTGTTTTATTAAACCTATTTAATCAGGTACAAAAACAAAACTTAATTGTTTTTTGTTCGAGAATAAATTGACATTCCACATCACTATTGTAATGTGTCAAACCGGCCATCATAGCGTGCCGCTAGTGTAATAGGATTTATTATTATTATTATCCGTATATATTTAGACTCTCACACCCGCGTACAAAATAAATACACATAAAGCCAAAAGGAAATATAATAAACATAAATATATACACATATAATAAACTTACACATATATTATGTATTATGTATATTGTATTACTCTCACACCCGCATACAAAATAAATAGATATAGGGCCATGATTATGATGATTATTATTATCCGTATGTATATATTTAGACTCTCACACCCGCGTACAAAATAAATACATATAAAGCCAAAAGGAAATATAATAAACATAAATATATACACATATAATAAACTTACACATATATTATGTATTATGTATATTGTATTACTCTCACACCCGCATACAAAATAAATAGATATAGGGCCATGATTATGATTATTATTATTATCCGTATGTATATATTTAGACTCTCACACCCGCGTACAAAATAAATACACATAAAGCCAAAAGGAAATATAATAAACATAAATATATACACATATAATAAACTTACACATATATTACATAAATAAATACTTGTAGCGGGCGGAGGATTACGCCCCGGCAGGGGAGACCAGACGGCCGGGGGTCAGGGCGACAGGCTGAGAAACCGACGGACTTATTATTATTTCCATAAATACGAAACCCAAAATACAATCAAGTCAAATAGCGGCAAAATAATTGAATCTGTACAGATCTATATCTCAAAGTTATTCGCGGCTGTAATTTGTCAGAGTAACTTAGTACAAGTCATCACAATTTGAGCAGACTGAGCCGAAAGCGACATTTAAGAAGACATATTTCAGACAAGCGTAAGGCTGTATTTGTAGCTGTTGTTTTTTGAACGAAGCTCCTTATCCGACGGTACGGACTTAGCGGATGAGGTCTAGCCGAAAAAATTATACGAATTTTTCCGTCAAGACCTTTGTGTGTTGCCTTCGTTTATTACACACGTACGGTCAAAGCTTTGGTGGCGTAAAAACCGGCGTATCGGTTCGGGAGTTCGAACCCTGACTTCAGATTATTATTTTTGAAGTATAACTTCTTTACGCACGCTTGACTTGGGGAGTAAGCTGGTGAATGCGTTACGAAAAGTGTGATCGGGCGAGGCGAACGGAAGTTGAGAGGGAGATATAAGTTTAAGTTAGTAAGATAGAAAGAGAGATAGTTACGATTCGGGTTGTTCCTCACTCATCCCACAGAAACTCATCCCACTAATATTTTTTTCTTAACTCATCCCATTTGTATTCTTAATTCATCCCACAGCAATTTTTTGGGATTTTTGTTCCATGAGTATTCTTAACTCATCCCGCTGTAATTATTATTATTTAAAACCTGTGATTTTGAGTACGGTCCGACAAAAAATATGTGGAATATGAATTGTATTTTTAAAATCAAAAATATGTAAAAATCTACATCAAAATTACTGCTAAATAAAACAAAAACAAAATAAAAGGATATAATATGTGTAATTATATTAAAAAAAAAACATTTATAAAAATCAGCTTTCACAGAATAACAGTCATAGCATAAAACTAAAGCTAGTTATTTAAAAAACATATAAAAATATTCTTTACTCTGCATCTGATTGTTTCTTTACCAGCGGTTTGCTGGCGAAAAACGAAAAAATAATAATTAGATTATACAACATTTACAATATGAAACAATCAACAAGAAATGATAGGTTAAAAAAATCAATATTCGCAAAATAAAGAGCATACCTACATAATTATGATAAAACAAGAGCTACTTTTATAAAACGAAAAGATAAATGACACAAAATTTACCTTTAAAGGTCATCAACAAGGTCACAAAAACCATATTTATATTTTTTAAAAAAGGAACGTTAGACTAGACTAATAATTACTCATTTTAAAATCAAAACCTCTACTTATCTTTAAAAAAACATATGGGGCCAACTTTTCAAGACAGTGGCCTATTACAATTCTCCCTTCAACTAATTCCTGGATGGCAATTTTGATTTTTTCTTCATTTTCTTCATATTTTTTGTTCTAGTTGTAAGATTACATACATTCCACATATGTGGTGGAAATATGCCATCATATAGCCAAGTTTTAACAAGATAATCATTGAATTTAGTAACACTATCCCCTTGAGTCGCGATACTGAAGTGGAAATGGGCGGGGCACATAGTTCGAAGAGCTGATGGTCGTTGGGGTCCCAAGGTGCTGGAGTGGCGACCCCGCACCGGGAAGCGCAGTGTTGGCAGACCCCCCACCAGGTGGACCGACGACATCAAACGAGTCGCAGGGAGCCGCTGGATTCAGGCGGCGCAAGACCGAGACCTGTGGAAGTCGCTATATCGAAAGCTATTGCCATCTCTTTTATTTAAATTTAGTATCTTAACAATTATTGGAAAAGTTGCTAATATTTATCTATTTAAGTTTTTTTAAAGGTATAAATGCTTTGAGTAATAAACCAGCAATATAAATGTGTACAATATTTTAGTTCAAATGCATTTTTATGCTAACCATACATGAATGTTCGAATGTTTAGGTAATTTTTGTTTTGGGATGAGTAAAGAATACATTTGGGTTGAGTTAAGAAAATAAATACAATTAATGTAGTGGGTTGAGATAAGAATATCAGTTTGGGATGAGTTAAGAAAAAAATATTAGTGGGATGAGTTTTTGTGGGATGAGTCAGGAACAACCCTACGATTCGTATGTTACTGTAGGGGCAAGAGAGAGAGGTGCGAGCACACATTTTCTTTCTCTCTTTCTCTCATAGCCAGTTGCGTTTCGTAAGTTTTACTTCAGTTGTGTGGTCTAAAGCACACTCGTTTTTTTTAATATTTATTTTTATTATAATAAATTATTATTATTAAATAAAAGGAACTTCGTTCCAACCGAGTGTTCCACGACACACACATTTTGTTATTTAACTTAATTTTTGAGTTGGTTTTTTCTGGATATGCAATGTCGGCTCACGAAGTAAAACAAAGAAAGAAAACACAGTAATAGCAGAGTAAAGATAGCAATACATACATAATTCTACTGTGGTCATAGTGACTAACTCGGATTTAACAATGAACCTCTATTTGAAATTGTATGTGGAAGCATCTTTGAACCTTTATAAAAGTAAGGCGTCACAACCCTCAGAAATAAAGTTTTCAACGCAGAAACATACAGAAATAACACCAACAATGTAGATCATTGTCGGTACTGAAAACCAAATCCTCGCAAACAATTTCAGAACAAGTTTCCAAAAAAGGTTTATTCCACACGGATCGGAACGGCCGTTCCGAATTCACATTTCGGGGATTTAAAATCAATTTCGCTCTTTGTACAACCGCACCTATAATTTAAACAAAGTAACTATTATTTTGAAACGTTCAAACGTTGAAATTGGACTTTGTATTGAATTTATTTAAAAGAAGATAAAGCTGGGCTCACATCGGCTACTAACGCTTTAACATGTAACTGCCCTATCAGTCATTTCGCTTCATAAGGGACGCTTATGGCCTTTTCACCACTTGCTGATATATATCTAACAGATAAAATATCTGTGTGATATCTTTTTGAGTTTAACTGCCAGATGGACTTATCAGATAGTTACTTATGAAACAGAAATTTAAGCGCTATCCGTCAGATAAGTTGTGGATAGTCTATCAGATCTTTTTCATCAAGTGGTGAAAGGCCATTAAGCTTTTAAAGAGCAGTATGAAATGAATGCCGGTAGGATCCTGACCCAACCCCTAAATAGCTCTGTGTAAGCTGAGTTAAATGTGTACTAGTTATATTAAAGCTGAGTTAAATGTGTACTAGTTAAATGTATCAGTTACTTTGCAAAATTCCATGATACACAAGGAAGAAAAAAATTCTCTGGTCCGTCAAATCAATAGTCTCAATAGCACAGTTGTTAAAGGTGCGGACTCAGACCTGAAAGGTCGCAGGTTCGATCCCCACCCGTTGCACTATTGTCGTACCCGCTTTCCACTTATTTGGAGGGCAGAAGAATACATTAGTAAAGTGCAGCTTGGCTCATATTCTTTTTAAGAAAAAATTAAGTGGCACTCGGGGACCGCTCAACTTATGCAATTATAATATTTATGCAATTTTTTTTTGCATAATAAAAATTATGCAAAAAATTATTAAAAAACAAACAAACAAGAAAAGCGCACTGTCACTACTTCGCGTATGAGATTCGAACCTGCGACATCTAAAAAAAGCGGCCGCTCGCCCACTGCGCCAAACAGAGCTAAATGTGAACCTTTAAAATGTTGAACGCTTACTGAACGACGGTGTTAGGTTTTTTTTCGTTACGGAATTTCTTGATTCGGTCGCCGAGCTCAAACTGTCCTAGTTCAAAGCCCGCGATAAAAGCCATGCAATAGCTTAAAATCTGTATGATACAACATGCCGCTCGCGATGCTCACTACCGCTCTTGTAATAGTAGAACAAATACAGGAACAACTAAACGCCAAATCCCACTGCTGACTTTAAGACGGGCCAAGTCGAAGGCAAATGCTAATGAATTGCCTTCGACCTAGAAAACAACAAAGTCTGAGTGCTAGTTCTCCGATCCACGCATCAGTTGAGTTAATCCCGTTAACTGGAAACAATAAGCCGTCTTACAAAGCTACAGTCAACGAATCTATAATAATATATTAAATAATAATTCAATATAAATATTAAATAAGCGTGTAAAATAGGCTAAGCCCCTATACTTGAAAAGTACCTACAGCGTTGGTACTCGTGGCGTCTCGGAGGCGAGTCCTGGCGGCCACGCCGCGGGTCTTGGCTCTGAGGGGCCATCGGTGCCAGCATAGGCTGAGTGACTTACCTATTTGTAGCGTTGCACTGCTGTACAATAATTGCTCCAATACATTTTACTATAAATATAACTGATTTATGTTTTGTGCAATAAGTGTTTTTGCTGCAAATAAAGATATTTCTATTCTATTCTATTCTATTCTAAATGTTCTTAGAAAGGATTAATAATAATAATTAATGTCCTCCCGACCGAATCCGATCACGGCGGCCAACCTCCTCAGAGATCAGCCATCTGCGCGGGAGATACTATAGTGCTCAAGTGTGTGCGCAAACACAGGTGCACTCTCTATTCCCTCACTCTCATAGTCCGATGGGACGGAAATCTGACACGACTGGAGAGAGATCAGGCGCAGGACCGATGGCTTTACGTGCTCACGGGACGGGAGTGACTCACCGCCAACTTCCTAATTCCGGGATAGTACTGAGAATTTCTTTGGCAGAAACCCAATAAATTTTTTTTTTACGTCCCGACCCGGGAAACGAACCCGGGACCTAATCATCCGCAGTCAAACAACCACTAGACCAACGAGGCAGTCAAAGTTAGAGAGGATTATAATGGTTACAGTACGAAACTTTGTTGGGATCGCGATGACACAAAGACGTACTGGATTATGATTGTACCCTCATTTGAGAACATAAGGTTGTTTCATCGGTTTAAGGTGCGTTTGTACTGAAACAGAGCGAAGCGGAGAACTGTTTGACGAACGTCTAACAAAATATTACATATATCTTATCAATGATCTACGAAGTTCATTTCCGCTTCTCTACGCTTCAGTGGGCAGGCCCCCTAATGCTTCTTTAAACCAAGGAATGCGCAACGTAGCTTAGCTCCGATTTCACCAACGTCGAGTGACGTTTTACCGAGGAATAAATTGGTTGTTCTGACAGTACTTGTATTGAAAATACTGTCAAAATATAAAATTTACGCTCGGATAAGACTTATTTTACGTTGGTGAAATTGACCCTTAGAGCGTAAGAGCGTTAGACATTAAATCAGTTATTTCTAATAACTGCTTTTGAAAACATACTTTTGAAATAATATAGTATTATTTCGTAATTTTATACCAGAAAACCTATGATAAATAATAATGAGCAATGGACTACTTATTATTATGTAATCGCACACTAATTTCAAATACATCCAAATTATAACAGTCCGATTATAACCGAATTAGTATCAGCCTCACTTAAGAAATACTTGCTCAAAGCTATTAAAGCGTATCACATCTCTGGTGATTTAATACACTGCAATATTGTGAGACGTATCAACATTGGCTTTCGGATGAGCAAGTCATCGAGGTTGAGAACTAATTTTTAATGACACTTTTAGACTACAGCTTATCTTTTACTATAGTGATCGAAGCAGGAAACCGAAACATTTTGGCACCCATTCAGGGCAGCTCTGTAAAGCTCCAAAATCCTTTCCTCAATTCAAAAGGATTTGCCGATTTAAGGTAGATCCTTTAGAAGCCGTTGCAACACATTAACAAGGCAGTACAACTTTATGCTGCGCTTAAGCCAGAACAGTATTGGTTTCCAAAGTGGACTCTTAAAGTTACGAAGCTCTCAGAAAGACCTTTTCTCGTTTCCGAATAAAAAATCGACCTTTTTAAAAGCTTTAACAAGCCGTTAAGAGCCCCCAACGCGTAAGCTTTAAATAGGATGGTATTTCAAAGGTAATGCCAAAAGAAATCGTTACGCAAATGTGTCATTTTGGCAAACTTCATTCATCCCCAACGCTGCCTGCTCGCTAATGGGTACTCCTGAAGGAGCAGGGTTTCAGCCATAATCTACCTTGCTGACCAAGTGCTGATTGGTAGACTTCACACACCTCTGAGAACATTATGGAGAACTCTCAAATATGCAGGTTTCCTCTTGACGTTTTCCTTCACCGTTTTGGTAATGTTACCATATTTTTCCAGTAATTCGAAACTGCTATTTTTTACATTACTAAGCTAATTAGCTACCTTGTTTATTTCACAGAGAAGTGGATACAAGGTAAGGATCTATAGATCGCACTTTTACTCTGCTCAGATTTAAGACAGAGCTAAGCGAGAAAGATTTGTGTGAGACATATTGGTGTCTCGTTTTAATTCTGTCAAAAGTCAGAACACGCTCTATAGATCTCGGCCATAGAGTCCGGAGTGTATCGACATTGAACAATCATCATCAGCAGCAACCCATCAACACAGTTCCCTTTTGAGAGAAGGGTTAAAGGTAAAGGCCATAGTCTACCATGCTGGCCCAATGCGAATTGGCAGACTTCACACACCTTTGAGAACATTATGGTGTGCAGGTTTCCTCACGATGTTTTCCTTTATCGTTAAAGCTAAACCGTCAATTGGTAAAACCACTTGGTTTTACCAAATAAACCACACTTAAATTTCTTGCCCCAATTGGTAGGATAACAGAATTTCTTGCCCCAATTCGTAGGATACCAGAATTCCTTACCCCAATTGGTAGTATTCAGGACAAATTCTTACCAAAACTTTTACACATTATCGAGGTTATTAGCATTTTATGTGCGCTTAAGCTAAAGTGATATCGTTTTATAAAATGGACGCTGGAAAATTATAGAACGCTCGGTCTCTAACGGCACGAAACGCTTAAAAGCATTACCCACCTTATACTATATTTTTATAGTTACGTGTATAGGTCGTTGTCTTTAAAACAACACTTAGTTGAGTGGAAAGTGCGATCTCTTGAATCTTTTGAATGGCGTTCAGGAATTTATTTTTAAAATGGTCACTGCATTTGGAAAATTAAACGTAGGATTGTTTGGCTCTTTCTTGGATGCCCGAACCGGTGGTAGAATCATGACTTGTCATAAGAGCCACAGGTTGGCCTACGTGAAATAAATAATTTTGAATTTGAATTTGACCAGACCAAACTAAATAATTTCTTAACTGTCCCATGTTTAACACAAACTTATATAAGTAAATGACTTACAGCTTAGCTTTAACTTACAAATAATTTATGTATACTTTAAAAATAAAATGAAGAGGGATAAATAATTTCGATAATGGTCACGATTATGTCAGAATTAAAATTCCACCAGAGTGGCGGAAAAATGTCATTCGCGCGATCAAAAGCTAGTATAGATTCCGCCCGCCGCGGACTTTCGCCGCATGTATCGAGCAGCTTTCTTGGAACTCTGATAACATAAACAAACACAAACATATGCGGAAAGGATAAAAACTTATTTATTTATAAACAAAAGAACAAAGAACAAACACCTAGTACAAGTTTACATAAAAGAATAAAATTATAAAGATTACAATTTTCTTTATAAGGACAAGTAGGTACAATCAAAAGACATCAAATAAATATTTGTACACAGGAATGTTGACGTAAAGATGGCCGACATTGCCTTTTATCGAACCATTTGCTTCTCATACGAGTATGCGGTCAACGCGAAAATGCTTTTGAGAAACTAATAGAGATACGGATCTGCTATTTGATAATATTGCAACGCCAATTTTATCTTTATCGTTATTTGTGCAAAGGCTATATTCCTCTGTGATAATAAGTAGCTTGAAAACTATTTATTTGTGTTTGGCTTGGAATAGCGGCGGGGTGTATGGTCGTTTGATCGTGTTTTGATTAAAGAAAACACAGCGGGGTGTCTCGACTTTTTCATGACGACACGTTTTTTTTCATACTCCAATGCTTTCTTTATTCTTTACCGTTATTGTTTTTGTGCCGGGAGAAGCCAGCTTAAGATTTTATCGATAAAGTCAAGAAACCGGCATAGTTCACAGTTCACAATACACAACCGGTCTACGCTCGGACCGGTAATGTCAATAGTTTTAAACACGCATCATCATCATCATCATCATCAGCAACCCGTCAACGGCTCACTACTGAGCGCAGGTCTCCTCTCAGAGAAGGGTTATAGCCTATAGGCCATAGTCCACCACGCTGACCCCATTCAAATTGGCAGCCTTCACTCACCTTGAGAACATTATGAAGAACTCTCAGGTGTGCAGGTTTCCTCACTATATTTTCCTTCACCGTCGAAGCTTGTGATATTTAACTTCTTAAACGCACGTAACTTAGAAAAGCCAGTGCCCGGGATCGAACCTGCGACCCCCCGAATACGAGACCACAATACTAACCACTAGGCTATCACTGCTTCTATCAAGTAATGCCTGCTTCTATTCTATAATTTCTAGACACTCGAAAAGCTGTATAATGAATTTCGTAGAATCCATTTCAGAACCCCGTATTATTTTGGCTTCAGTTCAACGTGAAGTGATAGTTGGATGTTAATGGGCCCGCTTTGTAAAGGTTCCATCTTATATCCTTTGCAGCTGAATGGCCCGTGGGACATAACCACAGCGTTCTGGACAACTGCCAAAATTACAGGTTTACCCAAGTATGGGGACGCAAGCCAGTACCTTCTTCATACAAACGTAGATGAGTGATTACTACATTATTTGATATTGTACGCTCAAAACTAAGTATTATGTTGATTTCCCTCGTCATTATCTAGGTTTATTGATATATAAAATAGTGACAAAAATAATCACTAAAAAGTTACGAGCCTCAAAAGATCGTCATTTTCACACTAAATTTATGACAACTTTTGGCGCAAATAAATAACATTAGGAGTATGAAAATTCCAAAAAAAAATATCATTATCATATTCATCAGTTCAAATAACTTTACTTTGTAAACATACATTTAGTAGTTTTTTCTCAAAAACACTTTTCCCAAACGACTGTTCAACCCTTTTCGCGCGCTTGATTTCGGTGTAAATTATCGCGCCTCTCACCCGACACGGAGCGGGAGCGGGACGGTAGCACGGAAGTATGCGCGCATGCACTCGCTGGTCGCTACACTGACACCCGTATTCACAAACATTACTATGAGGTCTCATAGTGCGCTCGAACGCACAGGGTACAGAAAACTAAATCGTAAACAACACTTGAGGGACGAACGACACTATGGGTTCATTAAAATGAGCGCACAGATAAAGTAGCTCGCTAGCTACTTTACGCAACGCATAGTGCGACGTCGTAGTTCGACATCGGGTCTAGACTCTAGGTTATGAATATGAATTATTCCTTGCCTGTCTAAAAAGGTGGCAACAAATCTTATAACAACTTGCCATGTTATTGTAGCCATGTAGAGCACGACATTTTTTAGAATTAACTTCAGTAGATAAAATAAAACAAAAACAAACTTTCATTGGCTTTTTATATTTTCACAACATCTTTTCAGTTGTATGTTATTCCAAGGCGTAACATACGATTGTGAATAATTATATGATTGTGTAAAATTGTCAATTCATACCAAACCTTCTTCTTTAAATCGAAATTTTGAGCGTGCTTACGCTTATCTTCAATATTACAAGCAATATTCTTACTACTAACTTACTTTAGTTTATAAAATACGCGTATTGAAAATATTTTATTTTGATAAAATGTCAATTGTCAATCCTATTCAGACGTCAGCACAGGACGTCAGTCAACTCGAGTGAAGTTGCATCACAACGTTAACCAATCACAGCGGTCTATTTCACGCTATGGGTACCCACAGCAAAAAGTCCTTTGAGTATTGTCTATGAAATGAATGGCTCGCCATACCGAACCCACTGAGAAACATCGTACTTAGCCATAGCCGTCTCTATCTCCTTTAGAGAGCCATGAAGTAGAAGTCTGGCAACGTCGCAGGTAGGCCGTAGGTCTATCTATGGCTCTGTCAGTCGACATTGACAAGTTTGTGTTTGGTGTTTGATTTTGCTTCGCGTCGTGTTATTTTGTATTTAAATCATAATTAATTAACAAAAGATACAATAATTTTGGTGTTTAATGTACGGTTTCACTCAAGGTGGATAGAAACCTTTTAGAAATACATCAGTTATGACGAGATAAATCCGTTTTCGTGGTTAACTTTATATCGACTGCAAAGTATAAACAAAGCTGCTAAGGTAAGAAAGTTAAGTTTATTACTGACTGACTACTGTCAATATGTTTTAATGTAACTAATGAAGATATTTTCGATTAAAGATGTGTAGTAACTTACAATTAAGTGCCAGACTCATAATTTAAATAAGTATCTAGGTTTGAAAACATAAATACTCATATTATTTCATTTTGTTTGTTTATAAAAGTTATTTTAACCGTTTTAGATGCCAAGGAAATGCTGTGTGCCAGAATGCAAATCAAATTACGCCAGTGTTATCCGCATTGAAGGAGCTAAAAGTACATTTTCTTTCCCGAAAGATGCTCATCTCTCTCAAGCGTGGTTACGTGCGATTCCTCGAAAAGACTGGGTACCTACAAAACACTCAGTTGTATGCAGCAACCATTTTACAACCCATGAAATCCAGACTGAGGAAATTGTCATTGGAAGTGACGGACAAGTGTTTAAACAGCAATTGAAATACCCACGTTTAGTCGAGGGTGCAATACCCCATATATTCAATAATCTCCCATCATACATGTCGAAGAGCACTCCACCTCCAAGAAGCAACCCCGAAAAAAGGAGACAACGAGCTGAACTATTTCATGAGGAGCAGGTGTCTAAATTTTTAGAGAGTGACATAATTACATCATTCGAAGACTTAGTGCATAAATTCCAAGAAAAGTTAGGAGACTCTAAATGGTTATATCGAGTGATACCTAATAAGAGGATTTATTTCTATTTGTTAAATCTTGATATTGAAAGTAATAATGGTGACAGTGACAGCAGTGTGAAAGTAGTTAATAGTGTGTTGGTGGATGAAAATCTAAGCATTCAGGTATATGTAAAAGGACATTTAATGCGTCATGAAGATTTAAGCTGGATATTACCTAGTGAACTTAAGCTAAGCAGATGGTCACAGCTTGAAAATATACTATCTCGTTATTATAACAATAGTTGTGAACCAACAAAGTCATTTGACTATTGTCTTGATAGGTCTATTAATTATTTGAACGAAGCAGTTAATATTGAAAATGATAATTTTGCTGCAGAGCTTGTTCTAGACCAAATGAAATTGTTAAAAAATAAGCAACGTAGATATAGTGTTGCTACACTTATATTTTCATTTGTGATATTTAGTATTTCCTCCTGTGCCTATAATACTTTGAGGCAATACCTAATCTTGCCAACTGCAAGACATTTGCAGCAAATAACTTCGATGACTGGCCTGTGTCCGAATTCACCAGAAAATAACTATTGTTATTTAAAATCAATATGCTCTACGTGGGTAGAAAGGGAGAAAGTTGTAAATTTATTGATTGATGAAATTTATATAAAATGTGGCCTAGAGTATAAGTCCAAAACTATTCTAGGTTACGCAGAAAATAATCCTAAAAATCTTGCCAAAACCGTACAGACTTTTATGATTAGCTCTGCATTTGGTAACAAAAAAGAGGTTGTTAAGTTGTTACCAGTACATAATATATCTGGGAAATTCTTGTATGAAAATTTATTGCTCATTGTAAATTACATACAATCATTTGGACTGAAAGTACTTTCAATAATTTCTGATAACAATCGTGTAAACCAAAATTGTTTTAAGTTATTAACAGATGAATCAAATTGTAGCTTCAGTAATCCTAAATATACAGATGAAAAAATATTTGTCTTGTATGATCCAGTTCATATCTTTAAAAACATTCGTAATAATTGGATAAATTTAAATAATTGTACTTTTACATATCCTGACTTACATGAAGATAATATTATAAAAAAAGCATCCTTTCATCATTTGCGAGAATTATATAGGACTGAAAAAAATAAGTTGTGTAAAAAAGCTTTTAAATTAAACAATAAATCTATCAATCCTAATACATTTGAACAGCAAAATGTCATGTTAGTAAACAATATTTTTCATGATACCACTATCGCTGCTGTAAAATCTGAGGGTTATGTGGAAACATCAGATTTTCTACAAATTATTAGGGACTGGTGGGATATATTGAATGTGAAAAACACAGTCAAAGGTCAAGTATTAAGAAAACATAACTCTACGGCCTACGCCAATATTTCATAGGGATGATGATAAATTGAAGTTTTTGAAGTCAGTCTGTATTTGGCTAAGAAAATGGAAATCTTTAGAAACTTGTGTAGGTTTGACAAGAGATACTTATGAAGCTATGTTGCATACCACATCTGTCATAATTGATATTTCAAGGTATTGTTTTGAAAATTTTAATTTTGTGGTGTACATACTTCTTGGGAAGTTTCAAACTGACAATATAGAAAAAAGATTTAGTAGGTACAGTTCACTTTCTGGATGTAATTATAATGTAGCTTACAGACAAATTGTTGAGTCTGAAAAAAAAATAAGACTTCAACACTTACTAAAGCAGCGAGATCTGGTCTTTCTCAAATCTTGTACATCAGCTGAATGTTTTCAAGATGAAGTTAATACAGTGGAAACTCGATTAACCGGACTAATTGTTGTCGTTAGGGATTCGGATAATCGAAAATCCGGATAATCGAATGTATGAAGAAAAGCGGGTTTCGTGCATATGTAGTACATACATAATGTTATGTTTTTAAAAACAACCACTACATATCCACAAAAATCAATGTTTATTAATAAATTATTAAGAGATAGCTACATTTTCCAACAGGTAAAATAGACGTACGTAGGTACTTCTTTATTTTTAATCAAGAGCAAAAATACCAAGTTTCATAAACATAACTTGAAAAATGAAGGTCTATAATACAAACATTCAACCCCTATTTAACCCCTTTTGGGGGTAGGATTTTCAAAAACTGTGAAAGTCGTACTTCTTTGTGTTTAATTGAAAGCCCAAGTACAAAGTTTCATAGATGAAACTTAAAAAATGACGGAATTTCATACAAACTATCAACCTCTATTTTACCGCTGCGGGGGTAGAATTTTGAAAAAATATAAAATACGTACTTCTCTATTTTTAATCAAGAGCCAAAAATACTAAGTTTCGTGGATATAACTTGAACAATGAAAGACTATCGTACAAACATCCAACCCCTATTTAACCCCTTTGGGGGTAGAATTTTCAAAAATTGTGAAACACATGATTCTTTATTTTTATTTTAAGGCCCAAATACCGAGTTTCATGGGTATAACTTGAAAAATGAAAGACTATCGTTCAAACATTCAACCCCTATTTAACCCCTTTGGGGGTAAAATTTTCAAAAATTGTGAAACACGTGATTCTTTATTTTATTTTAAGGCCCAAATACCGAGTTTCATGGGTATAACTTGAAAAATAACGAACTTTCATACAAACTTTGAACCCCCATTTAACCCCCTTGGGGGTGGGATTTCAAAAAATCCTTTTTAGTGCTTGCGTACGTCATAAAAGGAACCTACTGTCAAAATTTCAATTTTCTAGCTTCAGGCAGGCAGCTTCAGTGGCTTAGGCTGTGCGTTGATAGATCATTCAGTCAGTCAGAAGATTGGTTGCGGTTGGTAGTCCGGATAATCGCGAATCCGTATAACTGAGGGCCGGATAATCGAGTTTCTACTGTATTGAGAAATTTATGTTTATAATAAACTGCAGTAATTATTTGGAAGCATGTGAAATCAATATTTCGTCTCAAATTTATGTATGTGGTTATGTTTCACATAGTTTACTAAATCGGTTTTCCTGTGAACATTGTAGAAATGTTTATATTGATGAAAATACGGCGGTAAATGATGAATATTTTAATTTGTTGCAAAGAGGGGGTTTATGTGCACCGACTGACCAAATCATGTTTATTTATTATCACATGACAGCAATTTTGGAATATATTATTAATGATGTTGATTTAGAAGTATCCTTCCTGGAATTTGTGCAACACAAAAGTTTACTTCATAATTTAACACTGTACAGCCTTCAAGCTGATACTTTTTATGTAGACTTTACAGCAGTGTGTAGTGTATGTGGAAAACAGAATAAAGAATATTATAGCATTGCTGCAAATATCTTGGCAAACATTATGCTAAATAATTATACTCAGCATAAGAATGATGTTGACAAGACAATTAATTATAAACGACGTAAATTAAACACTTTGGTTTAGTATTAAGATAGAATAGTTACTGCACATACCTATTATTATTTTTATTTAACCAATTTAAAAAAAGGAGGTTATCAATCTCCTGTAGGGAGCCATGAAGTGAATGTGGCAACGTCGCAATTTACTGCCACTGGTAGGCCCATGGGTAAAATGAAAAATCAGTACGAATGTATAGATCAGTATAGACTTCGGTCTTCGGTGTTGATAATTATTTACTTATACTAATTAGCTGCTTTATTTTTAAGGCGTCCACATGAATGAGAACTAACATATTAAATAATTACATAATTTTGTGTTTTTAGAAACGAAAAGTGAATTGAAAAGGTAATGATGTAACAAAGTTACAATGTAAACGACATTATGGTACATATCTTTGAAACTACTGACCCGATCTTGATGAAATTTGCACTGTTCCCTAAGTTAAAAGATTCTTAAAACAATTAAGGAAGATATTTAGATAGGTAATGATAAAGTAGGTAGGTAGGTATATCAAAAAATAAAATAAAACTTCTTCACAAAGCGAATATTCTCTTTATTTAATGGTTTCTTATTATTTAGCTTGTTTTTATTTCATTGCCTTTTTAAGAAGAATCTACCACTGGTTCGGAATGCTGCTCTAACCCTAGCGAGAAGAACCAGCAAGAAACTCGGCAGCGTCTATGCATTATTACTTAAAAGAAAAAACAATATTTAAGAGTATTATTAACTTCAACATAATTTGGACTACATCATACAATCACTATGAAATAGCCGATAATAGCAAAAATTTAGTTAAAACAATGTCATAGAGTCTTTATAGAGTAAAACATATGTTTATAAAAAGTAGACAACTTTAAAAGCAAGTATAAAAATAGTCAACCTATTTAGTCAACAAATGACTTAATAAAATCTCTATCTAATTCCTCTTTTAGGTAATACACAATATAATTTTTTTTATAAAAATAGTCAAAGAAATTACATTTACAAGCAAGTACAAAAGTAGTCAACCTATAGTCAACGCAATAACTTGTAGGTAAAACACATACATTATACTTCATACTAAACTAGCGGCACGCTATGATGGCCGGTTTGACACATTACAATAGTGATGTGGAATGTCAATTTATTCTCGAACAAAAAACAATTAAGTTTTGTTTTTGTACCTGATTAAATAGGTTTAATAAAACAAAAATGTATATGTTTATTTGATTTATTTGAACGAACTGAATATTTGAATGAAAATGAATATACATACTTTATATGCACACAAGAAACATATGAATACAAAAGATACCAAAAAAGGTGCCACAAAAGGCCATAATTAATCAGATTCGTCCATACTACTATTTTCACTGTCGTCACTGCTATCATCACCTACATTAATAATTATATGTTCGTTTTCTATAATATTATCTATTTTCACATCTCTTTCATAATCTTCCCTTATTAATTTAACAGTTCTATTCACAACCTTTTCCCAGTCTCCTTTAGTCACATGTTCACAAGCTTCTTCTAATAATTTTAGCATTTTTTTTGTGGTAAATGGGGGTTCTGTATTGTGTCTTGCAGCATATCCCTTAATTTGAGCCCACACCAACTCAATCGCATTATACTCACAATGGTAAGGCGGTAACCGTATAACTCTGTGCCCATGTTCTAATGCTATTTCGTCAATGACGTATCGGATCTTGGTTGGTTTGTTTTCTTTTAAAAGACGTACTAATTCCGCTTTTAACATATTCATGTTTGCATCTACGCCATTTTTACGAAGCCATGCGACGATATCAGCTTTCTTTTGGGATTGGGCAGGTGGCTTGTCAATTTGCATCGAGTGGTATGGGGCGTTGTCCATAATTATAATAGATGGTTCAGGGAGGCTACACAACATTGAGGTAAACCATTCAGTAAACTTTTCTCCATTCATGTCTTCATGATAGTCTCCAGTGGTTTTTGACGCAAAAGCCATGAGAGAACCTTCGACAAACCCGTTGATGGTTCCGGCGTGACAAATTATAAGTCGCGATCCTTTTCCTACAGGAACTTTGGAAGTAGATGCTGCTGTGTCATCGTTCCAAGAACGGCCTACAGTATGGTTAGCATTAAGCCATGTTTCATCCAAGAACACAACATTTTGCCAATTTTTGATTTCTTTCACTTGCCGTAAAAAAGTATACCTTGCCATCGCTATATCAAATCTTTCCATCAATATTTTGCGTTTGTTACATTTTTTGTATCGAAATCCAATGGTCTTCAAAATCTTCGTTAAAGAACTTTCCCCACCGAAGAATAATCCAGCTTCCTTCAGTGAATGCACCAACTTTTTTCTTGTTGGATACTCCTTCTGTAAATAGTAGCCGTAAACATGTCTTCGGATAGCATCGGCATCAAAGCTATCGATGCCTACGACTGGTTTTGCTCGTTTTCTCTTTTTTGGTGTGTGAAGTTTATTTTCTTCTGTGCCAGTCTCGCCATATTTTTTTTTAGTTATCCGTCTAACAGTTCGTTGTCCAATATTAAGCGCATCAGCTACGCGTTCAACCACTGACGTTATAGGTAAAATTGGCCCTCCATTTTGAGCTTCACGATCGAAATAGTTACGAAGGCGTATTACGAACTCACGTGTCTGACTATTTAGAACAGTTCTCTGCGTACGTTCGGTCATATCGACGAAATCCACAACAAAGGGCTTGAACAGAGTCCAAATTAACGAGCAAGGGTCAACAGTAATGCAGTATCAATATTTGAAATCCAAAGCCAGGTCAAAACTATATCACAATCGCATTGCACTGACAGTTTATACTTTTCGAAGCAACGTCAATTCGAAACTGCTTTGTTTTGCATTGAGCATTGACGCGAGTTTGCCGGAGGTAGTAGTTGTGCTAGCCAGCGATCCTATGTGACGATCGTATTAGATTCCATTTTTAAAAATTTTCAATTTAGAAAACCAAATGCCGAGTTGTGGTATATATCATATAAAAATAAAAATTTTACCTTTTGTATGAAACAGCTGATATTTTTTTGCGATTTCAGAGGTTTGTCCACATAGTGAAAATTGTTCATATTCACAAGTACATTCACCCCTTAAATGGTGCAAACTGATTTTTCTACACTTGTATACATTTTAGAAATCAATTTAATAAATAAATTTTGAGTCCTAAACCTAAAACTACATTCGATAAAATTTATGAATCTCTGCACATCACTATCGTCAATAAAGTAATACAATTATTTCCTTCAAAGTCGTTATCAATTAATACGGAACTTCATGAGCGGACAAACGTCAAACCGGCCATCATAGCGTGCCGCTAGTATAATATTATAAATGCGAAAGTGTGTTTGTTGGTTTATTCGTGTGTTTGTTTGTCCTTCAATCACGCCACAACAGAGCTAGGGATCGACGTGGTTTTTTTGCATGGGCATAGTTGAGGACCTGGAGAGTGACACAGGCTACTTTTTATTCCGGAAAATCAAAGAGTTCCCGAGGGACTTTAAAACTAAATTAATCATAAGCTAGTTTCTTATAAAAATAATCAAAGCAAGCACATTTACAAGCAAGTACAAAAGTTATAGTCCATATCTTACTAAACTACTGAGCTGATTTTGATGAAACTTGCACTAATCGCTAAGTTAAAAGATTCTTAACCCAATTAAAAGAGAATTACTTGTTGCAATTTGATTTCAAATTTCTGAGAAATACGTAGACATACATAAAACACTTATGAAATTTGACATCTGTTTTGAAACCTACAGAGATAAACTTATATGAATATTGTACATTTCAAACAATATTATATACATACAGGTCGAATTGATAACCTCTTTTTTTTAAATTGGTTAAATAAAAATAATAATAGGTATGTGCAGTAACTATTCTATCTTAATACTAAACCAAAGTGTTTAATTTACGTCGTTTATAATTAATTGTCTTGTCAACATCATTCTTATGCTTAGTATAATTATTTAGCATAATGTTTGCCAAGATATTTGCAGCAATGCTATAATATTCTTTATTCTGTTTTCCACATACACTACACACTGCTGTAAAGTCTACATAAAAAGTATCAGCTTGAAGGCTGTACAGTGTTAAATTATGAAGTAAACTTTTGTGTTGCACAAATTCCAGGAAGGATACTTCTAAATCAACATCATTAATAATATATTCCAAAATTGCTGTCATGTGATAATAAATAAACATGATTTGGTCAGTCGGTGCACATAAACCCCCTCTTTGCAACAAATTAAAATATTCATCATTTACCGCCGTATTTTCATCAATATAAACATTTCTACAATGTTCACAGGAAAACCGATTTAGTAAACTATGTGAAACATAACCACATACATACATTTGAGACGAAATATCGATTTCACATGCTTCCAAATAATTACTGCAGTTTATTATAAACATAAATTTCTCAATATTAACTTCATCTTGAAAACATTCAGCTGATGTACAAGATTTGAGAAAGACCAGATCTCGCTGCTTTAGTAAGTGTTGAAGTCTTATTTTTTTTTCAGACTCAACAATTTGTCTGTAAGCTACATTATAATTACATCCAGAAAGTGACCTGTACCTACTAAATCTTTTTTCTATATTGTCAGTTTGAAACTTCCCAAGAAGTATGTACACCACAAAATTAAAATTTTCAAAACAATACCTTGAAATATCAATTATGACAGATGTGGTATGCAACATAGCTTCATAAGTATCTCTTGTCAAACCTACACAAGTTTCTAAAGATTTCCATTTTCTTAGCCAAATACAGACTGACTTCGAAAACTTCAATTTATCATCATCCCTATGAAATATTGGCGTAGAGTTATGTTTTCTTAATACTTGACCTTTGACTGTGTTTTTCACATTCAATATATCCCACCAGTCCCTAATAATTTGTAGAAAATCTGATGTTTCCACATAACCCTCAGATTTTACAGCAGCGATAGTGGTATCATGAAAAATATTGTTTACTAACATGACATTTTGCTGTTCAAATGTATTAGGATTGATAGATTTATTGTTTAATTTAAAAGCTTTTTTACACAACTTATTTTTTTCAGTCCTATATAATTCTCGCAAATGATGAAAGGATGCTTTTTTTATAATATTATCTTCATGTAAGTCAGGATATGTAAAAGTACAATTATTTAAATTTATCCAATTATTACGAATGTTTTTAAAGATATGAACTGGATCATACAAGACAAATATTTTTTCATCTGTATATTTAGGATTACTGAAGCTACAATTTGATTCATCTGTTAATAACTTAAAACAATTTTGGTTTACACGATTGTTATCAGAAATTATTGAAAGTACTTTCAGTCCAAATGATTGTATGTAATTTACAATGAGCAATAAATTTTCATACAAGAATTTCCCAGATATATTATGTACTGGTAACAACTTAACAACCTCTTTTTTGTTACCAAATGCAGAGCTAATCATAAAAGTCTGTACGGTTTTGGCAAGATTTTTAGGATTATTTTCTGCGTAACCTAGAATAGTTTTGGACTTATACTCTAGGCCACATTTTATATAAATTTCATCAATCAATAAATTTACAACTTTCTCCCTTTCTACCCACGTAGAGCATATTGATTTTAAATAACAATAGTTATTTTCTGGTGAATTCGGACACAGGCCAGTCATCGAAGTTATTTGCTGCAAATGTCTTGCAGTTGGCAAGATTAGGTATTGCCTCAAAGTATTATAGGCACAGGAGGAAATACTAAATATCACAAATGAAAATATAAGTGTAGCAACACTATATCTACGTTGCTTATTTTTTAACAATTTCATTTGGTCTAGAACAAGCTCTGCAGCAAAATTATCATTTTCAATATTAACTGCTTCGTTCAAATAATTAATAGACCTATCAAGACAATAGTCAAATGACTTTGTTGGTTCACAACTATTGTTATAATAACGAGATAGTATATTTTCAAGCTGTGACCATCTGCTTAGCTTAAGTTCACTAGGTAATATCCAGCTTAAATCTTCATGACGCATTAAATGTCCTTTTACATATACCTGAATGCTTAGATTTTCATCCACCAACACACTATTAACTACTTTCACACTGCTGTCACTGTCACCATTATTACTTTCAATATCAAGATTTAACAAATAGAAATAAATCCTCTTATTAGGTATCACTCGATATAACCATTTAGAGTCTCCTAACTTTTCTTGGAATTTATGCACTAAGTCTTCGAATGATGTAATTATGTCACTCTCTAAAAATTTAGACACCTGCTCCTCATGAAATAGTTCAGCTCGTTGTCTCCTTTTTTCGGGGTTGCTTCTTGGAGGTGGAGTGCTCTTCGACATGTATGATGGGAGATTATTGAATATATGGGGTATTGCACCCTCGACTAAACGTGGGTATTTCAATTGCTGTTTAAACACTTGTCCGTCACTTCCAATGACAATTTCCTCAGTCTGGATTTCATGGGTTGTAAAATGGTTGCTGCATACAACTGAGTGTTTTGTAGGTACCCAGTCTTTTCGAGGAATCGCACGTAACCACGCTTGAGAGAGATGAGCATCTTTCGGGAAAGAAAATGTACTTTTAGCTCCTTCAATGCGGATAACACTGGCGTAATTTGATTTGCATTCTGGCACACAGCATTTCCTTGGCATCTAAAACGGTTAAAATAACTTTTATAAACAAACAAAATGAAATAATATGAGTATTTATGTTTTCAAACCTAGATACTTATTTAAATTATGAGTCTGGCACTTAATTGTAAGTTACTACACATCTTTAATCGAAAATATCTTCATTAGTTACATTAAAACATATTGACAGTAGTCAGTCAGTAATAAACTTAAATTTCTTACCTCAGCAGCTTTGTTTATACTTTGCAGTCGATATAAAGTTAACCACGAAAACGGATTTATCTCGTCATAACTGATGTATTTCTAAAAGGTTTCTATCCACCTTGAGTGAAACCGTACATTAAACACCAAAATTATTGTATCTTTTGTTAATTAATTATGATTTAAATACAAAATAACACGACGCGAAGCAAAATCAAACACCAAACACAAACTTGTCAATGTCGACTGACAGAGCCATAGATAGATCTACGGCCTACCTGCGACGTTGCCAGACTTCTACTTCATGGCTCTCTAAAGGAGATAGAGACGGCTATGAGGTTACCCACGTGCGCCGGCAACTTCGTTCGCGTATACTGAGCCCATTGAATTTTGAGAGAAGAAATAATAAAATAACTTGATTGGTCGTCATTAGCAAGTAGCAACCCATCAACGGCGGACTACTGAGCGCAGGTCTCCTCTCAGAGAAGGGTTATAGGCCATAGTCCACCACGCTGGCCCAATGCGAATTGGTGGACTTCACACACCTTCAAGAACATTATGAAGAACTCTCAGGTGTGTAGGTTTCCCGCCCGAATAGGAGACCACAGTCCTAACCACTAGGCTATCACTGCTTCAATAACTTAATACTGAGTAACTTAATAGTGAGATTACGAGTATATATATACTCGTAAATACTGAATTAATGGCTAGATAACTACAAGAGACACGAAAGATATGGACAGGAAGGCATGCCATAACTAGGGTGGTTTCTCGACTAAGATAGATTAGATTTCACCAACGTCGAGTGACCTATAGCCGAGGAATAAATTGGGTATTCTAACAGTTTTTGTATTGAGAACCTGCCAAAATATCACCCTCAAATACTTATTTTACGTACGTGAAGACGGTCCTTACTAACAAAAAAAAAAATCAAATAATAATGTACCCAATATAATAAATACCTAACCAAAAATCTCCAAACATTCAAGCCACTAATATTATTTGGTCCATTCGCCAGGCCAAAGTTTCGTCCCCACCTGCGTCCAATATTGACGCAAGCACCTCACGTGCAGCCAATAAAACTACGTTACGGTCGTTTAAGCCAATAATAACTTTGATACTAGAGCACTACCGCCTCTACTAGCGGTACTCGAATGTGCTTTAGGCCTGACTCACATTGGCACTTGAACAGTCGAGCGCCTAATTTTTAGCAACTTACACTAGCGGCACGCTATGATGGCCGGTTTGACACATTACAATAGTGATGTGGAATGTCAATTTATTCTCGAACAAAAAACAATTAAGTTTTGTTTTTGTACCTGATTAAATAGGTTTAATAAAACAAAAATGTATATGTTTATTTAATTTATTTGAACGAACTGAATATTTGAATGAAAATGAATATACATACTTTATATGCACACAAGAAACATATGAATACAAAAGATACCAAAAAAGGTGCCACAAAAGGCCATAATTAATCAGATTCGTCCATACTACTATTTTCACTGTCGTCACTGCTATCATCACCTACATTAATAATTATATGTTCGTTTTCTATAATATTATCTATTTTCACATCTCTTTCATAATCTTCCCTTATTAATTTAACAGTTCTATTCACAACCTTTTCCCAGTCTCCTTTAGTCACATGTTCACAAGCTTCTTCTAATAATTTTAGCATTTTTTTTGTGGTAAATGGGGGTTCTGTATTGTGTCTTGCAGCATATCCCTTAATTTGAGCCCACACCAACTCAATCGCATTATACTCACAATGGTAAGGCGGTAACCGTATAACTCTGTGCCCATGTTCTAATGCTATTTCGTCAATGACGTATCGGATCTTGGTTGGTTTGTTTTCTTTTAAAAGACGTACTAATTCCGCTTTTAACATATTCATGTTTGCATCTACGCCATTTTTAACGTATTTCACGCCATAACCAAATGCCGAGTTGTGGTATATATCATATAAAAATAAAAATTTTACCTTTTGTATGAAACAGCTGATATTTTTTTGCGATTTCAGAGGTTTGTCCACATAGTGAAAATTGTTCATATTCACAAGTACATTCACCCCTTAAATGGTGCAAACTGATTTTTCTACACTTGTATACATTTTAGAAATCAATTTAATAAATAAATTTTGAGTCCTAAACCTAAAACTACATTCGATAAAATTTATGAATCTCTGCACATCACTATCGTCAATAAAGTAATACAATTATTTCCTTCAAAGTCGTTATCAATTAATACGGAACTTCATGAGCGGACAAACGTCAAACCGGCCTTCATAGCGTGCCGCTAGTTTAGTATAATTGGACGTGGTTATGCAAAAACGTTCCAACCCACAATTCTGTCAAAATTGAGTTAAAAGCACCTTTTTAAAACACCCGTCATCATAAAATCAAAATTTTCCAGTTCTTAAATCATTATTCTTTTATTTCCAATTCCAACCCACTATGCATAACACATTCGTAGCTAAAAACAATTAAAAATGCATCAATCTGACTGAAAACTTGCTGTGGGTTGGAACTTTTTTTGCATAACTACGTCCAATTTAGGTTAGAAAGAAAGAAAGAAAAAGCATTTATTTAGAACACATACTGTCACAGTTATAGACAGATGTAAGACAAAACAAAATACATATGTGTGGTCCCAAAATGGACTCCACTCAGCATAAATACTATGTCTGTGGAGGAAGCATAGGTACTGGTCATTTATGGATCCAGAAATTCTGGTTAGCACGTTCGATTGCGAATGAAGAGGTCCCGGGTTCGATTCCGGGATTGGGCCAAGAAAAAAATGCATTTAAATTTTCTGCCAAGTAATAGCCCGGAGTTAGGAAGTTTGTGGTGTGTCACCCGTACCCCCGTGCCTTGAAGAGCACGTAAAGGCGTCGATTCTGCGCCTGATCTCTCTCCGGCCGTATCAGATTACGTCCCATCGGACTGAGGGTGAAGGAATAGATAATGCACCTGTGTTTGCGCACATACTAGGTGCACTCTCGTAGTCAGAAATCCGGCGTGACCAGAGAGAGATCAGGCGCACGAGAGAAAGAGAGAGAGAGAGAGAGAGAGAGAGAGGGGAGAGGCGACAGCTTTATGTGCTCGTGACATGAGACTTTATGAAATTATTACTTTAACAATAGTGAGAGAGTGTCGGCCAATCAGATGTGATTGCAGTCGTCATCACACTGCAGTAATCATTTTTAGACAATCCTGCGGGCGTTGAGCTAAGTCGGTGACTCTGGTTGTTCTACAGGTATAGTCATTCTTGATATGATCACGTCGAGAAAATCTGAGCAAAGCTGTCTCCATCGCCCGCTGAGCGGCCAGCCTTAGCTATTAAAATTTTAGCACTGCCATAATATTCGCCAACGTTTTGATATCAACTGAGCGCCAGACTTCAGTTTATTCCGATGCATAATCGCTTTAAAATATGACCTCTTAAATAGAGATTCACAAACTCAACTCGAAATATGAACTCTTGAATAATGGAATAAACGTTCTGTCGAGGGTCTTCCAAAATAAGTGAAATACCGCTTTTCGTTTTTAACCGACTTCAAAAAAGGAGGAGGTACTCAATTCGTCGGAATCTTTTTTTTTTATATATGTTCACCGATTACTCAAAGACGCCTGAACCGATTTGGAAAATTGTTTTTTTTTTTTTTTGTTTCAAAGGGTATACTTCCCAAGTGGTCCCAACTCTCATTTATCGAAATCGGTCGAGAGGTTTTTAAAAAATCAACATTGTTTTAATACTTTGTTTTAGTACGCGGGCGTTTTAAGTCAGTTTTTTAAAATGATTTTTTTTTATAAGTTTGATAAATAACCGTTTTGAATTTTTGAATCTATTAAACTTTAAAAAGTGCGTCAAATGATTGTCAAATGTATACGACGTTACAGTGTAATATTGTAATTAATCTATATAAATAAAAATGAATGTTGGTAAGCGCATAACTCAAGAATGGATGGACCAATTCGGTTAATTTATTTTTTTGTATGTTCCTTAAGGTCCACGGAAGGTTTTAATCTATATAAATAAAAGTGAATGTTGGTAAGCGCATAACTCAAGAATGGATGGACCAATTCGGTTAATTTATTTTTTTGTATGTTCCTTAAGGTCCACGGAAGGTTTTAATACTTAATAAAAAAAACAAAAAAAAAATAATTATAATAGATAAGTTGGCGGTACGAAGTTCGCCGTGTCAGCTAGTAAATCATACAAGCTGCCATAAAATAAATCCACAAACTAAGCCACAAACTTATAAGTTCAGATGACGCGGTCGTCAGAGCAACGTTAAGTACCTACCTATTGCTACTTATGAAAACGAGGTAATCGGTAATACTGTATTTTCATGAACCGCTATAAACCGCTTCCGTATAACTATATTCCGGTAATAGCTATATCCCTAGGGTTATAGCTATATCACGGCTTCAACTATCTCACTGCGACATAGATTTTCCTATAATAGTAACTCGACAGGGTCGCTAATTAGTCGCGGAACTTTGTAGTGGAGGTACGCGCCGCCGCGCCGACGGAATATAATAAGTCGAAGCCGTGTTGAAACTTCCGTGATAACGACTACGAACCATGACTACAATATCTACGGCCGGTCACATTCGCATTAAAGCCCTTTATCCTACTAATATAATAAATGCGAAAGTTTGTGTAAGGATGGATGGATGGATGGGTGGATGTTTGTTACTCCTTCACGCCACAACGAATCGACCCATTAGGCTGAAATTTGTAATGGAGATAGCTCACGCCCCAGGATTAACACATAGACTAAAGGAGATTGGCGAATTCCATAGAGTTTCTGACCCAGACGAACTGAACTGAACACTGAACGCCCACGTTCACGAATCAAACTTCTCATACTTGTTCTAGCAAACCAGACTAACAAAAAATTAATCAAAGTCTATCAAATAAAGTTGGAAGAAAAAAGATATTCACTTGCATTGCCATGTAACGGTTATTTATAATGTGTACTTGTGAATATTTATATTTTTGATCCCCATCTTCTAAAAATATGGGTTTTGTGTAAAAAAATACTCTGAAAAATATTACTTAATTAAAATTAAATGTTTACTGAATCTGAACGGTTTTAAAAAATGCTGGGTCAAAATTCACCAACCTCCTTTATCCCGGAAAATAAAAGAGCTCCTGGGGGAATCAAAAAACCTTAATCCACGCGGACCAAGTCGCGAGCATTTCAAGTATTACTATAAATGCGAGAGTGCGCTTTTTCTTGGTTTATGGTTCGATGGATCGTCCTTCAATCAAGCAGCAACGGAGCAACAGAGGTGCGTGATTCTTACGGGACCTCTAAAGAGATAATTTTCTCGTGGCGGAAATGGTAGCCTTACCGGAGAGTGGCGGATAAACATAGGGTTCGGGCCGGCAAAGGCTACTAGTATAGGTTTGTAACGGTTAAAGCTTCCCACCAGACCAGACCAGACCAGACCAGAAATCACTTGAATTATAATTAGGTAAGTATGCTTTTGTGGAACTGCCCCTCATTGTGGAAACACTGCATACATAGCATAGTATCTATTGTATTGTAAACTTGTTTTAAAAAGAGCAACCGCCTAGTTTCTTGCTGGTTCGTCTCGGCAGGAAGGCATTCCGAACCAGTGGTAGACTCATCAACGATTCAAAAGCACTTGTAAAACAGTTTATTTGAATAAAAAAAACATTTCTATTCTATTCTATTTCACCACCAACGAACTCAATCCCATTCCCTCTGCCAGAGATCGAACCAGGAACCTTCCACTTTAATAAGGCCTCCACCATTACCGCTACACCAGTGAAGTCCAAATAGGATATTTTCACGTTTTAACTCATTAAAAAAGTGGTCTACCAACTATCTATCACCCTTTAAGTGAATAGCCCTTTCATTTATTTCAATACCGACGTTCGCTCACAAAAGCCCATCGAACTCGGCCATTAATCCTGGCAACAATTGTAAAGGCGAACCTTATTATTACTGTAATTGTGATACCTAAGTCAATGTCAGCCGAGGGTTAGCTTTTACAATTCAAATAGACCTAAATTGTTGATTAAAATGTTAACTTGGTTTGATACAATATAATATATTTTGACGTGATAAAGTCTTATAAATCAATGAACACCGGCTGCACGCACGAAAAAGTGTTACGTTCCGCCTAAGCCTGAGCGTGCAAGCGAGAGCGCGCCCCCCGGCGCCCGCCAGTCATCGCGTCCGCGCGGTGGTAAGCGGTTAAGTCCTCTATCCTACTAATATTATAAATTAACTAGCTGATGCCCGCGACTTCGTCCGCGTGGATTCTACATACCGTTCACTAATATAACTTGTCCCTTGCCGTCATGTTGGCACTATTGCTTCACACAATAAAAACCCTGCCAACCGGCTTGAGATAACGGTCTGCAACAGGATAAGGTAGGAGCAGCGGCCTCAGATGTATATATCTCACTGATATTATATCTCTCTTTTCAGTCGTTCCTTCATTTCTGAAGATCGTGGTCCTGGTATTGTTGCAACCTCGTGCGCAAGGGCGGATCTAGGATTTTTTTCTGGGACGGGCACAAGGGGCCGACGGGCAAAAAAATCAACAATAACAGTTAGTAATAAACTTGAAGTATCATACTTCAAGTCTAGTTTATTTCTACAAGTTCAAGTGAAATGTTTAGTAAAGACAGTTTTCTTTTATGTTTCCTGCTAAAGATGTCCCTTCATTAGCGTCCATTTTTGCCGCAACGTCTTGAAGGATATGCCTTAAAGACAATCCATTCAAACGCTCTTCTGCCGTCCTGTTGCGAAGATATGATTTCAATCGGCGTAAGGTGGAGAAAGATCGCTCGGCAGTCCTAGTAGTCACTGGAAATGAGCACAGCAATTGAAAAAGAGTTTTAATATATGGCAGCACCGTTGCTCTTTTGTATGTATCTGCTGGAGATACTGGGACGAGTCGTGCGGATTCATTGCTTCCATCGGCTTCTATCGGAGGCCAGTTTTGCAATTGCGTGTTTGCACTTGGAGTCCCTCAGCTGGTCTGCCCGTCTGGTTGTTGAGCGGCCTCTCGATCTTTTGCTCTCGGTGTTGCCCGTCACAATAAGTTTTTCCAAACTATCATTCCCACGTCGCATGATGTGCCCGAAATAGGAGAGCAGGCGTTGGTAACCATATAGAGGAAAGTTGCGATTTTACTCTTAGCTGTGACAGGATAGACTTGTTTGTGCGCTTGGCTGTCCAAGGAATTCCCAACATACTCGTACGCCTCCAGCACCACGTCTCGAACGCGTCTATCCTTTGTCTTTCTGTCGCCTTGATATTATAACACATGAATTCAATTGTAGTGCTTTTCTTTTTTACGTCTTAACATGAATTGAATTGTAGTACTTTTCTTTTTTTTTGGAACTTCCCCTCATTGTGGAAATATTATATTTTATTCTAACAAAGTTGCGTTAAATCGGCTTGGCATCCAGCTGCCCACAAGATAGTATAAAAAACTTATTACAATGTAATAGCTTCATAATAATATTGTAAAATGATTATTTTGAAAAGAGCAACTGCTGAGTTTCTTGCCGGCTCTTCTCAGCAGAATCCGCTTTCCGAACCGGTGGTAGAATCATGACTTGTCATACGAGCCACAGGTTGGCCTGCGTGAAATAAATAATTTTGAATTTTGAATTTTTTTGAATCATGTTATTTATATAAAGCTACCGTTCACACACTTTCAGCTTCTCATCTCACTGCGTTCTCGAGATAATTGACATAATAGGAGCTAGAGCGGGTACTTTAGAAAATAGTCTTTTCAAAAACTATTGCAGTTACACCAAAAAGTACGGCAGCAATATTACTATGTTCATGAGTTACACTAACTAAACAAAAACACTTTGGCAGACAAAATATTGCACCCCGCTGCTGCGATCAGATCTGAATCGCACTTTAGTTAAAATTTCACCAAGCAAGACGTAGGTATTTTCCAAGGTTATCTTTTGTCGAATAATACTCCAAGGGTGTTCCAATATCAAGTTTCTTATCTCTCAAGTATTTCACCAAATTATCTATGTGGCCATTCTCTAGAATCTGGAGTCATAACTTCTAGAGCCCGTGTTGGTACTCGACCAAACAACACGTCATCCCACTCGGGTGGGTAGGTAATACCTCTGAGAGTGCGGTATTAAGATTAGTTGCTACCACATTGTTGTTACCTCTGAGTGCAAGATCAATACCGACTACACAGTAACGTCTTTGGTACAATTGAAACAGATAGCTTTGCCCGCTTCGAAGTAGGTACATAATTATTATGCAAAGTCACTTCTGAGTCAGTTGGCCTTAATATCTCGACCGAAAAGTCATAGTAGTTACTACTTACTACCTACTACTTAAAGTGGTTTTTAGGGTTCCGCACCTCAAAAGGTAAAAAGGAACCCTTACAAGATCACTCTCTTGTCCATCTGAACGTCTGTCTGTCTGTCCGTGTGTCTGTGTGTCACCACCGATTTTCTTAGGAACAGGTGACCTAGCAAGTTGAAATTTATATCAGATACTGAGGTCTGTAGTCCCTATTACGTGTATAAAAATAAAGGTCCTGACTCCTGAGTCAACACGATAAAAAGATATGGGCAAATTTAGATTTTCGTGAAAACTTCTAAGTACCAATTTAAGTATTCTAAGTACCAAAATTAAGGTAAATACCTTAATTTTCAACTTTTCCCTTTACTTGTGCTGTAAGACCTTGCTTTTAAGCAACATTGAGAATTCTAGGTCAACCGGAAGTACCCTATAGGTTTTGGGTCGTAAACCTATATGGTAGATCCCGTTTCACTTACAAGCTACAGTTACGTTGCTTACCAAGTGCAATCCTACTAATATTATAAATGTGAAAGTGTATGAGGATGTATGGAAGGATGGATGGATGTTTGTTACTCTTTCACGTCACAACGAATGAACCGATTTAGCTGTTAACACATAGGCTACTTTTTAGCTCGGAAAATTAGAGTAGCAGTTCCCGCGAGAATTAAAAACCTTAATCCACGCGGACGAAGTCGCGGGCATCATCTAGTATTTTGATAAACCTCAGTTTAAATTACGAGTAATACATGTCTATTTCTTATCTCAGTCATCATAAGGGTTGAGCCAAAGCCATGTTGCCTCCATAGTCCATAACAATGACATTCCAAACTTCACTGACGAACGTTTGTTTACTAAGTCAGAGACTCCGCGCTTGTTATGACTTAACTTTCAGTCAAACTCACTTATGTTGTTTTAGGTACTTTGCTCATGTTAAATGAGCATAAGGCGGTTTTAATGTTGTATTTCTGTTTTCTTCTTTCTTCGTGCGTAGGTACTATATTTTAGTCCGGAATTCACCGGCCCCACTTTTGGGCAAAGGTTTCTTCTCGAATTAAAATGGCCATTGTAGTTCACCATGCTGGTCAAGTGCGGAATAGCAAACTCCACACGCCTTTCAGAACATTATGGAAAACTCTGAGGCATACCGATTTCCTCAAGTTTTCTCTCACTGTTTAATCTATATATAAATTATAAATTACCAGACAACGTAAAGAAATAAAACATAACCATTTAAATGAAATACACAAAGACGAGCCGATAAAATGTAGCCTATGTGCTAATCCTGGGTATGAGCTATCTCCATTTCTAATTTTAGCCAAATCGGTTCATTCGTTGTGGCGTTAAAGAATAACAAACGTCCATCCATCCATCCATCCGTACATCCATCCTCACAAACTTTCGCATTTATAATAGTAGTAGGAAGTAGGATTGATAACCAGGATAATGAGCCAAAATAAAAAAACGGTCAAGTGCGAGTCGAACTCGTGCGCCAAGGGTTCCGTACCTACCTATTATACCGCCATTATATTATTATATATATATTTTTTTTATTTTTTTGAATTTTTCCTTTATTTGCGCTGTAAGACCTTGCTTTTTGCCAAATTTCGTGATTCTAGGTCAACCGGAAGTACCCTATAGGTTTTGGGTCGAAAACCTATATGGTAGATGTTGTGTATTTCATTTAAATGGTTATGTTTTATTTCTTTACGTTGTCTGGTAATTTATAATTTATATATAGATTAAACAGTGAGAGAAAACTTGAGGAAACCGGTATGCCTCAGAGTTTTCCATAATGTTCTGAAAGGCGTGTGGAGTTTGCTATTCCGCACTTGACCAGCATGGTGAACTACAATGGCCCTTTTAATTCGAGAAGAAACCTTTGCCCAAAAGTGGGGCCGGTGAATTCCGGACTAAAATATAGTACCTACGCACGAAGAAAGAAGAAAACAGAAATACAACATTAAAACCGCCTTATGCTCATTTAACATGAGCAAAGTACCTAAAACAACATAAGTGAGTTTGACTGAAAGTTAAGTCATAACAAGCGCGGAGTCTCTGACTTAGTAAACAAACGTTCGTCAGTGAAGTTTGGAATGTCATTGTTATGGACTATGGAGGCAACATGGCTTTGGCTCAACCCTTATGATGACTGAGATAAGAAATAGACATGTATTACTCGTAATTTAAACTGAGGTTTATCAAAATACTAGATGATGCCCGCGACTTCGTCCGCGTGGATTAAGGTTTTTAATTCTCGCGGGAACTGCTACTCTAATTTTCCGAGCTAAAAAGTAGCCTATGTGTTAACAGCTAAATCGGTTCATTCGTTGTGACGTGAAAGAGTAACAAACATCCATCCATCCTTCCATACATCCTCATATACTTTCACATTTATAATATTAGTAGGATTGCACTTGGTAAGCAACGTAACTGTACCTTGTAGGTGAATGGGTGACCGAGTAAATGGAGATTCTTTTGATCATTCTGGGTTTCTTCCGACATGGGTTCTAAAGACGTCTATATCTTCGGAAATAAATCCAAAAGCGTAAAACTAATCTAGACCATGCGTATTCCTTTTATTTTGCGGACATACGGAAGCTGAATTTTGTAAATATGATATTATAAAGATTTTCTATACTAAATCTAACTATGTAGAACCGTTAGTGTCTGTACATCTAAATTATATAATTATAAGAAAAGGTGACTGCAGACTGACTGACTGATCTATCAATGCACAGCTAAGTTGAAATTTGGCATATACATGCAGATAGCTATTATGACGTAGGCATCCGTTAAGAAAGGATTCTTAAAAACTCAACCCCAATTGGGTAAAATAGGGGTTTGAAAAATCGAACCTAACGTGAGCGAAGCCGCGGGCAAAAGCTCTCTTCTTTACCAAACGATAAACTTTCACAGCTGGACAAAGACACTTGACATGAAACTCCACAGATCTCGGTCTTACGCCGCCTGAATCCAGCGGCTCTCTGCGACTCGTTTGATGTCGTCGATCCACCTGGTGGGGGGTCTGCCAACACTGCACTTCCCGTTGCGTGGTTGTTACTCCACCTTGCACCAGCAGGGTAAAAGCTAGCCCTTACTAACTTTATAAAATATGCGAAAATGTGTTTGTTTGTTAGTCCTTTAATCACGCAGTAAACGGATCACCGCGTGATTTTTTGCATGGATATAGTTGAAGAGAGGACTTGGAGAGTGGAACGGGCTTAGAGAGTGGAGTGTAGAACAGAGGGATCGCGGCTTCTATCACAGATCGAAGGTTCGTGGGTAGGTAGAGTCATGACGTGACATAAAAGCCACAGGTTGGCCTGCGTGAAATAAATAATTTTGAATTTATTAAAAAAGCTAGTATTACTTATAATATTTTGCTCGCGGTTTCGACCGCGTGAAGTTAGATTAGATCATCAAAATCATTCCAGAACTCTTTTACTTCTGGTATAAAAAGTAGATTATGTCACTTTATTAACCGACTTCAAAAAAGGAGGAGGTTATCAATTCGTCGGATTTTTTTTTCAGCGATTACTCGAAGACGCCTCAACCGATTTGGAAAATCCTTTTTTCGTTTGAAAGAGTATACTACCCCGGTGGTCCCATTTAAATTGTATCGAAATCGGTCGAGCGGTTTTTAAAATATCAACAATAAATTAAATACTTTGTATAGTGTGTGTATGTGTAATGTAATAAAGTGGGAGTTTGAAGTCGGTTGTTTAAAAAGAATTTTTTATATTAAATTATAAGTTCTCAACAGCTATACCCATGCAAAAAATCACGTCGCTCCATTGCTGCGTGATTGTAGAACAAACAAACAAACACACATTCGCATTAATAATATTAGTAAGGATATCCCGTCCACGGAGCCAAAATTCTAATTTGCGATAAGCCAATGACTGGCAAAGCCTACCTTAAACGTGAAGGTAAAGCTTCAGGGTTGAACTCGGGACTCGGACCAACCCAATTAATATTCCATTTCTCATACACTAATATTTTAATCCGATTAAAATATGAGCTTGAACGTTCTGTTACCAGTATTTATTCAAGGACCGCCGCGCGGCATGAGACGACTACAAACACAGTCCTAATTTCGTCCACGGCAGGAAACCACACCGAAGTTATTATAGTGCACAAAGCGTGTGCACGGTAAGAGATGTATGACTGATGCAGATGTTTTACATATTCGTAATCTTACTACTGTTACATAATACTAATAGTACATAGTAAAATGTATATAACCTGTGAAGATGATACTTCCATTGGCGCAATTAGAATGCCATAAGCCTTCTTTGTCGTATTAGTTTACAAATTGCGAAAAACCAAATAAAATTTGAATTTCGCGGGCAGACCCGTATAATCAACCTTAAAAATTGAGCTTAGTAAAAAACCGATCAAGTGCGAGTCGGACTCGCGCACGGCAGCTTCTGTACTCCAGAAGTAAAAGTCATTTCATCATCATCATTAGCAACCCATCAACGGCTCACTGCTGAGCGCAGGTCTCCTCTCAGAGTAGGGTTATAGGCCATAGTCCACCACGCTGGCCCAATGCGAATTGGCGGTAGAGGTTTATTGTTAATATCAAAGAAACTATGCAAGTTAGAGCGTTGGTTTTATATATCCTGTAAAAAATACATAAACCTCTCTTGACCATAATTATTTCTGATTTTTCGATTCGTAAACTTCGGAGATAAGGGGGGAACGGTATTTTTCCGACATTTTGCATGATTACTCAAAAACTATTATGTATAAAAATAAATAAAAATCTGTTTTAGAATGTACAGGTAAAGCCCTTTCATAAGATATCCCACTCGTAGTTACAAGTTACCGGCACGGATGTTGAGCGCTGACCTTCACTTGCGCAGAAGTGAAATTTTGGGTCTATTTGGCGGTATGAGGTGAGGTGTGGGGACGGGGCGCTATTTCGATTACATGATTGGATCGTGAACGTCGTCGCGTGATCGTCGCTAGTCGTCATTCGCTCCGTGTTGTTCACGCGCATCTTAAAGTGTACGATGCGCAAACCGACCCCCACTCTTTTATCGAGCGCTCAACATCCGTGCCGGCAACTGTATCTTACTTTGAAATTTCAAACCCCCGATTTTCCCCCTTTTTTAATAAAACTAAAAATAAATTTAGATTTTTTTTTATTCCAATGATGTTGGGCCACTATTATACACAACTGTTCCAAATTTCATGTCGATAGCTTTAATAAATACTAAGATAATCGACTGTGACAGACGGACGGACGAACGGAGAAAGTCTCACCATAAGGGTTCCACTTTTACCATTTTGGTACGGAACCCTAAAAATAATCAAACATCGTTTGTATGAGGCTCGCTTGGAAGCTCTGGAGGGCTCTTAACGCATTAGTAAAGTAGGCTAAAATAATTAATGCTAATTGGTTAGATTAATACAGAGCAAGGTTCAAAGCAATACCCTTGATTCAGTTAAAAGGGCTGACACCCACTAAAAGTTAGTTAATTTAATTAATTTTAACCTGACTTACCTCGCTATTTCACTGCTACGTGATACTAACATTTGAAATAGTTATTGATCGCGTTTCCGTCTCCAATTCAAATAATTTTAACTTCGTTTGTATTACCTGCAAACATGAAAACAAAATTATGAATACACTGAAATTTCTATGATCTTGATTATTTTATTATATTATTATATCCTTACTAATAATAAATGTGAAAGTGTTTTTGTTTGATTGTTCGAACACGCTGCAACAGAGCTACGGATCGACGTGATTTTTTGCACGGGCATAGTTGAGGCCTTTCTTTGAGTTGAGGTCGGACCTGGAGAGTAACAAAGGCTTCTTTTGTCCTTGAAAATCAAAGAGTTCTCGCGGGATTTAAAAATACAAAATCAACGCGGACGCAGTCGCGTATCATCAGCTAGTGTATAAATGAAATGTTACAGTCGCATTAGCTTGAAAACTATTAAAGAAAATTAATATTATATTTGTTTTTATTTTTAACGTATTCTTGTAGATTATTACAATACTTAACTAAATTAATCAATTTTATTTCATTCTTTGCATAACTTGCTTACAAGTCGCATTACTGAAATCTCTCTTTTGATACACGCGAACGAATAAATCTCTGCTTCTAAATCTTTTTCTAAAAATAATTTGCTCCGTTGCCTCTTAAAACTTTCCGTAGGGAAAGTTTTGACCGCGGTACTACAAATATTTTGTGCCATTCAACGATATCGGTATTACTTATAGCTCCAATAAATATTGTGCTAACAAGGTGCCCTAAGATTCGATAAGACCTCGCCACTAGTAATATTTACATTTAAAGTCCATGTTTGAATTATTTGCCCGCGATAAGCGCTTTATCGGTCACATAACTAGTTTTGTTTGCACAGCTCCCTTTGTATGGCGAAGCACTGGCCATTGAGCATGCATATATTATGTTAGAGAAATACTGAAATAATAAACGAATGATAAGTGTATGATTTTTTTCAAGCCAAAATTTAATACCTAAGTATTGGGATGTTGCCAGTTGCCTATGCTTTGAGTGCCTATGTCACAGAATTCATAATATTTAAGTTACAGAAGGTTCACTCAGCAAAATCGCACAATAAAGTGCAATTCAGGTCGCACAGTGCTAAATTATATTCACCTAGAAGTTGCCTCTCTTTCTATCGCGTAACTCTTATCCATTCGGATTACGTTCGCCCATAGAATTGGTTCGACAAATCGAGCCCGCCCGGGTACTTGGTATGAATACCGTCACCTGCCTATGATAAAAATTATTTCCCACCGATTCATATTTCTTCTTCTTTATCAACCGATAGACGTCCACTGATAGACGTAGGTCACTCGCATGGACTTCCATTCATAGCCAGCGGCTCCCTGCGACTCGTTTGATGTCGTTGGTCCATCTAGTGCGGGGTCTGCCTGCACTGTGTTTACCGGTGCGAGGTCGCCACTCCAGCACTTTGGGACCCCAACGACGATCATTTCAAATAGACTGAATGTCTCTCTCTGGAAACTGATTTCAAAGATAGGTACTAGAGTATTTAAAATTCAAAATACAAAATTATTTATTTCACGGAGGCCAACCTGTGGCTCTTATGACACGCCATGACTCTACCACCGGTTCGGAAAGCGGATTCTGCTGAGAAGAGCCGGCAAAAAACTCAGCAGTTGCTCTTTTCAAAATAATCATTTTACAATATTATTATGTAGCTATTACATTGTAATAAGTTTTTATACTACCTATCTTGTGGGCAGCTGGATGCCAAGCCTATTTAACCCATGCAACTTTGTTAGAATAGAATAGAATACAATATTTCCACAATGAGGGGAAGTTCTAAAAAAAGCGTACTACAATTACGGGCAGATAGAAAGTAGCCCCATTCCCGCCGGTGGAACCCGTTCACGAGCATGACGCATGATCCAGTAGTTCGCTGTTGCTAAGTAGTTAATAGTACCAAGTTTTGTCGCTTTGGCTCAGCTGGCGCTAATTGGGCCTCGTGTAACAAACGAGTGCGTGCATTAGAAGATAAAATGCACTAATTACCAACCTACATGAGTTTCGTAATGAGCATGGGTATTTACTATTTACCAACAATCTATTTTTTTTTTACAAATCGTACAAAACATATTGGAGAAGTTCGTTAGTGAAAGGGCTTAAAACGAGAGTCGTTATGCTCGGTTTTGATGAGAAGATCCGAGAGAACCCCGAGTTACGTTCAAATCATACATCGATGGGAGTTACCAATAAAGCTCGTTGTTTCTGAAAATGGTTGTGACAAAACAGACAAGGCAATCAAATCCAAACTAATATTGTAAATGCGACAGTTACTCATAAGCAGTGATAGCCTAGTTTATGCAGTAATAGCCTAGTGGTTTGGACTGTGGTCTCCTATTCGGGGGGGTCGCAGGTTCGATCCCGGGTACGAACCTCAGACTTCTCGAAGTCAAGTGCGTTTAAGCAATTAAATATCACTTGCTACAACGGTGAAGGAAAACATCGTGAGGAAACCTGCACACCTGAGAGTTCTTCATAATGCTCTCGAAGGTGTGTGAAGTCCATCAATTCGCATAGGGCCAGCGTGGTGGACTATGGCCTATAACCCTTCTCTGAGAGGAGACCTGCGCTCGGTAGTGAGCCGTTGATGGGTTGATGATGATGATGATGATGATGATGATGATGATGAAAGTTTGTCTGTTACGTTTTCACGAATATACTGCTGAACCAATTTTGAAGAAATTTCGTATAGAGATGGATTGTACCTACTTTGGAGAAGGACATATAGGTTACCTTTTGTCCCAATAATAGAACTTGAAGGGAGTGAATCAAACCGATTTTGATAATTCTTTATTTTTTGAAAAGTTTTGTCCAATTTTCGTGAAGATCTAATTTTATATTATCGTTGATAGAGGACAGAACTCTTCACCGTTAGCAGCAATACTCAAGTCACTCACATAACATTTAGCGATCATAAATTCATAATACATAATTATCTACCATTTAGGTATAATAGTTATGAGGATCCTAGGATGAAACCTGAATATATGCGGACGAAGTCACAATTAGTAACAAGAGCAACTGCTGAGTTTCTTGCCGGCTCTTCTCAGCAGAATCCGCTTTCCGAACCCGTGGTAGAGTCATGACTTGTCATAAGAGCCACAGGTTGGCCTACGTGAAATAAATAATTTTGAATTTTGATTTTTTTTTTTTTATTTGAATTTTGAATTTTTTTTTAACAGCACTAACTGCTAGTACCTATTACCTAATGTAAATAACTAGTGGTTCGCCCCGAACTGAGACCTCGCGGTAACGGTATCCCATGATTATTCATTCAATCGATACATGACGACCAAAACTGACATAATTCTTATGCCCGTTTTCACCTAACATTCCTAAATCATCCCCTATGTAGGAGTCTCTTTACGTAGGTAGCTCCAAAACACAATCATAAGTCCTAACATCCGTCCCAATGTCCTTTCAGGTGTCCCGTACAGGATCGTGATAAAGAAGTTGACAGTAATCATCACCTATCAATTATTATTTATATTATCATAGGTAGCCCGTAAAGGTTAGGGAACGTCAGTGAAAACAATTAATTATAATGTAGGTACTAACGAGTGAAAACGGGTTAGGGGCATCTGTACAAATCGTCATCTATCGACGCGAATAGAAAATATACAAAATGCAGCAATTAATAGTTTATTGAAGTTTGATATTTAACTAAAAAATAATTTTAATTGAATAATATGTTATTATAATTATGTACCTAAATAATAATGCTCGACGCAAAACTGTTTTTGGGATAGATCGTAGCCGTAACTAGTAGTTCCATGGAATAGTTAATGACTGCGCCATCTATTAGCATTATTGTGAAGCTATGTGAAATTTACTGATGCTCATTAAAAATTAAATAATCTCGTTTCTTTATAATATTCATATAATTTAAGTATTTGTTGTTCAAGTACAGGATACAAGTGAAGTAAAAAAATAAGTACAGCTTGAAAATATATAGCCAATTTTCCCAGAGAGCGTCTTCAAGCGAGCGTATTAAATCGCCACTTTGAAAGCCCCCCATTTCGTCAATTTCAGGAAAAAAAATAAAAAAAAAATACTTTTGTACTCTGTTCCAAATTGTCTTTAAAATGATACACAGAAACTCTATGAATAGCGAAAAAAAAATTTTTACTTCGCATTCGCTTCTATGAAAGCCCCCCTGAAATAAAGATTTTTATAACTTTTTAAGCCATTTTCAGCTGGAGGCCATCGGTTTACATATTATATCTAAATTTCAAGTAATTACGTTCAGTAGTTCAAAAGTTATAAGGCTCTGACAGACGGACGGACGGACGGACAAGTGCAAATCGCTCTAGTAAACTCAGAGACCTCGCTTCGCTCGGTCAATAATTGCATACTCAGTTTTTTTAGTAGTGCGGAGCATTAAAGAGATATAATTTTGTAAATTGTGAAATTAATAGCACACTTGGGGGTTTGCAGACCGAAACGTAATGTCATTTGTTTTTGGAGTTCGGCAATTATGCTAAAATATGGCGTTGTTATTATTTTAGTTGCGTATTTAACAATAAAACCGGCCAAGTGCGAGTCGGACTCGCACACGACGGGTGCCGTGCCATCGTACAAGAGTTAACACCTATTATTACGATCGAGCAAAAACAAAAGTTCATTGTGGAGATTGGAGACCCTCTTTAATTTTCAATTCTCTTGATTTTTCTATCGTTGTTGTTAACACACACTAGCAACCCATCAACGGCTCACTACTGAGCTCAGGTCTCCTTTCAGAGAAGGGTAATAGGCCATAGACCACCACGCTGGCCCAATGAGAATTGGCGGACTATACACACCTTCAAGAACTATGAAGAATTCTCAGGTGTGCAGGTTTCCTCACGATGTTTTCCTTAACCGTTGGAGCGTGATATTATTTAATTGCTTAAACGCACTTGACTCCGAAAAGTCAGAGGTCGAACCCGGGATCGAACCTGCGACCCCCCCCGAATAGGAGACCACACTCCTAACCACTAGGCTATCACTGCTTATACTGCGTTGTTGTTAACGCGGCTATAGAAATACACATTCTGTGAAAATTTCAAGTATCCACCGGTTCACGAGATACAGCCCACTGATGTCTATCATCAGCCGTCTGTCTAGACTCTAGACGGACGGAATTTTGTCCGGATATCCGGCACATCAATAGTCCGTACTTTTCTACGGACTAGTGATGTGCCAGATATCCGTATCCGTATCCGCGGATATCCGAGGGAAAAGAAAGATCTGTATCCGTATACGTTACGATATACATTTATTAATATACGATATACATTTTTAACGAGCCGGTACATCACTTATTCACTAGTACGGACAGCGGAGGTTTAGTATAGGGTCCCGTTGGCACCCTTTAGGTACGGAACCCTAATAATGGCAATTAGTCAACGCCTGACAAAAAACTTGAAATTTTACTAAACAGAAATTACAAGGTATTTAACGAAATAATATCCACTAAAATAAATATTACTATCAAACTTTTTTTAAGTGTACTTATTCACCTAAAGCAGCGGACACTATCCAAGTCTTCAATCATACCCATACAAAAAAATCTATCCGTAATTGAAGGACAAACCAACAAATAAACACTTTCGCATATTTAGTTAAGTATACCGATTCTCATGTCGACAAGCAACATTGCGTAACCTTTGTTAAATGATTGCGAAACTCTTTCTACTGAAAAAGACCACCGGCGATGCAGCGCGCCATGGGAAACGAGAACAATACAAGAGCAGTCCCTAACTTGGCTCGTTAGCGTTAAGACATTTTAGTTTTTATAAATATTATAATTAATTTTAAATAAAGTTTTCAATTTCTTTTTTACTTTTTAAAAACTAATAACTACGCACCCGAAATTTGACTGGCGCAGCCGGTAGGATATTTCGTGAAGCTGTATATCCAGAGGTCCCAAAATCGACTTCGCTTACGGCTAGCGAAATTACGAACCATAAATCAAATAAATAAGTCATAAGTGGCGGTGTTCCTGGAAGAAATAACTTACCTTGAACGGGAGGATGCAGATGCACAGAGGGTGAGTAGAACTTTTCGCTTTCCTGTGTTCCCATCCTATACCTGTTGGTGTAGCTATTTTTGTCCGTAATAAAAAGGGAAATTGAAACGTACTCGATAGTTCGGTCCAAAATCACCGATTATCTGATTTTTATTAGTCCTGTAATGCACTACATAGGCATTATTTAGGAATTAGTATTAGGATAACCGTGAAATTGTAAAATTGAATTAATTAAAAAGAAAAGTTGAAAAGAAAAGTTTTATTAATATTTTAATGATTATATTATAATTAAATTAATTTAAAAAGAAAATCTTAAAAGAAAAGTTTGCATTAATATTTTATATTTTAATTGCTAATATTATAACATCTTACTATTTTGTGTTATTATCTAATCAAAATGGAAAAAGTAACTATTGTCCCCCGCGAAATTGCGGAACTGATTCCGAAATTCGATGGAGAGGCAAATTTATTGAACATATACCTAAGAAAATGTGAATACATCATTCACAACTTCAGACAGTCGGATAGTCCAGCCCAGGAGCTCTATTTATTCCATGTAATAACGAGTAGGCTAACAGGAAAGGCGGCTTTCCTAATTAGCGAAAGGGAGGATATTCATTGTTGGCAAGAACTGAAAGACGTTTTAATACAGCATTTCGGTGACCCTCGTTCAGAAGAATGTGTTGCCATCGAAATGGAGTCATTAAAAATAAAATCCGGTGAACCTTATTCCGATTTCTGTAAACGTATCCAGCACATCAGAAGCATTTTAATTTCGAAAGTAAATAGGCTGGACGATGTTTCGCTCAAGGAGTCCAAAATGATCATCTATAATAACTTGTCGCTGAACGTATTCTTATACAACTTACCAGAGCATTTAATACGCATTGTTAGATTAAAAAATCCCAAAACACTAGAAACAGCTTTGGAATACGTCACCGAGGAAGTTAATTTTCAATTCCAGTATGACTCCAAAAATAACAAAAAAATCTCATCAAAATCAGTTGAGCCCTCTCAATAATAAGCTGAGCACCCCACAAACAGCCTTTAGAACGGCAGTGAATCCATTTCAAAATCGATTCACTATGCCAAGCCAATTTAATCAAGGGTTCAGACCCCACAATAATTTTCAAAACCAACTTAGGTCCAATAATAATAATTTTAAATTTGGATCCCCGACGCAATCTAATAATTTTAAATTTGGAATTCCGAACCAACATCAGAATTTTAAATTTGGCATACCTCAACAAGGTCATGGTCAAATCAGAAATTTACAAAACAATAATAATTACCAGAATTTCAATAGACAAGTGAATAACCCAGTTCACCCTGGAAATTCAAATCAATTTAAGTTCGGCATACCAAGGCCACAGAACAACACCATGCCGACCGACGTATCCATGCGTACCGCTCCACAAATAAGGCAAAATATGATGGAAATTCCGGAAAATGTATTTTATAACAATGACCTAGACATAAGCGAAAATTATTATTACGACAGTTGTTGCGAGACCTACCCAAATTCTAATTACGACGAAGGAATCCCGGAACCTTATTTCACAGAAAATCCAAGTTTAGAAACCGAGACTTTTTGCGAAAACCCAGAATCAAATGTTGACGAAAATTTTTGCGCAACAGCCTCGAAAAACCCAGGTCCGAGATAATACGTCTTAATTGTGATAGCATATTAAAATTGCCGCATATAGAACTCCCTGAAATTCAGGCTAAGTTCATGATCGATACCGGGAGTTCTCGATCTTTTATAAGCCCTAAAAAGGCAGACCAATATTTCTCAAGATTTAAACATGCAGAGCCTTTTGAAGTCATAAGTACTCACGCCCGCAGTAGACATAGTGAGGTGATACTCATACCTCTTTTGAAAACTTTTAAAAGCAACTCTATTCATAAATTTTACGTCTACGACGTAGACAACCGCTACGACGGTCTCATAGGATCAGATTTATTAAAACAACTCGATGCTACAGTGGACATGAAAAATCAAATTTTACACACGCGTGACACTGACATACCTATTGTATACAAAGCTCCATACGAGTTGACCTTACAACCTCGAACCGAAACTCGTGTAAAGCTACCAACTACTTTGGAGAACGGGGAAGCTATACTAAACTTCATAGATTTCGGACAGGGCGCACGCATGCCCAGTGCCTTAGTGAACTGCGTAAACTCATTCGCTACAACGGTAATTCAAAATACTTCTGAAAATACTATTACTTTAACCATTAACAAACCTTTTAGTGTTACTAAATTTGAAAATAATGCATGTAGAGTGAATTCAATCCGCGAAAATTATGAAATCGATGCTTTACTGAAACAAAACTTATCAAAGCTTCGCTTAGACCACATGAACTCGGAGGAAAGTCAATTAATCGCTGATCTTTGTTATGAATACCGCGATATCTTTTACTGTGAAGACATACCACTATCTTTCACGAATCAAGTGAAACATTCCATCCGTACGAAACATGAAGATCCGATCTACATAAAACCCTATCGGCACCCCCCTGCTCAAAATATTGAAATACAACATCAGATAGATAAATTGTTACGGGATAACGTAATTCGCGAATCGTATTCTCCTTGGAGTGCCCCGGTTCACTTAGTTCCAAAAAAAATGGATGCATCAGGCCAACCTAAGTACAGAATGGTAATAGATTACAGACGATTAAACGAAATAACCACAGATGATAAGTACCCACTGCCGAATATCACAGACCTCTTTGACAAATTAGGTAAATCTGTTTACTTTAGTACACTTGATCTTGCTAGTGGCTATCACCAAATTGAAGTAAAAGAGGAAGATAGGCATAAAACGGCATTTACCACCCAAGCAGGCCATTATGAGTTTACCCGTATGCCTTTTGGATTGAAAACGGCACCAGCCACCTTCCAGAGGGCTATGGACAATGTTTTGCGCGGCTTACAGGGTATCCATTGCCTAGTTTACCTGGACGATATTATAATCTATTCGTCTAGCCTACAAGAGCATATTGTAAAACTAAGAAAGGTATTCGATCGGTTAAGAGAGACTAACTTAAAAGCTACCTTAGATAAATGCGAGTTTTTAAAGAAGGAAGTTCTTTATCTAGGCCATACAATCACAAAAGATGGCCTTAAGCCAAATGACGATAAAATAAAAGCAGTGTTAGATATACCAATTCCTAAAACACCAACGGAAATTAAAAGCTTTTTAGGTCTCATTGGATATTACCGTAAATTCATCAAAGATTTTTCAAAAGTAACTTATCCTCTTACATCTTGTCTTAAGAAGGGAAGAAAGGTAGTCCTCACTGAAGAATACATTGCAGCTTTTAACAAGTGTAAAGAACTCCTAGTTAATGCCCCGTTATTACAATTCCCTGATTTCAACAAACCATTTATTTTAACGACAGACTCATCCAACTTTGCCCTTGGTGCTGTCCTTTCTCAAGGAAATATTGGTAGCGATTTGCCTATTGCCTATGCAAGTCGCACCCTCAATGATGCCGAAAGTAGGTATAGTACAATTGAACGCGAGTTACTTGCTATTGTATGGGCCGTAAAAGTTTTTCGCCCGTACCTTTATGGTCGAAAGTTCCGTATTTACACAGATCATAGACCTTTAGCCTGGCTAAACTCTATAAAAGAGCCTAATAGCAAGCTTACACGATGGAAACTGCGATTATCAGAGTTCGATTACGATATAGTATACAAAAAGGGATCACAAAATACTAACGCAGACGCACTTTCAAGGATAAAACTGAACGCATTAGAAGACGATAGTTCCCTACAAGTAAACGTTGACACCATATCCCTCAGTAGTGATGACGAGAGAGAAGATAACGACAGTATTATACGCATTCCAGACTCTGACGGTTCGAATATGTCTTTTCCCATTCGTACCCCATCTGAAAGTACGATAACTTGTAGCTCTAGAACCGATACTGCCCTCTCTGCCCTAGACATGGACGGTGAAGTCATCCCCGTACTTAACGAAGCTATTGACACAAAACCATACCAATTTCTCATATTCACTTGGAATAGAAATCATACCGTAGTTCAAGATTTCTCTCGGGATAAACAAAAGGTTTTTGAAGCACACATGCCTGAAGGAAATCCGGAGTTAATTAAGGATTTCCTGAAACAATACATAAACCCAAAAATTAGGCACTTTATCTATTTTGAAAGCGATACTCATCGTAAGGATTTCCAAAAATGCGTTATGGATTTGTTTAAAAAGGACTCAGTCAAAATATACGAATGCACCAAAAGAGTAGTTTACGTTTCAGACGAAAATGAACAGAGGTATATTGTCATAAAATATCACCAGGGTCCATCTTGTCATAGGGGAATAAAAGAAACCCTCATGAAAATAAAACGCACTTATTACTGGAATAATATGGACCAAACTGTTTCATCAGTAATAAATGCCTGTGAAGTGTGTAAGAAAATGAAATACGATCGTAAACCTCTAAAGCCTAAACTCCAGCTTACCCAAACTCAAACTAAGCCCTTCGAAGAAGTTTTTATGGATATTTTCTCAATAGAAGGAAAATATTTCTTAACCCTTATCGATGCTTTTAGTAAAATAGGGCAAGCAATAGAAATTAGTAACAGATCTACCCCTGAAGTTGTCCGTGCCCTAATTAAGTACTTTTCATTTTATGGTATACCTAATAAAATTAATTGTGACCCCGCAACCGAATTCAATAATATATTATTAAAAGAAACTTTAAATTTCTATAAAATCGAGCTTCACATAGGCACACCACATAACCCTAACTCAATGGGCTTAATAGAACGATTCCACTCAACCATACTAGAAATATATCGTTTAGCTAAATACGAGCACAAATTAACAGATGCTTCTTCTATTATGACTTACGCGATAATGTCATATAATCAAACGATACACTCGACTACAGGTCTTACACCCCTAGAAGTAGTTTTTGGCCATACCGATTCCTCAAATCCATTCAACGTAGATTTCAATCAACAGTACACGCAGAAATTGGTAAGAGACCATGCTAAGCGAACAGCCTTCCTTTATAAACATCTTTCAGACAAAATGATAGGACAAAAGGAAAGAATTAGAGAAAAACGTGGTGGTGAAACATCATTCGACGTGAATGATGGCGATGAAATATTTATAAAGGGTGTTAATACTCGACGTAGCAAGGATAAACCCCGTTATCAGAAGGCAAAGGTGACTGGAGATATCTTCAGGAATACTGTACCTGTAAGAACCCAAAATCGCGATACTAAAGTTCCACTTAAAGATATTAAACGTCCTCCACAGGTTCGTCCTTCTGCTCATTCCAGCCATCATGATCCAGGCCCTAGTACAGAAAATGGAACATAACCCAGGTATCTTACCTGTAAAAGAAGGCCAAGCATTTATAGTAGACGATAATTGGTCTTATATTAAGGTTTTAGATTTAACTTCATTAAAGGAAGACTTAGATTATAATGTTAGAATGTATGAGCACTTAAATAAAAATTTATTAAAATACTTTGGTAATAGTACGCACTATAGCGATATAACTAATATTAAGACTCAAACAGATCATTTCCTAAATATTACATTGGACAAATGTAGGCAGCTTATTCCGACTAGTAGGGTTAAACGCGGCTTATTAAATCCCTTAGGTTCCTTCATTAAAATTATTACCGGAAATTTAGACAATAGCGACGCTTTAAGGTATGATGAGTTAATCACGAACCTACAGACGCGACAGGAAAGAATATCAAGAAAAATAACCATAGTTTCTGAAATGGTGCAATCTTTCGTTAATATTACTGGTTTCTCAAAAAATAATTTAATTCAACTAGACAAGGAAATTTCCGATATTAAGATATGGATAAATAACACAAAACAAGTAATAAGCGACACTAGTTTAATTAGTACTTTTCAATTATTCTTGAATAACTTCCAAATGATTTATGTTAAAATAGATGAAATTGAAACAGCTATAGCTTTTAGTAAGTTAAGAACTTTACACCAGTCTGTAATTGATACAACCGAATTGTATAGCTTGTTAATCGATATTGAAGTAACTGATAAGCTTGTATATCCTGTTAATCTGGATAATCTTTTGTTAATAGAGCAATCTATCGAACTTAAAGCTTATTCTAAGAAAAATCAGATAATTTTTATTTTGGACATTCCCCTTGTAAAAAAAAAAGATCTTTATAGCTACTTCCGAATGATACCTCTTCCCGTCACAAATTCATTTAACCAAACATCCCTTATAATCCCTAAAACTCCTTACCTATTGGTGAAAGGTTCGAAAACCATATCGCTCGCTCAACCCTGCAAAGAAATGGACAAATTCATGTTTTTATGCCACGAAATAGAAGTCGAACCTCTGATGAAAGATGACTGTTTAGAGGCACTTATGCTACTATCCCAAAATACTAGCGCTTGTAGCCCAATTCTAGTTGAGACATCTGGAATAAAAATAGAACCCATCAAATATAACCAATGGATTTTATACAGCAAATTTGAAACACTCCTCTTGAAAGTATGTAACACAGAAGAAACTCGTGAACATATAAAAGGAACCTACATACTTACCATAGATGACACCTGCAGCTTTAAAGTAAAGGGATTAACACTGAGAAGACATCAAACTGTTGGTAGAACTATAAACTACCCCAGAATATCAACTATTCACTTCCCCGAGATACTTACTTCAAGCCCGCTACCTGAAAAGAAGCTTTTAAACCTAGATGGCGTTAACCTTCAGCATCTTCAACAGTTAGCATACAGTTTAAAGGAAAGTGATAGTGAGAATGTGTTCGATCAAAGTGAAAGCTCTATAAATGTGAAAAGTGTCAGCGTCGGAACACTAATTTTATATGTAATATTAGCACTAAGCATTTGTATTCTTTTAATGTATAAATTCATCCCTTTACAATTTTTCCGTCAAATTCAGCAGACGGAAAATCATCCCTCTGCTGACTTTGAACTTAAGGAGGGAGGAGTTAAGTATACCGATTCTCATGTCGACAAGCAACATTGCGTAACCTTTGTTAAATGATTGCGAAACTCTTTCTACTGAAAAAGACCACCGGCGATGCAGCGCGCCATGGGAAACGAGAACAATACAAGAGCAGTCCCTAACTTGGCTCGTTAGCGTTAAGACATTTTAGTTTTTATAAATATTATAATTAATTTTAAATAAAGTTTTCAATTTCTTTTTTACTTTTTAAAAACTAATAACTACGCACCCGAAATTTGACTATTTACAAAATAATGTACCGATAATAGTTATTAATGGAGGATAATAGCTTGCATGATTTTCGGGTCACACGGGCAACTTAAAGGCAACAGTATAAAAATGTTGTTATTAACCACCAGATGTGTACCGAGTCACGGTTTCGTAGGTATGGCGTGTAACAAAGCCGTCATCGCAGCGACCCGCCGTTATTTGTTTACTACGGATATGCAAGGGCGTTTTTTATGAAATTCTTAGGCGCAATCTTGCGGCCGCCTCTCACACCGTGCCGTATCTACTTTTTTAGTCTAGTGCCGTAGTACACAAACTTTTTTCATGTTAAATAACAAACACGTGCTTGTTATGGTATCGCGGGCCGTAAAAAGAAAAAGAAATTAGGTAATGATTTCTAAGGTTTTCGCGATTGTTACAAATTCAATTAAACTTTTATGAACGAACTCATCGCGTATAATTTAACCGGCCTCGCGCTGGCCCGCGGGCCGCAGGTTGAGTATGGCTGGTCTAGTGGGTAGCGTATTCGGCTCTTAAACAGTAAACTCACGGGTTAATTTCCCAAAAAAGTTAAGTACTCGGTTTCTTCCGACAAGTCAGTAATTGCCCCGTGATTCGAAAAACGCATGTGAAGCACAGTCTTGCGGCTTACCTCTTTTCTGTCGTGACTCGTGTTGGGTCGCCATCCCATTAGATTACATAAGATAGCATTAGAGAGTGCACAGGTGTGTCTCTCTCGATTCTTTTGCTCTCACAAACCGAGAGAGACACACTTGTGCAATCCTGCGTAAATGCCTATGCCTTGTCTGCAAGAGTAGCCGCCGATATCATCATCATGAGCAACCCATTAACGTCTCACTACTGAGCGCAGGTCTCCTCTCAGAATAGGCCATAGTCCACCACGCTGGCACAATGCGATATTGGTAGACTTCACACACCTTTGAGAATATTATGGGGAACTCTTAGGCGTGCAGGTTTCCTTACGATGTTTACCCTCACCGTTGAAGCATGTGATATTAAGGTGCTTAAATGCACATAACTCCGAAGAGTCAGAGGTGCGTGCCCGGGATCGAAGCTGTGACCCTCCGAACAGGAGTACGCAGTCCTAACCACTAGGCTATCACTGCTTCGCCACCGTAGCCATACTATAAAATCTATATAAATTTTATGCAAGTACTTCTTGACTACGACTATGTATCTGTTTGTATATTCTTATCACGACTTAACCGCGGAATCCATCTCGAAGAATGTAAAGTATAAGCACATTTGGGAGACGGACAGAGGATATATTATCTAAATAGCACAGGAAAATACAACTCCGCGCGATACAAGTTACGATAATCCTTATTAATATTATAAATGCGAAAGTGTGTTTGTTTGTTGGTTTGTTGGTTTGTCCTTCAATCACGCCACAACAGGGCTACGGATCGACGTGATTTTTTTGCATGGGTATAGTTGAGGACCTGGAGAGTGGCATAGGCCACTTTTTATCTCGGAAAATCAAAGAGTTCCCGAGGTATTTTAAAAACTAAATCCACGCGGACGAAGTCGCGGGCATCACCTAGTCAGCTAGTTATGAAATAATCGTTAATTTAAGAGTAGAATAACATATTCAGAACTCATTGGCTAGTCATAAAGGACTGTATGGAATGCTCGTTTAAATGTACATACGTAACTAGTCGCAGATGGGTCCGCTAATAAATCGCAATATCCCGAGCGAAACGGGTAATGAAACTATTTGATCGCTATTTTATTTACGCTCAATGAAAAATAAACACCACTCTGCAACGGTCGTATACAAGCGAATCACGATAACTGCACTTAAGTGAGTAAGTATTCAATATTAAAGACGATCAAACCAACTTACCCTTTGTTTGAGTTGTGAATGTTTTGATTAGAAAATTAAACTCTGATTACTTTAAACTATTTATCTTAATTATTAGCATCGGGGAGACATCTTAATGAATTTAGAATTTTTGGCAGAAGAAGAAAATTGGCATTGACAGCTGTCAATTATAATAAAATCAACTGTCACAGATTATCTTATGTGTCTCTAACACCCTTACGCTGTCCATCTCTGATGCGAAATGATAGGAATAAATGTATAGTCAACATGTAACGTTACAGCAGGCAGTTTCGCAGAGGTTTTTCTGTCTAACAAAGGCTAAACTTAGAAGTTCACAATTCAAAATTATTTAATGCTGGCCAAGCTGTGCATTGCCTGTGGTCAAGTCAAGAGCAAGACTAAAACTGGTTCGGAAAGCACATCGGAGAGCAGAACATCTGTTTACTACAGTGCTTTTGTTATTAGAAACCTACACCTAATTATGATTTCTGAACCAGAGTGAACTCTATTTGAGTGACTCCATTTAGTCAATAGAAATAGAGTTTAAAGTAGTACCCTTCTTGTAAGGGTAGAATGTAACAGTAAATATACCCATATTACCTTACAAACTGTACCACGATAAAGAAACATTCATAATGTAAGAACACACTTTGAACACAATCTCGGCGGACTGCGATTAACAAAAACAACAAAGAGCCTCGCCAGTGAAAGGGGTTTGAGACAGTTTGAGAGTTCTCCGAACACGGTGGTGCCACAGGTGGTGCTCCAATGCGGGCGCGGAGCGATTTCTTTAAAACAAAATGTTTATGGGGACAATAATTATGGTCTTTTATTACGTTATTGCTCTCTTTTAGGGTTCCGTTACCAAAGGAACCCTAGTGTTAAGTCTCCGCTGTCTGTCCGTCTGTTGTATACAAGCAGGCGTTATATTTCGAAATTTCATAATAAACAAGGAAAAAACAAAGTTAGCTAGTGCTATAATAATGTGTCACTCAAAGTATGTATCACTGCCGCTCTTCTAGTAGTAAAATAAATACATTAACAACGACCTAGTAAGTAGTAACACGCGACACCACACCAACCCTCCAAAATACACTGAACGTACGTTTCGTCCAACATCCTCAGGAGATGTTGATTCCACAATTGCAATGCATTATTTCAAAATTTGACTATGGAATTGTGCATTGTGGAGTCAAAAACGAGGATCAGAAACTTTATATGCAATAGTTAGCCAGTTGATTCACAGAATTTGAGTTACGATGGCCGCATAAAAAAAACCGTGACACGTAAGTTTTAAAGGTCACATGATAATTAGGGTTCAGTGTCAGAGGGTGTAAATTATGGCACCCTCTGACATGAATGATCATGAAGGCGACAAAAAACAAAAAACAAGGCCATCAGTAGTAGTATTTTTGTCACCTTCATGATACTATGTTACGGCATCTACAAGTATTTACTTACTGGAGAAATTATATTATTTGGTGGTACGGAACCCTTTGCAAGCGACCCCAACTCGCGCTAATCCGATGCTACTATAAACTGCAAAGAAAAAGGCTTGTAAAATATTTCGGTAAGTGCATTTTATTATTTATTAGGCTGTTTATTAGGTTGAAAACGTTTAGTTTTTGTAACGTTTGTTTTTTCCAAAGAAATGCAAATGGATCTTAAACTTTAAAGGTCACTCTGTGTTATTTATAGACTGACGAACTACCTGCAGCTTAATCCGGTGCATCTAAAGATTTGACCCTTTGAAAACCTAACCTATCTTTTTCTTCAGATACACACCCAGGCATTTTTGAAATTCAACCCCTAAATAGGAGGTATTTGTATAAAGAAACATTTTTTCAAACTTAAAGATGATCAAAGATGATGGACATCACTTATTTTTATAACAACCGCATTGGGTGTATTTAACGTAACTTTCATAAAAAAAAGAAATATTTAAAAAGTTTTGTTAGATAAGCTCCTGTAAAAGATTGGTAAGTAGGTATATTTACTGTTCACAAAGAAAAGATAATAAATTTGGTAAAAAGAATGGGTAGATAGGTAAAGAAATTATGACCAAAATAACACCCGTTAATTTATTTTACAACAAGACTAACTACTTAAAGTCGTTAGTTAAAATTTGAGGTAACATTAATAATGTCTATAATTATGTTACCCAAATCCATCCTCACACATTAATCTATGCAGTTAAACATGTTACCCGTACAAAATAATGCAACTAGGCATTAACGAACTAAAATGTCTCCGCTTGACAAACGCTCGCTACGGTGTAATAGATGGCATATGACAGCTGACGAATAATGCACCGTAAGTCACTTTCAGGTAACGTAACAACTTCATACGATAAACATACTTGTTCTTACGAAAATAGAGACTATTTTTGTGTGTTAGTAAATAAGTTTTATATTGGGTACATATTGTATCGGTCTTAGCTAGGGGATCGCGCGCTAAAATAGAGGGGATTAGGGGTAAATTGCGTAACCATGGCAACGGCGTGCCCTAGGACGCTGTTACATAAAAATAATATTACTCCAGGGCCATAGACTTGCGACAGAAGCGTGAAAAAATGCCCACGACTTCGTCCGCGTGGATTTAGTCTTTAAATTTCCTCGGGAACTCTTTGATTTTCCGGGTTAAAAAGTAGCCGTCACTCTCCAGGTCCTCAACTATACAAATGCAAAAGATCAAGTCAATCCGTTACTCTGTTGCGGCGTGATTGAAGGACAAACCAACAAACCAACAAACAAACACACTTTCGCATTTATAATATTAGTAAGGATAGATACTCGTATATTATATCAACAAGTTTACCTGTGGTCGGTTGTGAGGCAGCTGGTACAATCACTTACAGTTTCATGCCCTTTTTCACCGAAGTTCCTTAAGTTTTACAGGCTACATAAGCTAAGTTAGTATGACGCGTTCTGTCAATTTCGTTTTCACGAACCTTTAGAAAACACCTAAAGGCGGAAATGATATTAGGTGGAGTATCGTATTTAGGCTACCTAGGTAAAGACTTACTAAGGGGATGATTAAGGTATGGTTGGCGAAAACGAGTATAGTCTCTCAATGTTGATTAGCTGAATTTAGGGCGTTCTTATTGCAACAATGCGTTTTAACCTATAACGAGAAGAGTGTCGGCCAATCGAACCGGTGATTGCGACGTCACATTGTAACAGTAATTTTTAGACAATCATGCAGCGAGTTAACGGTTGCTCGTAAACGGGTGCCACCGGCGGGAATGGGGCTACTTTCTGACTGCCCGTCTTAACATGTTTTGAATTATAATTAGGTATGCTTTTGTGGAACTTCTCCTCATTGTGGTAACGTAACACTGCATACATAGCATAGTATCTATTGTACTGTGGACTTATTTTGAAAAGAGCAACCGCCGAGTTTCTTGCTGGTTCTTCTCGGCAGGAAGGGCATTCCGAATCAGTGGTAGACTCGTCGACGATTCAAAAGCACTTGTAAAAAAGTTTATTAGAATGTTATTATTCTATTCTAGTTCTATTCTCGACTCTGTGAAATGATCATATTTAAAACTCGGATCACTTGCCATTAAGAAATGCAATATCTTCTCATTAAATAAAAGAAATACATGCACTCCTCCTCACTGAGATATTTAGAAAAACTATATACCAAAACAGTCCAGCTAGGTAGGTCCAATTTCGAGAAAGAGATCATCAACCGCCGAATCCAACTCGGCTGGGCAGCGTTCGGGAAGCTCCGAGATGTCTTCTCGTTCAAAATACCTCAGTGCCTGAAGACTCAAGTCTTCGAACAGTGCGTGTTGCCAGTGTTGACTTACGGATCCGAGACTAGTCGCTAACTATGGGCCTCATAAGAAGGTTCAGGGTCACTCAGCGAGCGATGGAGAGAGCTATGCTCGGAGTATCCCTGCGAGATCAAATCAGAAATGAGGAAATCCGTAGTGAACCAGTCAACAACATAGCTCAACGAGTCGCAAAACTGAAGTGGAAATGGGTGGGGCACATAGTTCAAAGAGCTGATGGTCGTTGGGGTTCCAAGGCGCCAGAGTGGCGGTTCCCGCCCCGGGAAGCGCAGTGTTGGCAGACCCCCCACTAGGTGGACCGAATACATCAAACGAGTCGCAGGGAGCCGCTGGATTCAAAAGGCGCAAGACCGAAGCCTGTGGAAGTCCATACAGGAGCCCTTTGTCCAGCAGTGAACGTCTATAGGTTGATAAAGAAGAAGAACACAAAAAAAATATGATCAAATTATGCGATGTAGCGTTCCATACATTTACGCTGCGTCTTTTACCAGGCCTCGCTCAAAACAAGAAACTGTGGCCTTACGGAAAAAATACTTATAACGAAGCGTTTTTTCCCGGTACGTGTGGAAGATTTTATTAAATTTTCAAATGATTATTGTCCGAGGGTGCATAATTTTTAAATATTTTATTCTATATTTATTATTCCTACTTATTACGATAATATTTAATAGTCCGAAAGGTTCGCAACCTTTCAGACTACCTATTTGAAAAGAGCAACTGCTGAGTTTCTTGCCGGCTCTTCTCAGCAGAATCTTCTTTCCGAACCGGTGGTAGAATCATGACTTATCATAAGAGCCACAGGTTGGCCTACGTGAAATAAATAATTTTGAATTTTTTTTTTCTAACTCCGCAATGGGACGGTTTTTACTGCAATCAAGTAAGTAGTCCGACGAAATTTCTTGGGGGTAAATCCTACTTCCTAGTAATATCCTACTATAACCTCCTACTAATATTTAAATTCTGGATTCAAGCGGCGCAAAACCGAAGCCTGTGGAAGTCCATGCAGGAGACCTTTGTCCAGCAGTGGACGTCTATAGGTTGATAAAGAAGAAGAAGAAGAAGAATATTTAAATCCTACTTCCTACTAATATCCTACTATAACCTCCTACTAATATTTAAATCCTACTTCCTACTAATATCCTACTATATACTCCTACTAATATTATAAACGCGAAAGTTTGTAAGGATGGATGGATGTTTATTACTCCTTCACACCACAACGAATAAATCGATTTGGTTGAAAGAAATAAAGATACTTAGATCATCCTAGGATATCAATATTATCCCAGAACATTAGAGCTTTCCAACGGGAATTGAAAACTTTAACCCACGCGGACGAAGTCGCGGGCATCAGCTAGTATCAATAATATAAAGTTTGTAACAATCGGGACCGATTTCACCAAAGTAAACAAGTCTAAACATTTTTGGAGCATAGAATAATTCCATTGAAGATTAGGCACCGACGCAGTCAAGTCTAGAGTTCAAGGAATCGGCCTCTTTTAAGCCAATTAATTTCTAAACGATTATCTGTCTAATTGGATGTTGGATGATTACCTAATTTGTGAGCTGAACTGAACGCATTGGTCTGACGTTAGCATGTTTGAAGCTCTATTGAGGCTGAATAAGGCTAAACCTAAGTTTTGATTACACGTAAGTAAGTTCTACAAGATTACTAGTAGATATTAAAGATTAGTTATATTTTATAGATAATAATTTGCCGTGCGATTTTTAAGAAAATCCTATTAATTTGGGAGCTCATAAGGGCAAATAATATTTGTACACCAAACTGTGGTAGGATATGAGCATAATGGTAAATAAAATGTACCACCTTGACTGTACCACAGAATATAATCAAAGTAGTACTAGCTGATGCCCGCGACTTCGTCCGCGTGGATTTACGCGGGAACTCTTTGTCACCCTCCAGGTTCTCAACTATACCTATCTAAAAACCAAGTCAATTCGCAGCTTTGTTGCAGCGTGATTGACGGACAAACCAACAAACAAACACACTTTCGCATTTATAATAATATAAATTAGTCAAGAAGAACTAATACTACGATAATAAAGGCAATCTAATTAAATTTTAGAACACAAAAGCTACTATTGTGACTTAAATAATATGACAGACTTTTTTTGTAAAAAATAATGAGTACTATAATCATGTAGTACATACTTAATTTTTATGTATCATCGATAGTTTATAGGCCAAATTTTGCTACTTTGGGTTACATTATTGCAATTTTCTTACGGATTTCAAATTTTTTTGAAAATAAATTATAGCCTATGTTACTTCCTGATAACTTAGCTTTCTATTGGTGAAAAAATGGTTAAAATCGGTCCAGTAGTTACAGAGCCTATTCGGTACAAATAAACAAACAAACAAACAAAAAAATCGTATGTACCATATTCGCAAATAAAAAAAAATGAATGAATAAAGACGTCCATTCGGCGCGCTGCTCAGAGAAACGTGGTTTCAAATCCTATGACGGTTCCGCAATTTTTATCAAGTTCTTAAAATTTATGGTTTTATTTATCGAACAGATGTTTTAAGCTGTTAAATGAGAAAGAACTCCTCAGTGTGCAATGGAGAGAGCTATGCTCGGAGTATCTAATATCTATGCCATGATACCCGTAAGAGAATCAGAATTACCAATTACATAAATATAAATTACAGAATTACATTATTGCAATTTTCTTACGGATTTCAAATTTTTTTGAAAATAAATTATAGCCTATGTTACTTCCTGATAACTTAGCTTTCTATTGGTGAAAAAATGGTTAAAATCGGTCCAGTAGTTACAGAGCCTATTCGGTACAAATAAACAAACAAACAAACAAAAAAATCGTATGTACCATATTCGCAAATAAAAAAAAAAATGAATGAATAAGGCGCGCTGCTCAGAGAAACGTGGTTTCAAATCCTATGACGGTTCCGCAATTTTTATCAAGTTCTTAAAATTTATGGTTTTATTTATCGAACAGATGTTTTAAGCTGTTAAATGAGAAAGAACTCCTCAGTGTGCAATGGAGAGAGCTATGCTCGGAGTAGGTATCTATGCCATGATACCCGTAAGAGAATCAGAATTACCGATATGGCTCATTGACTTCGAAGGACACAAGGGCCACAAGATCGTGCCCTGTGGATCCTTGCAAAACCTTTTAAAGAACCTAAAGACGAAGACGTTTAAGACAACGATGCCTATTGCCTATCAAAGGTAAAACAACAAAGGGACACAACGGGGCAGAAAACACGGAAATTGATTTTCTACTATTACAACCCGATCTTTTCAATTACTTATTGCAATTTCAATTGTACCAACCAAACATAATAATATATTATGTTTGATTCTATTCACTTGCAATTTCCGTGCTTTTTTGGGGGATATAATGTGGCCTGTGGGATATAGAAATAAGAAAATAACAAAGGAAATTTAATAAATTTGACGTCAAAGAAATAATAAAACACAGAAAATAACAAGGCGTCTGGAAATTCAAAGTTAAGAAAAAAATTACATTCAATTATAAACTGACTTGAAATCTCTCTAATTAGAAAAAATAAGATTTTATCTCAACTGGCTGAAGAATTTGTCTTAACTTTCTCCTTGCAAGAGCTGAGGATGAAACAATTTCAGTGCAATCAGGAAAACTTTGAAAGTTAATTACATTATTACAGTGATGATTTTTTAATAACGGACTTGTTTAAAACATATTCAGCGATACATTAAAACTCAAAACAGGTAACACATAAATGACAACCTAAGAAGCACATAAATCACAGCCTAAGACATTAAGGGCCGATTTCACCAACGTAAAATTAGTCTTATCCGAGTATAAATTTGATATTTTGACAGTATTTTCAATACAAAAACTGTCAGAATGCGCAATTTATTCCTCGGATAACCATTATTCGACTGTGGTGAAATGGCACTTAGACATACTACTAATCCTACTATACCCTTCCTACTAATATTATAAATGCGAAAGTTTGTGAGGATGGACGGATGGATGGATGGATGTTCGTTACTCTTTCGTGCTACAACGAATTTTTATTTTATTTTATTTGGATCATGTAACTGGTGTACAATTTTAAGTATAATTTGGCTGAAATTTGGAACATGGATAGTTCATACCCAGGATTAACACATAGGGCTACATTTTAATTAATTTTTATCCCGAAAAATTACAGAGTTCCCGTGGGAATTAAAAACCTAAATCCACGCGGACGAAGTCGCGGGCATCATCTAGTTTGAAACAAACGAGAGTAGAGATACCAACCACAATATGAAAAAAAAACATAAAGCGCAGATGACTAACAAAAGAATAAAGCCAAAGTGGGATACAGAAAAAAAGAACGATATAACAATTAATAAGTAAACAAAAATCGAGAAAAAAGGGAAGACGCCAAGAAAAAGTCCAAACAAAATGACTACAACAAATTGAAGTTTCAAAAGAAAAAGTTTCAATTATAAACACTGATCTCGGAGAATCTCGTTAATTAGAAAGAAGGAGACGTTATGACCAACGGCTCGATAAATTCCCGCAACTTTGCCCCCCCAACTCAAATTAAGTTGCAGGAAAACTCAGTTGCTCGAAGATTAAAATAATTCAAGTCCAATCCGGGGAAACTTCCGATCCGCTAACAACTTCGCTCATTACAGTACACAGCGGTGTGTTTTTAATAATATCCAATCTTTATTCATGGTTCTTAAGGAAATCTCTATCGCCAAGTTTCTTGCAGGTTCTTCTCGTCCAGTCTTTGTCAATTAAAAGAGCTTATAAAACTTTTATTCGAACAAAACGTTCGAATATTGGGCTACAGTTTTGAGTCAATAAAAGCCTTTTCACATATATAATCGAAAATTGTATACGCTTTTGCCACACGTATTGTAATTGAAAGTGACACAATCACATGTTCTTACTTGAATTCAACTTGCTTCTCAAAGCCGTACCTGACCTAACTGCTATTGTATCCAAGACAGAATATTTGCGTTTGGTCTCAGAGGTTGTGTATTTGTTTGTTCTTATTGACGTGTAACGTCTTATAAATCGATATTCGATGAACACCGGCTGCACGCAAGAAAAAGTTTCACGTTCCGCCTGAGCCTGCGCGTGCAAGCGAGAGCGCGGAACAAGCGATAGAGAGGCACGATCGGCCCAAGCGTTGGTTTGTGACTAGAGAAAGTTATAATTTTCAATTAACTCCTTCTTTGTATTATACAAAATAATTATAATTCAGAGATAATAATTCAATTCAATTCATAAAAGTATGCAATAAAATCAATGTTTCTTTATGACGTTATCACGTAAAACTATCGTCCGTAAACCGACTTTACAGACAACCAATTTTTTTTGTAACCATTTTTCTAAATAGGTAGGAAACTGGAACTCCTGGACCGACTTTATTGGCGCCTAAATTGTGAGGACTGAAGATCCATGAAGTTAACCAGTTTAATTATGGATGTATTTAATCGTTTTTATTTCGGCATCATACTAGAATTTTAATTTCAAACCTTCTCTGAAGAACAGAATAAAATTACTTTTCTTTGCTTTATGCTATGACTTAAATTATGAGAATTATGTTTCAGTCCCACAAATTGTTATCAAGAAATCCTGTTTTTCTTAGAATTTGACGAGGAAAAATATAATATTTTAAATATAGAGGCCTGTCGACGACTACTTAACGTTTGCGGAAATTGGATTCTTTAAAAAGTAGCAGATCTATGTAAAATTTCTTCATTAGTTATTTGCGTTCAATTTTCTCTTTAAGGTGGATTATACGAGTCTTCCCGCGAAATTCAAATTTAATTTGGTTTTTCCCATTTTGTAAACTAATACGACAAAGTAGGCTTATGGCATTTTAAATGCGCCAGTAGAATAGGAGGTGGGGAACAGAACCTAACATTTCCTATAAAGATTTTTTTTCAGAAATCAATAAAAACTGTATAGTATCAAATCAAGATTTTATAGATTTTTTTCGAATATACTTAAAAAATCTCTTCATAAGATGAAAATAAAATTACATAAAACTTGTACAATATGTTGCATAATTTAGTAGCTTTTCACTTCTGAAATTTGGAAATGTGTGATTTTGAACTTAATTAAATGGAAATGTTAGGTTTTGTTCAATATACATGGAAATGATAGGTATTGAAAACAACAAGCTTGCAAAATGTGAGTTTTTGAAATTATATACTGTGGAAAAGTGCATTCCAAAATAATATAAAAAAATACACTATTAAGAATTATTTATTTTATTTAGTCCCAAAATCTCAAAATTGAACTTAAAACTATACCTACTAATCTATGAATTTATCGAAAAAAAAAAACACTTTATTTTTCATACTCTCAGTACTTGTGTATCAGGTTCCATGCAATCACACTCATTCTCAGTCTCATGAAATTCATCTTCATGGTGAATGGATGCCGTAGCTGTTTGAAGAATATCCACATACCATTTCAACTGTGGTTCAGTCTTCCAACTTTCTCCAAATTGGTTTTCTAACAAATTTTGAACATCCATCTTTTTTGCAGATGCTAATTCACGACCCAAAAGTTTCTCCATGAGTAAAGTATGATAAGATTTATTTCTCTTTAAAAGGGATAATCCACTACTTTCAGCTTCAAAAATATAGTGCTCATGTAGGTACAGTAAACATTCCTTTTGAACGACGACAAAAAAAAGCACAAAAAGTATTAAAAATCCAAAACGTTAAACGACAAAATGAGATTTGAAAATGACAGCTGACAGCTGACTGCAACAGTTTATTTTTTAAATTCTTACGATGATTGTCTATGGTTCCAGACTGTGATTCCAGCCGTTTTGACACGAAGTTATAATGATGGCAATAGCATATTATCAATAAAACATCATTGAATGGAAAAGTAACGGTTTTGAAATAAATCCCAATTATTCCAAATATTCTTACAAAAATTTCAAAGGTTTTGTGTGGTTTTGAAACTATTAGACAAAACTAACATTTTTAATTTGGAAATGTATAGGTTTTGAACGAAAAATATGTTTTCATGTGCCGTTTATGACAGGAAATAATACGTTTTTGATACCTCTGATAGTGTCAGATGCTGTAATCTAACCTGACAAACGAGAATCTAAAAGAAAACAAAGAAATGTCAAAAGTGGAAATGTTAGGTTCTGTTCCCCACCTCCTTTTATTATCATCTTCACAGGTTTACATAAAAATCTTTACTTGAAAGTGACCAGTTTAAGAAATTAATCAAAATACCGAGTTGGACGTGAGTTACTCACAAATTAGTCAATATTTTGATTAATTTCTTAAATTGGTCACTTTCAAGTAAAGATTTTTATGTAAACCTGTGAAGATGATAATTCTACTGCGCAATTAGCATGCCATTAGCCTAGTTTGTCGTATTAGTTTGCAAATTGCGAAAAATCAAATTAAATTTGAATTTCGCGGGCAGACCCGTATAATCATCCTTAAGGTTAAACTTGTTATTTATAAAAGCCAATATCCGCTGTATCGAACTAAATTTTAGTAAACTACCCTCGCATGTAGTTATGGGTAGAGCGTATTCAGCTGGCGATGTCGTTAACTGTGCACCCGATATCGGCTAATGAGTGAAGTTTGTATAAACTTCACACGATTTGTCCCGCGTTATTTTAATCTCGGATAGGAAACTTAATTTCAACTTGTTCAGTTCATGTGGAATATGGTCATGAATTAAGTTCTATGATATATGTAAATGTAAACCGTGTAACCAGGCCAACTCTGGTCCGGCTTGCCTAAAATGCCCAGAATTGCGCGAAGAATATAATTTTGAACATTATGAACTAAGTAAGGACATTCCTTCCGGTTCGGACACGAAACTGCATGGCCTATCTTCGCGAAGCGTAATTCATCCCGAGCCGTATAATAAAGTATTTTGGAAGTTCCTTATCGTACGGTACGGACTTGGCGGATGGGGGCAAGGCGAAAAAAAGTGTACACTAGCGGCACGCTATGATGGCCGGTTTGACGTTTGTCCGCTCATGAAGTTCCGTATTAATTGATAACGACTTTGAAGGAAATAATTGTATTACTTTATTGACGATAGTGATGTGCAGAGATTCATAAATTTTATCGAATGTAGTTTTAGGTTTAGGACTCAAAATTTATTTATTAAATTGATTTCTAAAATGTATACAAGTGTAGAAAAATCAGTTTGCACCATTTAAGGGGTGAATGTACTTGTGAATATGAACAATTTTCACTATGTGGACAAACCTCTGAAATCGCAAAAAAATATCAGCTGTTTCATACAAAAGGTAAAATTTTTATTTTTATATGATATATACCACAACTCGGCATTTGGTTTTCTAAATTGAAAATTTTTAAAAATGGAATCTAATACGATCGTCACATAGGATCGCTGGCTAGCACAACTACTACCTCCGGCAAACTCGCGTCAATGCTCAATGCAAAACAAAGCAGTTTCGAATTGACGTTGCTTCGAAAAGTATAAACTGTCAGTGCAATGCGATTGTGATATAGTTTTGACCTGGCTTTGGATTTCAAATATTGATACTGCATTACTGTTGACCCTTGCTCGTTAATTTGGACTCTGTTCAAGCCCTTTGTTGTGGATTTCGTCGATATGACCGAACGTACGCAGAGAACTGTTCTAAATAGTCAGACACGTGAGTTCGTAATACGCCTTCGTAACTATTTCGATCGTGAAGCTCAAAATGGAGGGCCAATTTTACCTATAACGTCAGTGGTTGAACGCGTAGCTGATGCGCTTAATATTGGACAACGAACTGTTAGACGGATAACTAAAAAAAAATATGGCGAGACTGGCACAGAAGAAAATAAACTTCACACACCAAAAAAGAGAAAACGAGCAAAACCAGTCGTAGGCATCGATAGCTTTGATGCCGATGCTATCCGAAGACATGTTTACGGCTACTATTTACAGAAGGAGTATCCAACAAGAAAAAAGTTGGTGCATTCACTGAAGGAAGCTGGATTATTCTTCGGTGGGGAAAGTTCTTTAACGAAGATTTTGAAGACCATTGGATTTCGATACAAAAAATGTAACAAACGCAAAATATTGATGGAAAGATTTGATATAGCGATGGCAAGGTATACTTTTTTACGGCAAGTGAAAGAAATCAAAAATTGGCAAAATGTTGTGTTCTTGGATGAAACATGGCTTAATGCTAACCATACTGTAGGCCGTTCTTGGAACGATGACACAGCAGCATCTACTTCCAAAGTTCCTGTAGGAAAAGGATCGCGACTTATAATTTGTCACGCCGGAACCATCAACGGGTTTGTCGAAGGTTCTCTCATGGCTTTTGCGTCAAAAACCACTGGAGACTATCATGAAGACATGAATGGAGAAAAGTTTACTGAATGGTTTACCTCAATGTTGTGTAGCCTCCCTGAACCATCTATTATAATTATGGACAACGCCCCATACCACTCGATGCAAATTGACAAGCCACCTGCCCAATCCCAAAAGAAAGCTGATATCGTCGCATGGCTTCGTAAAAATGGCGTAGATGCAAACATGAATATGTTAAAAGCGGAATTAGTACGTCTTTTAAAAGAAAACAAACCAACCAAGATCCGATACGTCATTGACGAAATAGCATTAGAACATGGGCACAGAGTTATACGGTTACCGCCTTACCATTGTGAGTATAATGCGATTGAGTTGGTGTGGGCTCAAATTAAGGGATATGCTGCAAGACACAATACAGAACCCCCATTTACCACAAAAAAAAATGCTAAAATTATTAGAAGAAGCTTGTGAACATGTGACTAAAGGAGACTGGGAAAAGGTTGTGAATAGAACTGTTAAATTAATAAGGGAAGATTATGAAAGAGATGTGAAAATAGATAATATTATAGAAAACGAACATATAATTATTAATGTAGGTGATGATAGCAGTGACGACAGTGAAAATAGTAGTATGGACGAATCTGATTAATTATGGCCTTTTGTGGCACCTTTTTTGGTATCTTTTGTATTCATATGTTTCTTGTGTGCATATAAAGTATGTATATTCATTTTCATTCAAATATTCAGTTCGTTCAAATAAATTAAATAAACATATACATTTTTGTTTTATTAAACCTATTTAATCAGGTACAAAAACAAAACTTAATTGTTTTTTGTTCGAGAATAAATTGACATTCCACATCACTATTGTAATGTGTCAAACCGGCCATCATAGCGTGCCGCTAGTGTAAGAACTTTCCGTCATGAAAGTCACGTCCGTCCTTTCTATAGTGTAAACATGTGGCGAGAGATGGCGTTGATTCTAAAAGGTAATGTTTTAAAACGAACTTCGTTCCAACCGAGTGTTCCACGGCACTCATACACTTTTTAGGGTTCCGTAGTAAACAAGGAACCCTTATAGTTTCGCCATGTCCGTCCGTCTGTCCGTCCGTCCGTCCGCGGTTTAGCTCAGAGACTATTGGAACTAGAAATCTGTATTTTGACAAGGGTATAATTAATATCAATCACGCCGACAAAGTCGTGAAATAAAATTGTGAAAAATAATTTTTTTAGGGTACCTCCCCTACATGTAAAGTGGGGATGATTTTTTTTTTCTCGTCTATCCCATAGTGTGGGGTGTCGTTGAATAGGTCTTTCAAAAATATTGTGGGTGTGGGAACACCATTTTTCAATTCAGGGATCCGTTTGTAAAATATGATATTTTAAAGTGCTAAATTTTATTAAAGTCAAGTGTCTGCCAGCTAAATGGTTGTATATAGGATACAAGAAAAAATTCACAGCAGTAGTATATATAATGAATATTAAAGGAAAACTATCACGGCTAAGTAGGGTTCATTAGTTAAGGAGTTATATCTGTTTTTTCTAAGCGAGTATTTCACGTAGTGTAAGTTGCACATTTTGTAGTATATTATAGTATTTAAACAATGGAACTGAAAATGTATTCAATATTCATAAATAAAATAAAAGCAATAATATTTGAGACTTTCAACTACGGAACCCTACACTGCGCGTGGCCCGACACGCACTTGGCCGGTTTTTGTTTTACTTTTGAAGGCATGGTTGGCCTTTGGGTATTTCAATTTCTGGCGCATATTCATGTTAATGATGACACACTTCTTTACATGATTGTTAATATATTATGTAAATCCTTAACTAATTATTTCATTTTGATAAAAAATCCTCTCTTATTGTTCCCCACGTATATATAGCCTTTGATATAGTACCGTCCAATGAAGGTGAAGTTAGGTACAAAAGTCGCTAGATTTGTCCCGCATTACTTTAATCTCGGATAGGAAACTTAATTATAACTTGCATAGTTGAAGTAGAGATTTAATCGAAACTAACTTCATATCATGAGCTGTATGCTCATTTCAGTTCCTTTGACAAATTGTTATAGATATCTGCTCTATGTGTGATATTCAGTCTGCTATAGTTTGTAGATTTGATAATAACGCTTTATAACTAACCACATGTTAATAACAAGAAGTGTGATAAAACCATATACGAAGATACTCGTACACTCAGGCACATTAAATTTTTATCGTTTTGGTGTTACATAATATTTTTGTCGTGAAAGCCTGACCGTAGACGGAAAAATAATATGATACGCCGATGCGTCGTTGTATTTAGTTAGGAATAATAGTGACTAGATCGTGCTTGCAATTTAATCAGCGCGAATGTATTTTTTAAATCCCGCGGGAACTCTTTTTTTTTTTTAATTTATTTAATCATAATAATTAACAAAATGGAACTTAAGTATCTATCACGCCAAACTGGTGGACCAGTTTGTTGGCGAGGTGGCGCTCAATACTAATAGTTACTTTTAACCCTTAAAAGTTCAAGAAATAGTTCTTAATAAAACCTCCTTTAATTTCTTCTTAAGAACTCCCTCACTTACCCTCCGATCTTCACATAACCATTCTATATTATTAAATGTTTTAGGTACTAAATAGGCATTTACTCTCTTTCCATAATAGTTGACTACTCTTGGAATTATAAACCCTTTCTTTCTGACTGTACGTGTTTTTTCTTTTAACTGCTTTTGTTTTAGGGTTCCGTACCCAAAGGGTACCAACGGGACCCTATTACTAAGCCTACGCTGTCCGTCCGTCCGTCCGTCTGTCAGCGGGCTGTATCTCGTAAACCGTAATAGATAGACAGATGAAATTTTCACATAATATGTATTTCTATTGCCGCTATAACAACAAATAATAAAAATTAAATTAAATTAAATAAATTAAATTAAAATCTTTCTATGGGTACATGGAAATATTTTTATTTAATTTTTTTTAACGGAACCCTAAAAGAGCGAGGCCCGACTCGCACTTGGCCGATTTTTTATATTTGTTGCAATAATAATATTCTTTAGCTAATAAATATTTTAATTTAATGTCTATAGGTAGTATTTTTAAGTCTGTATACAATTGTTCGGGATTGTTGTTCTTTGATTTCGGGATATAAAGCCCATATTCATCATGTCATTTTTCGCCAAAATTGGTTTAGCGGTTAGATTATTTTATGCTTCCTAATATTAAGTTTTTATATTATTTTACAAACTCAATTCCTAATAAAATGTAGCCTTAATTGCTCCTCGTTAGCCTCTACTTGCAAAATCGGTCCAGCCCTTCCGAATTGTACATTAATTTATCCGTATAAATTATTATTATTACGGATGATAAACCAAAAATTAATTTATATAAATATTTACAAGATCGAAATACCCTTCCGGTTTCCATTAATAGAACTAATTTCTTTTTCAACATAAATTTATACTTCTTTTAGCATATGAATTCAATGGCGAATTGAAGTACGAAAAGATGCCAAATTATGTGAGCTAAACTAAGCTAACTTAGTTCACGATGTAGCTTGCGCCTTAGTAACTACACAGCTCAGAAGCGCAAACACTAACAGAGTTACAAGTACAGTTACTAGTTTTTAATTACACCTCTTCAATTAATTGCAACTGTGTTGCGTGTATAATAGGATTAACTCGGAAGAGTAGTTAACTACCTACGAGGTCAAAGCCGGGTTAAGCGAGTGGGTTAAAGATAGATGTTTACATGGTGTGTATAAATAATCAAAACATCAAATCGAAAAATCGATCGAAGCTTTCGAAATGTGGGTCTCCAAAAGAATGTTGAGAATTACGTGGTTTCAGCGTGTCAAAAACACGACTGTGCTGCAGCAGCCTCTACAGAGGCTACCCTCTGCAGAGGCTAGGCGAAAATGTTAAAACCCTTAAGCCCATAAAACTACGGAAGATGAAGTACTTTGGCCATATCCTAAAATAATTATATAAAGCTAACATAATATGCATGGTTGGCTAGGTAAACTTTAACCACAAATAAAGACGTCTTGACCTCTTGACAGATTGTCCATACAAAAACTGTCAAAACGTCAACTTTATTCGTGGGTTATTTCTCACGGTTCACTAATAATGAGGATCGTCGTAGTTTGACCTTCAAAAGTCCAGCGGCATGCTGGTATGCCTACCGTATAATTATTTCACTGTGTATTACAAGTTAACCAGAGTCACGCGATCCATGTGGCCGGCGATAACAAACGTCCTTGCTTTTGATTGCCTGTTAAAATTCCATTTGCCACTGTCGTGCAATCAAAACCTTGTACTCCGAAATGTCCAGTCTTCAAACCATAATAGCCCTTAAACCTGATACGATTAAAAGTCATAAATTCCCCTGCTTTTGGGTGCACTCTAAAATTAAAAATCAATTCAACATTCCGTGTACATTGGTATCCATTTCGGATCAAATAAATAAATCCTGGGTAGTCTGAATAAAGGCAATATTTGTATGGTCGTGTATGTACAGATTTAAATCTATAAACCAAGATTTAAAACAACCTCAATAGCCTCAAGAGCCTCAATAGCCCAGCGGTTAAAGGTGCGGACTGAAAACTGAAAGGTCGCAGGTTCGATCCCCACCCCTTGCACTATCGTCGTACCCACTCCTAGCACAAGCTTTCCGCTTATTTGGAGGGGAGAGGAGGATATTAGTCAACTTCAATTTGACTAATATTCTTTAAAAAAAAAACTTAACACATCATAGATTTTGACTGATTGAAAAATTTGCGGTCGCGCTTATTTCAACGCGTCCCGGTTTGGCGTGGCTATAATTTACTGATGAAGAATTTGAGATTTTCATGCAGACTTTTCCGGGGGATTTTCCAAAAATTTTCTTTCATACCTCGTCCCTACAATTACGAATGTAGCAACAAAAAATCAGCCAAATCGGTCAAACCGTTCTCAAGTGATGATCTTTCATAGATCATACATGCGGAAATTGATTTTCTTTCCTCTTCCTTCATTTCAGTTTTCAATCACCTTTAGGTAACTTCCGGTATTCAGTCAGCCTTCCGACCATTGTGCTATTAAGGCTATATTTTTTGGACAATTTGGCATCATCATTCGTAAGTATCATACTGTGGTTCCCTAAGTAATCTATAGCAGGATAACATTATTGCGTCCAAAAAGATAAAATCGAAGCAACCCAGTAGGTATTACGTCACACGATTCCAAAAAGAAATGCAACATCTGGTGCTCATATTGCACTGGTACCTAATATTTGAATTGGAAGCGCGGTATACGTAGTTACATGAAGGTCTTTTGGACGTTTCCGTCTTCTCACGAACGACTATACAGACGTAACAAATGACGAACGACATTTCGATGCTAATATTTGAACAAGTTAACAGAGCAGGAGGTCTAGTGTGACTTTAAAAATTTACGTTAACCGTGCGTAAATCTACCATTTATTAGTATGGACGGGAAAGGGACGTAGTATTTTTCCATCCCTTTTTTCGTCCATACTATTTGACGTATAATTACGCACAGTTAACGTAAGTTTAAAAAGTCGCACTAGGGTCTCTGTTGTGAAAAAAAATTGCCGATCTCACCTGATGGCAAGTGACGATGCAGTCTAAGATGGTAGCGAATTAACTTTGAGGTGGTATGGCAGTGTACGTTCAACCCATACCCCTAATCTGTTTCTACACGCCATGCTAAATCGCTTGGCGGCACGCCTTTGACGGTAGGTTGGTAACTAGCCATGGCGTAAGCCTCCCACCGGACCAGACCAGAGACAATTCAGAAATTATAAATTCCCAAATTGGCCCCGCCGGCAATCTAACCCGAGATCTCCCAGTTATAAGACCCCAGCGTTCACCACTGAGCCAAGAAGGTCCTCGAAGGACCCTCTTGGTCCTCGAGTAAGCCATTTCATAACCTCAGAAGTCATTACGGTAGACAATTTGCATGCGGGCCCGTCGGCTACTGGCTGTGATAAATCGCGCAGACACATGCCATGATGCATGCCACCCTCCCGACGACCCTAACTTCCGTCCGTCTGAGGCATGCCAGTCTTCTAAAACTCAATAAAAGACCTGCTTCATTGAATGTGAGGGTGAGGTGTTGGGTGCCAACTGTGCCTCTACTAAGGAAGAGGAGAGAATGGCTTCTTTTTAACCGACTTCAAAAAGGAGGAGGTTATCAATTTTTTTTTTGTTTTATGTATGTCCACCGATTACTCGAAGACGCCTGAACCGATTTGGGAAATTCTTTTTTGTTTGAAAGGGTATAACTCCCCAGGTGGTCGAGCGGAATTTAAAATATCAACAAATAAATTATATACTTTGTATAGTGTGTGTGTATTGTAATGTAGTAGAGTGGGAGTTTGAAGTCGGTTGTTTAAAATTTTTTTTTTATATTAAACTAGCTGATGCCCGCGACTTCGTCTGCGTGGATTTAGTTCATAACATCCCGCGGGAAATCTTTGTCACCCTCCAGGTTCTCAACTATAACTATCCAATAAATCACGTCAATCCGTAGCTTTGTAGCAGGAAACATTTGATCGTCTTGCTCGCGGCATTGTTAATGATGATTCAAAGAGAAAACATATTACTGATGATATTATCAATTAGGTACGTTAAACTATAATTTTTATAATTGTTTTTACCATAATTAACCAAATACAAAATAACGTTTAGCTGTCATTTACGTTTTGTTCTTCCACTGTCATTTTCGTTTTTTTATTCCATGTCAGATGCATTTTTGTTATACCAGAGGTTTTATATTGACTTGACGGAAACGCGGTCGAACGGGATAAAAAGTATCCTATGTCCGTCTCCTGGTTCTAAGCTACCTCTCCACCAATTTTGAGCCAAATCGGTGCATCCGTTCTTGAGTTATAAATAGTGTAACTAACACCACTTTCTTTTATATATGTAGATTATAGTGGCAGCGATCGGCGTGCTTGCGACTGCGTCGCGTGTTTGCGACTAAAAATCGTTCGATACGATGCTAAAAGTAGCGAAGGTCAGCGTTTAAAAATCGCGGTAAACTGATGATAAAAAACGCAACTCGATCACTGCGTCTGGCGTTTGTTGTGTGCCCGGGCCCACTGGAGCGTTCGGACGCAGAATCTAGCTTTCGAACGGCGACACAAAATCTCAAGAACGCTGATCGCTACCGCTAAAAGAAGCCAGTCTGCCCTTTCCCTAACCCCTCAATCCGGAGCGCAAAGATAACACAGAGATCAAGATACATAACGCTCTACTAAACAGTATAGAAATACTTTCGAACGGCGACACAAAATCTCAAGAACGCTGATCGCTACCGCTAAAAGAAGCCAGTCTGCCCTTTCCCTAACCCCTCAATCCGGAGCGCAAAGATAACACAGAGATCAAGATACATAACGCTCTACTAAACAGTATAGAAATACTTTCGAACGGCGACACAAAATCTCAAGAACGCTGATCGCTACCGCTAAAAGAAGCCAGTCTGCCCTTTCCCTAACCCCTCAATCCGGAGCGCAAAGATAACACAGAGATCAAGATACATAACGCTCTACTAAACAGTATAGAAATACTTTCGAACGGCGACACAAAATCTCAAGAACGCTGATCGCTACCGCTAAAAGAAGCCAGTCTGCCCTTTCCCTAACCCCTCAATCCGGAGCGCAAAGATAACACAGAGATCAAGATACATAACGCTCTACTAAACAGTATAGAAATACTTTCGAACGGCGACACAAAATCTCAAGAACGCTGATCGCTACCGCTAAAAGAAGCCAGTCTGCCCTTTCCCTAACCCCTCAATCCGGAGCGCAAAGATAACACAGAGATCAAGATACATAACGCTCTACTAAACAGTATAGAAATACTTTCGAACGGCGACTCAAAATCTCAAGAACGCTGATCGCTACCGCTAAAAGAAGCCAGTCTGCCCTTTCCCTAACCCCTCAATCCGGAGCGCAAAGAGAACACAGAGTTTGGCTACATTCAGTAGTTGATCAAGATAGATAACGCTCTACTAAAAAGTATAGAGAAGAAAAAGTTATTGAGGAAAACCCGGAGGAATGTTGAAGATTTTGCAGTCCCCCCCCCTGCACCCCTCTTTTAGCACAGGGCCATCGAGGACCAAAACTTGAAAAAATGTTAATTAACCATCCCTGAAAAATATCCCAAAGCTTCCTAACTTCCGACCTTTTTCCACCTAAAGCCCACATTTTTTTGGGACTTTTCACTTTTCTTGGACTATTTCAGTCTATCGATGAGTATGTTAACGTATGTTCCACAGTGCACCGTACTGAGCCGACTTTGATGAATGAGGTGTCAATTCGTTACTGTCGTCCGGGTGGTATAGGCTATATTTTTAACCGACTTCAAAAAGGAGGTTATCAATTAGTCGGAATCTTTTTGTTTCTTTGACGTGATAACGTCTTATAAATCGATGAACACCGGCTGCACGCAAGACAAAGTGTCACGTTTCACCTGAGCCTGAGCGTGCAAGCGAGAGCGCGGAACAAGCGATAGACAGGCACGATCTGCCCAAGCGTTGGCTTGTGACACATTTATTCATCAATGTTTGTTTATGACGTTATCATCACGTAAAACTATCGTCCGTAAACTGCCTTTACAGACAGCCAATTTTTTTTCCTTGGTTAAAAACTACCACGTTTAGAAGTCATTAACAATGTACAATTTGCATTCGGCCCCCGTCAGCGAGACACCAGTAATATATCGCAGCGACACCCCCCCCCCCGTCCCCCCCGCTTCCGTTTCGTCTGCGGAATGCGAGTTCCGGTCTCGCCGAGACATGCTTATTTCTGTCTGTGCCCTTATCTACCTAATTCCAACGTTTAAAAGCGCTAAGCTAATATGTATGTTTAAATCTAGCCCCTCTAGCCAAGTTACACTTCGTTGTATATATTCTCTTTCTACGATCGTTGTCACTTGAAATTTTGGCTGGGGCTAGACTAGATGGCGCTGCAGCTGATCAAAGACATAAGTTTATTGATAATATTTCGCGGCATTTTGTATTGTTTTTTTAGCATTTAAAACACTCCTGTCTTTGATCAGCTGCAGCGCCATCTAGTCTAGCCCTAGCCAAAACTTCAAGTGACAACGATCGTAGAAAGAGAATAGATACAACGAAGTGCAACTTGGCTAGAGGGGCAGAACATGAAACTGTGGATTTTAGAGGAAGTTTTAAATTTATAAAGTGAAGGAAGGATTTCCGCCATCGTTGAAATTATTTTAAGCTATTTTAGGCTTTTTTTGGTGGATCCTTCAATGATCAATCACTCAGTAACTATGCGACTGATTACTTTTGCATGAATATAGTTGAGGACCTGGAGAACGACATAGGTTACTTTATACCCCGGAAAAAGAAAGGGTTGCTTGGACAAATTCGCATGCAAAAGCTAGCTAGACATGCTTAATGCTTCTTTATGTCGGTGTCCTTATCTACCTTATTCCAACGTTAAAAAGTGCTAAGCTAATTTGTTTGTATATAAACATAATACAGTGAAAGGAAGTTCTAAGAGAAGGAAGGATTTCCTCAAACGTTGCTATTTAAATTAATCTCAATGTTGGCGGAAATCCTTCCTGTTATCTATGTAGGCTAATGTTACAAATGCGAATGTTTGTTTGTTTGTTGGTTTATCTTTCAATCTTTTGCTCAATGTTATAAAACGGCAAAGACGCCCCTTTTGAGAAAAAATATATTCATCCACCGTTTCTAATGTGCCCAGTACATTTTAAAAACGCTTTGTATGCCATCGAGAAGACCTACGACATTCGTACAAGGGGCTCACGTCACCCAATTTCCGAAAATTGTAACACAGGTCACTTAATAAGGGTTGGGTTCGACATGTGGCCGTCTGGGGTGGAAGGCACCCCAAGAGATCGCGTGTCCATTTGTCTCCCGCAGCTGCCGCGTACTTTACAAGGGTTAGTTGATTGTTATGCAGGTTTGGACATTCGGGACTGTATCGAATTCCCTTCCCACTTCCAAGTTAGGACACTTTTTTGGATAATTGGTATAAAATGGCACACAAAAACATTTAAAACCAATTAGAGTTAAATATTTTTCCATTTAAAATCAATATAGTTTTCTAATAGTACCTACTAGTTTCCCGCACCGGGAAGCGCAGTGTTAGCAGATCCCCACTATGTGGACCGACGACATCAAACGAGTCGCAGGGGGCCGCTGAATTCAGGCCGCGCAAGACCGAGGCCTGTGGAAGTCCATGCAAGAGACCTTTGTCCAGCGGAATAATTTTACTTGTAAAATCAAAATTTCCCTAAATTTTGACGCGCAATTACTCGAAACAGTATATTATTTTGAAATGCTCCATTAATGAATTGCACCGACGATTAGGCTATCTTTAGCTTGAGGAGTTACACTAGATACTAGAGCCTCAACTTTAAAAACACGTCAATTACTTGAACATATGGTTCCTTTAGAAAGTAATGGATTAATTTTAAGACTACCTACCAGCAGGCCGGCTAGCATGGGCAGGGGATATATCTATATATATCCACGGGGAGAGAGTAAAATGTTTCTCTCCTCGCTCAGTTTTATCAACCCGTCGAATATGGGCACAGCGGTGGAGATAAAATGGGAGAAAAAGCTCTCCCCGCAATTATTGCCATTATAAAAATTATGAAGATAATTTTATCTCTTGTCAGTGGCTAAAATCGGGAGACATAATTTTTGTCTCCTGCCCATGCTAGCCCTGCAGGAGCGTGATATTTAATCGACCCAAGACTATCCCATTTCCCGGTACCTTGTCCTGTCTTTGTTCAACAACATTATTGAAAACACTATCCCCACCCGAAGCGGACAAACTGAAATGAACTCTACTTCGTTTAGATAGAGCTTTATTTCACGTGTTAGGTACCCAGGTTGTTTTTCACTGCTGACCGATTTTCCTTGAAAAGAATTCGGTTTGTTTGCAGCGCTTCCATTTAACAGTGCATTGGAGGTAATGGGAGGAGAGCATTGAGGAAAAAACGGGAGGGTTCGTCGAGTAAATTAGATTCGAAAGAGGTGACTACAGTACAGTGAGCGAATTTTTCGTTAAAAATCGTATTTCGATCGAATTTCTTATATCGAACTTCAAAGGCTGATCGAAAATTAGGTGTAACTTCACTGGTGCGCTTTCAACATGCGTTTCGGTTTCTAACTACCCAGACGTACGCCTGACGCAGTATCGTTCGAGGCCACTGGCAAATGAATCGGTTGGGGCCCTCTCCCATCCATATAAAGAAGCTCAAGCAACGTTATTTTTTTTTATTTTACAATCGGGCTGGGGGCCCCTTCCGGCTGGGGCCCGTGGCATTTTGCCAATTGGTAAACTTCGGAGATGGGGGGGGGGGGGGGGGGGGGATTTTTTTCGATATTCTGGCCGATTAATCAAAAACTATCATCTTCTATCTTCTATCTATATAAATAAAAATAAATGTTGGTAAGCGCATAACTTAAGAATGGATGGAGCAATTTGGTTAATTTATTTTTTTGTATGTGGAAGGTTTTAATACGTAATAAAAAAAAAAACTAAAAAAAATTATAATAGATAAGTTGGCGGTACGAAGTTCGCCGTGTCAGCTAGTAATATATAAAAATAAATAAAAATTAAAAAAAGTTTTCCCGATTTTCCCCATTTTTTAATAAAACTAAAAATAATTTTTGATTTTTTTTATTCCAATGATGTTGGGCCACTATTATGTACACATTTTTTTTTTTTTTTTTTTATTTCACTATTCCAAATTTCATGCCGATAGCTTTAATACTTACTAAAATAATCGACTGTGACAGACGTACGGAAAGTCTCACCATAAGAGTTCCATTTTTACCATTTTGGTACGGAACCCTAATAACACACCGCATTCAGATTAATAGTATCGTAGTCCTCCTTTTCTGGAAGTCGGTGAAGTCTACACAAACCACATTTTGTTACTTTGTTCTAGTACTTCCGACTCCTACAAAACCAGTAACCACTTTGGAATAAACCCCTTCAAAACTTCGCCTACTCACTTCACCTCACCTCTCGCGTGTTTGGGAGGAAGCGTTCAAACTTTATACACAAAAGTAGAAAAGTCTTTGCTAAAGTATAATACGTGCCATATAATGGCACTTTATTCGCAGTCGTTATACCGTGGACTTTGCACATTATAGTTGCACGTTGCCAAAGTTTTGCAAATAATATGATATTAGGGTAAGTATCTTAAGAAGTACAAACATAATAAACTTAATAATGTTCTGCTGACCTAATATTGGTCACGGGCGGTCAATAATCAATATCAACACAGAATAACCAGTTACGCAGGAAATATTATAGTGCACAAGTGTGTGCAAACGCAGGTGTATTCGTCGCCACTCATCAGTCACAAGGTTTTGAAAGCATAAATTAATAAGTAATTAAAAAGATTAGTAAAAAAAAGCAGTGATAGCCTAGTGGTTAGGACTGTGGTCTCCTATTCGGGGGTTCGCAGGTTCGATCCCGGGTACGCACCTCTGACTTTTCGGAGTCAAGTGCGTTTAAGCAATTAACTATCACTTGCTTCAACGGTGAAGGAAAACATCGTGAGGAAACCTGCATATCTGAGAGTTCTTCATAATGTTCTTGAAGGTGTGTGAAGTCCACCAATTCGCATTGGGCCAGCGTGGTGGACTATGGCTTATAACCCTTCTCTGAGAGGAGACCTGCGCTCAGTAGTGAGCCGTTGATGGGTTGCTAATGATGATGATGAAAGAGATTAGTTTGTAATATTGATCAAAGCGGTGACCCCGACAACTGCGGTGTAGTGCTCCCGCAACGCAACTGACCGTCGCAAGTGGAGGAGCATCGCGCGGGAGGCGGTGCGATCCAAAAACAATCAAGGAGACTGACGACTATCAACTAATGTCACATCATCCCAGCAGCCACGACCACTCTGACAAGAGGGACCCATTGAGAAGATGAGTTTGTTATATTATTAGTTCCAGAGATACTCGTTTAACTGCTTACAGTGCCAAAATGGCGTCTCGATGTGATGCGGGTTGTTACGTTCCCTCAAATATGGTTGAGCGAAGCAATGGCTGGGTCATGCGTCATGCTCGTGAACGGGTGCCACCGGCGGGAATGGGGCTACTTTATGTCTGCCCATCTTAAGATAGAAGTTAGTCGGTATGCATTTTTGGAACTTCCCTCATTGTGGAAACACTGCATATATAGCATAGTATTTACTGTATTGTACATTTTTTTTGAAAAGAGCAACCGCCGAGTTTCTTGCTGGTTCTTCTCGGCAGGAAGGGCATTCCGAACCAGTGGTAGATTCATCGACTATTCAAAAGCACTTGTAAAAGTTTATTTGAAAAAAAATTCTATTCTATTCTAATTGGTAAGGGTTTTCACCAAACAAACTCCAAAGTATACCTAGCCCAAGGTATACCCAGCAGTTTCTGTAGTTTATGGTGTACACGATACTCGATGCATTGGAACACTAATGCACGAGCCAATGGCTATTATGAAATGTGATCCTTTGACACGGATTGAATGAATGCATTGAAGTGGGTAAGGAAATGAGTATCACGGCGTTTCATAAGAGCCAAGTCAGACAATGCCATTGTATTCTAAGTGACCGGGTTAGCTTGTAAACAGGAGCGGGTGCGTGACGGAGGTACTATCAGTGACAAAATATTTTTATTTTTTATTCGATGACAAGATAGTCCTTGACTGCGATCTCACCTGATGGTAAGTGACGATGCAGTCTAAGATGGTAGCGGGCTAACTTGTAAGGGGTATGGCAGTGAACATTCAACCCATACCCCTTAATCGGTTTCTACACGCCATCGTGCCGGAACGCTAAATCGCTTGGCGGCGGCAATGTGTGATGAGCTTATGCCTTGCTAGCCGATGCTAGCGACTTCGTCCGCGTGGATTTAGTTTTTAAAATCCCACGGGATCTCTTTGTTTTTCCGAGATAAAATGTATTCTATGTCACTCTCCAGCACGCCTAGCTTGCACGCGCGAGAAATTTTTGTCGACGCCTTTCTCGTATTATCTCAATCGACACTAACATGGTTGCACACACGGATTCGTCGAACGAGAAATTAGTCTACGTCGACAATCTCTCTCTCTCTCTCTCTCTTCGCGCGAGATATCACTTCGACGTGCATGCTAGGCGGGCAGGGGGCCGATCGCGCTATTTTTTTACGACTGAAACGTAACTGAACTGCAAACGAACCGCAACTTTTTGAACGTTTCGAATCGCGCTAACAATTTGACAGCTAGGTGACAGTTGAACTTGAGTTGGAACGCAACTGCTGTCAAACGAACGTTTTTGCAACAGTTCAATAGACGCTACTTTTTTATAGTTGAAGTTCGATCGCAACAGTGCAATACAGTGTTTACAAGTGTAGTGTTTATTTGGATTAGATTTTTTTATATTAAGATATTTTTATAAACTTTAGCGCAATACCGATTGCGACAAAGTTGGATTGTACTTGCACCACAATCGCAACTGATCCATAACTGAACTGTAAACGTTTCGTTGACAATGCAAATAGCGCGATCGGCCTCCTGGTCATAAACTATACTCATGCAAAAAATCACATCGATCTTCTGCTAGATTGAATGACAAACCAAAAACTTACGGGGGTGACATTATCAGCACTAATAAAAGTCCTCTAAAAAAATAGAAGGGAAAAAACCAACAAACACACTTTCGCATTTGCAATAGATATTAGTAAGTTAGCTAAGCAAGCAGAAACTTTCAAAACTTTAACCCGATTACGAATATTGGATATAACATTAGTTATATTAATTTTGTTCGTATCAAATGTAACTTATGTCACTCGGATCATAACAACGAATCGAATGAAAACTCATTCATCAAAATTGGCTCAGTATTCTCAGAAGTTTGGGAGCTACGGTGGCGCATTCGTAAGTTACATACCCTTCCTTTTGGCATTGCCGAAGTCGGTTAAAAAGCTGCTTAATCACCTTTAGTGTCGTTTACCTGTAACAAATAAATAAAATGGTTAGAGTACAAATTAGAAATACGTACTTGTATATACAAAACTACTTCGATCTCTGGATCGTAATCCCTTTCCATTATTCATCCATGACTTCGTGGATTAGTTTTTGATTCCCGTGAGAACTCTTTACTTTTCCCGGATAAAATGTAGCTTATGTGTTAATCCTGAGTATGAGCTATCTCCATTACAAATTTCAGCCAAATCGGTTCATTAGTTGTGGCGTTAAAGAGCAACAAACATCCATCCATACATCCATCCATCTTCACAAACTATCGCATTTGTAATTTTAGTAGGATAGTAGGATTAGAAGAAGGCGGATAAAGAAATACATACAATAGTATCCTTACTAATATTATAAATGCGAAAGTGTGTTTGTTTGTTGGTTTGTTGGTTTATCCTTCAATCACGCCGCAACAGGGCTACAGATCGACGTGATTTTTTGCATGGGTATAGTTGAGGACCTGGAGACATAGGCTATACTTTTTATCCCGGAAAATCAAAGTTCTCGAGGGATTTTAAAACTAAATCCACGCAGACGAAGTCGCGGGCATCAGCTAGTTACTTATAATAGTAGGAAAGGAAGGTAGGCTATGTACGAGTATGTATTCCTTTATTGATCTGTGTCATCGACTGTACCAAAGCAGCCATCAGCCTATCTTACACCGATCTGTAACTCGTTATGGTGATGTTAGCTCATCATAATATGCAGGAAGCGGCACACAACAGTGACAACTGACTACCATTATAATATCAGACTCCATATTTTGTAATGAGTATGCATCTGTATTGCATACAAATAAAAATTAAAGTTTCTGTCTGTTTAAAACTCGCTGGCGTCATCATCTCAAATGATAGACGTCCACTGCAAAGATCGCCACAGAACTCTGTTTTATGACGCTTGTATGCAGCGGCTCTAGTGCTAACCAGCCGGCCTAGCATGGACGTCGAAGTGATATCTCACGAAGAGAGAGAGATATTGTCGATGTACCTACAATCATTTCTCATGTACTCTTTTAAACTTCAAAATTCGAGAAAATGACGTCGCCAATCTCCATTTTAGAGTTCGTAGAGAAAAATAGAGACAATAATTTTATCCCACATTTGACGTAGTTCTACTTAAAAGAACAAAACCGTTCGAACTAGTGTTTAAAAGTGCATAAGTGCAGTGTCAGTGCAGTGCTTGTGTTATTTGACTAGGTCACAAAAACAAAGTGAACTTATATATTAGAATTAAATAGGACAGTTATTGGACTGTAAATTAGATATAGAATTTAATTATAAGTAGAAGTTTAAGTTAAAATAATATTGCTAATTAGCCCTAAGGCTAGATTGTAGTAAAAAATAAGGCTACCGATACGTAATGGTGCCTTATGGTAGGAAAAAAAACTTTTTGACGTTACGAAACGAATCATGGCGTGCAACTATGTTAGTTTCGATAGAGATCTAGAGATAATACGAGAAAATGGGAAGACAAAATTTTCTCGCGCGTGCATAATAGGCCTGCAGGTTGATATCATCCATCTAACGATTAAGGGTCTTTCAGTGCTGCGTTTTTTGGTACGGGGTCGCCATCCGAGCACCTTCAGGCATCCCAACTTCCAACGGTTGTTTGAGCTATGAGCCCCGCACATTGCTATCAATTTTGATTTCAAAATAACTGCCTTTTGAGTGATTCCAGGGCAGGTGCACTTAGCATTTTAGGTACACACTACACTTAAAGCTACAATTATTTACCCAGCGTCGTCTCTATCCAGCGTTGGCCTATAATAATGGCCTAAAGTAGTCCGAAGGGTTAAAAGTTACGCGATAGAAAGAGACGCAACTTCTAGATAACTAGTGGTTCGCCCCGAACTGAGACCTCGCGGTATCCCATAATTCCCATAAGGTAGTTTTAACTTTTAACTATATTATATTGTAATTAAAACGCGCCGAATCTGATGACGTCAATCGTCATCTGCTTTCGTGGATGGGATGCATATTTACAATATTAAAGACAGCGCCATCTAGTAACAGTATAGTGAAGTTTTGTTAAAAACATTGATGCCCATTAAAACTCAAATAATTTCGTTTCTTTATAATATTTATCTAATCTTAGTATTTGTTGTTCAAGTACAGAATATAACTCAAATTATGTGTAAGTTTCAAGTTTTAAAACAAAGTGGTTTTAGAAATCTAGCCTCGAATACAATCTCCCCTTTGAAAGCCCCCCATTTCGTATGGGAGCCCCCCTGAAATAAAGATTTTTATAACTTTTTAAGCCATTTTCGGCGGCTTTTTAGGCCATCGGTTTACATATCATATCTAAAATTGAAGTAATTACGTTCAGTAATTCAGAAGTTATAAGGCTCTGACAGACGGACGGACGGACAAGTGCAAATCGCTCTAGTAAACTCAGAGACCTTCGCTACAGATAATAGATAATATTACCGTGCCTTCGCTTCGCTCGGTCGAATATTAAGTACTGTGGGTAAATTATCGTTGTGCGACCTGAACTGCACTTTAGTGTGTGGTAGCAAAAATCTCTATTAATTTAAATGATTCTTCTGTACTTGTACAATTAACTATAAAAAGAAAAGGAAGAAAAAACTATTCTGTGACTGATGATACCATAATTCGAACACGTCATGTTTTTAAAAGTTTTGACCAACTTTCTGTCTGTTTGTATGGGCTTAATAGTCCAAATTTTTAAGAGACTTTCACAATATCCAAGGAGTGATCTAGGTTTCTTTTTATATCGGGAATACAGAAAAATAAATTCAAAGCCAAACCGATGAACCGATCTTCACGAAATTAGCGTGCTCCTGGACACTAAAATAGGATTTTTCTACGGGATATTTAAAAACCTTAATTTAAACGCAGAAGAGGTCCCGAGCATCGGCTAGTTTGTAATAAGTGTCCATTAAGGCGTCTATTTGATGATAATAACATTCAGGATGTGCTCCATAAGTAAGGAAGCCATTGCGAATCTGGCGCCACCATGTTTCTATTCGCGTCACGAACTGTAACTTGTTATCGGCGACCGGTTAGCTCGGGTGAGTTCTCGCTTCTCACCTGCCTTTAGGTATATACTGATGCATGTCTATATTGAATCACTGTTGTTACTATCTTCCCGTTATGTCGAGGTCACGTGGAACTGTATCTTGTTGCTATTAAACGATTGCCAACTTTATTTCGTGCCAAAAACAGGCCATCCGAAGATTGCGAGCATGTTGGGAACAATGCAACGGGTATTATCTCATATATTATCCATAAACATACCTACCTACCTACTTACTAATAATACTTAGAAACTTTGACGATTGAATTGTCATGATTATAATTTATTTATTAAGTAGGCTAGATAGTAAAATACTATGGCATTTTTTGTTAAATTAATGTAATGTACCTAATATCGAATAATTTAAATTGTATAATATTGTATTATTAATTATTATAAGGCCCTGTATTACCACCTTCTGATAAGTGTCGGATAGCCTAACCGTAAATTTTGACACTTTCTTTATGTCAAGTGACAAAGACAAAATATGCGAATAAGCTATCCGACACTTATCAGAAGGTGGTGAAAATGGCCCTTAATATTGTAAATTCACAATCTCATTTTCACCAACCATACCTAAATCACCCCTAAGTAGGAGTCTCTTTACGTAGGTAGCCCCTAAACACAATCCCGTACCCAATGTCATTTCCACCTTTGCTATAGGTGTTCCCTAAAGGTCCGTGAAACCGAAATTGACAATAACAGTCACCTAACTTACCTTAGGTAGCCAATAAAAGTTAAGGGAACGTTGGTAAAAACGGGCGTGAATATTTCATACACATATACCTATAAATAACCAAGAATACATAATAGTAAAAGTATACTTGCTATTGTAAGGTATATTTTGTATAGTTTTGCGAGATAAATGTATGTTTATCGCAAACAATCTGTGTTTTACAACGTGCTTACATTCAACAAATCAATATTTGCTTTTGAAATGATGAGGGCAACTAGCAAATTAATGCAGCTTGAAAACAAAGTCGTATAGACACACATCCATTATACATAAGTACCTACCACGCGCAAATATACGAAGATGTGTAAATAATGAGATGTAACAAGTGTAAATTAAATATTAATTAAAATACCCCCGACAAGTGTATTTAATCACGGACTATGTACGATATACCTACCCTGACATCCTGTTACCCAGTTTTCTGCTCCATCATCAGATCCTTCTCCCCGATCCTCGATCATGAATCATCATCTATCTAACACCTACTCATTGAGATCATTTTAATGAGCCCAAACACACTTATATCTGATCTGCTGTAAGTTGCTGAGGAGTTGGATATCCCACAGATTATTTGATGCTGTATCATCAGTTTAAGGTTTCTATGGCTTGGAAATAGTCAGCTTTCTTACAGAAAAAACTGCATCAAAATCGGTTCATTTGTTATGGAGTTACGAGAGAACAGACAGACACACAGACACACAAATACACGCGTCAAACTTATAACACCCCTCTTTTTCCATCGGGGGTTTAAAATTCATAATTAGGTAGGTACAACAGTTTTCTGGACTGATTCGCCACACATACCCTAGAATTTCTTGTGGAAATGGATTTCCCGAAAAATTCGTGATAAATTAATCGGACCTCTGTGTCTGGGGTCTTACGGGTAAGATTTATTTTGTGCCTATTCTATTTTGTATATTATATATTATAATGTAATTTATAGCTGCTATCAACATTTTTTGTTATTTTAGGTGCATACCTATTCAGCTTTTATCTGAAATCTTCCTACTTTTTTAGGGCTTCTGGAAGCTCTAGTAGAGTTAAATTGTCCTTTGTACACATCCGTTTCATTGTATATGGAATTTTATTTATATAAGGAAATATTGACAGTAGAGATAAGATAGGCAAAAATCTCGAATAGAGATGCTAAGCTAAGATGCTAAGATGAAAAGCTAAGTTCGGAAAAACCGCCTGAAAATCGACACCAATTTCTATAAGATCAGCTAACTGTAAAACTAACAAAAACTTTAGGGGTATCAGTTACCAAAATACAAATAGCCAGTTGCCAAATACTCAGCCAAAAACTCTAGCAGAAAGAACATGTTTTAGTTCTTACATCCCCTTTGATAGCGGATTCCCGTTTCTAAACAAACAAGAAAACTTAATATCCAACGCACGTAGCAGCTCAAGACGTCTTAGGAGACAATTTTAAAAATATCTCCAGAGCAAATGTATGAAATGAACAGTATACAGTACCTTCGCTCTTGCTGACTAAACAATAGCGGCTAAAGTTGCACGAAAGAGTTGAGACTTGTCCATGCAATAGGGTTGGTACGGATTTGTAACCCTCGTAGAGTTGTACATAATTAAGTAGGATAAATGCACCATAGCATCGCGTCTAAATACAAGGGATTGCCAGCCCTTCCTTGGCTTTTACACGGGTATTTGTTCTTCCATTTTGATCGATTTAAGTTTTTTTTGTGCTTGAGCAATTTGTTCGATTACTCCCGATGTCCATATCGTCTGTGGGGGTATAAGTTTAAGAACCAGTCATTTTCACCTCTTTAAGGATGGAGCGATGGCTGGTTGTCACGCCATATTTTTCTTGGAGGTTGACGAATTTTGACCCAGCATTTTTAGAAACTGTTCAGATTCAGGAAACATTTAATTTTAATTAATATTTTTCAGAGTATTTTTCTGTGTAACCCATATTTTTAGAAGATGGGGATCAAAAATATAATTATTTACAAGTACACATTATAAATAGCCGTTACATGGCAATACAAGTGAATATCTTTTTTCTCCCAACTTTATTAGATTTGATAGACTTTGATTAATTAGGGCTCCGTACCAAAATGGTAAAAATGGAACCCTTATGGTGAGACTTTCTCCGTCCGTCTGTCACAGTCGATTATTTCAGTAACTATTAAAGCTATTGACATGAAATTTGGCACAGTTGTGTATAATAGTGGCCCAACATCATTGGAATAAAGAAAAATAGAAAATTATTTTTAGTTTTATTAAAAAAGGGGGAAAATTGGTGGTTTGAAATTTCAAAGTAAAATAACAATACCGAGTGGGGTATCATATGAAAGGCCTTTACTTGTGCATTCTAATACAGTTTTTTTTATTTCTATATATATAATAGTTTTTGAGTAATCGGCCAAAATGTCGAAAAAAATACCGTTCCCCCCCCCCCTTATCTCCGAAGTTTACCAATCGAAAAATCTGTAATAATTATGGTCAATAGAGGTTTATGTATTGTTTACAGGAAAAATAAAAGCAACGCGAAAAATATTTTAGTTTGATTAAAAAAGGGGGAAAATCGGGGGTTTGAAATTTCAAAGTAAGATAACTATACCGAATGGGGTATCATATGAAAGGCCTTTACTTGTGCATTCTAAAACAGTTTTACGTTTATTTCTATATATAATAGTTTTTGATTAATCGGCCAAAATGTCGAAAAAAATACCGTTCCCCCCCTTATCTCCGAAGTTTACCAATCGAAAAATCTGAAATAATTATGGTCAATAGAGATTTATGCATATTTTACAGGAAAAATAAAATCAACGCGAAAATTATTTTAGTTTAATTAAAAAAGGGGGAAAATCAGGGGTTTGAAATTTCAAAGTAAGATAATTATACCGAGTGGGCTATCATATGAAAGGCCTTTACTTGTGCATTCTAAAACAGTTTTTTATGTATTTCTAGATATAATAGTTTTTGAGTAATCGGCCAAAAAATAACTCGGTGCGCGAGTCCGACTCGCACTTGGCCGGCTTTTTTTTTGTTAGTCTGATTTACTAGATAAGTACGAGAAGTTTGATTTGTGAACGTGGGCATTCAGTGTTCAGTTCAGTTCGTCTGGGTCAGAAACTCTATGGAACTCGCCAATCTCTTTTTCAATAAAATAATGGTCTACTTACAATTCATTTCCGTGTAAGTACAAAAATAATATTAGTGCTCATTAATAATAGAAACATTTATAAAAATAATGTTGCCAGGATACATCCTGTCACACCGAGCTTATGTAGTAGTAGTAGTACGATTGGTAGTCGTTAGAAACCGCTCTTCCTAAAAACACTCTTTGAGTACGGCAAAATACGTCAAACATTGTTGCTACGAGACCTTTGTACGAGACTATGTGGGTACGTCAGTTCAGGCGTACTATGAATTGCCGCAATTCACTTGTAGGCAGACGTATCTATTGTAGTAGATGCGAAGCGAATACCATTCCTAAATCTATGGTTGTATCTTGTTGTTGTTTTGAAAATCCATGATGTAAGTGCACTTTTAGTGTCATCGTCTCCCACCGAGACTACTTTACAATCCGCTTATAAAATGTGCTCCAATGACAAACAAAGTATATAGCTTCAAAAACTTACGCAATGTACGAGTACGCTACGGGTTAACGGAATTGGTTTGTAAAACGAAAACAAGAGCTTTTTAAAACCTGTTAGAGAACAGCAATTTTTTAGCCTGCTATTTATAGAAAAAAGCAGCTTCCACAAAAACCGTCAATGGCTCTACCAAAAAACCATTTAAATTTAAAATCTCTTATTACAATGATAGGTAAAAACATTTTCACAAAGTCTCTCTCAAATTAGGAGCGCTGTTATTTTTGAAAATAATGAAAAGACAAAATTAATCCAAAGTGAAAACTCAATGCCGTCGACGATTGTCTTAATGGCGGCGGAAAAATTATAAAATGTAAAAAACAAACTGCCCCAGGGAGAGATAATAAAATATTTCTTGCTCCGCAATTTTCTGCGGATTAAGGGCCTGGACACCCACAGAGCGTGTCGAAGAAAGTCACTCTGTTTGTTTGATGTTAACTATCTATTCAGAATCAGATGGAAGGACGGATGGAAGAAATCTGTAGAAGAATCAGAGTAAACAATATAGTAACGAAACTAAAATGAAGTGACAACAGGGTAAATAATGCAATGAAAGGATAGGCTTTTGAAAAGCGCAGTGTTGGTAGATCTCCAATTAGATATAAGTTTGTCGACTTCGTGAAACAAATCGAAGGCTTTAAGAGCAGCATGATACAAGCGACGTGTGGAAGACTCTAAAGAGAGCTGTATCCAGAAGTTAAGAGTCGATTAAGTTAATAATTAATGTTAATGTTTAAGACAACGTTAAGTTAAAGACAACGAAGGCGAATTTTAATATCAACCAATGTGCAAAAAAAACCTTAGCCAGGATTTACAAAAATTGATAAATATTTTCTAAAAAAATAATAATAAAAATAAATAAATTAAAAAACAATAATCTGAAGTTAGGATTCGAACCCCCGAACCGATAATTTCACTCCTTCGTTTAACCGCCACGCCATCAAATCTATACTGCGTTTCCATCACGCGTTATGTCTGTTTAAGCCCTAAGGATAAACACACTTAGGTGTAATTACCCTGAAAATGTTTTCAGACTATTCATCCGAATTTCAGGTGAGGTTTGAGGTTTTTATCCTTTCTCTTTCAAAAACGAAAGTACTCGTTTATTTAATGAGGCCAGATGGGCTAAGTTTTTGTTCTTAACCGAAAAATTGACCTTAATTTGTTTTTAGATCAATTTACATCACTTTACGTAAAGTTGACGTGGGTTTGGGGCTTTGTTTAGGCACTCTTTTTAAGAGAATTTTTTGTTCATAACACTTTTTACTCGACTCCTTCAAATCCAAAAGGAAGGGTTATGATATTATCAGTCTATGTATGTATGTATGTATGTATGTATGTATGTATGTATGTATGTATGTATGTATGTATGTATGTATGTATGTATGTATGTATGTATGTATGTATGTATGTATGTATGTATGTATGTATGTATGTATGTATGTATGTATGTATGTATGTATGTATGTATGTATGTATGTATGTATGTATGTATGTATGTATGTATGTATGTATGTATGTATGTATGTATGTATGTATGTGGTGTGAAGTGCTCTCCGAGGCACGGGGATGAAACACCGCCAAATTCCTAACTACGGGCCAGTACCTACCGAGATTTTCTCGACAGAAAAACCCAATACATTCATTGGTCCGACCCGGGAATCGAACCGGGGATCTCATCATCCGCAGCCGACTATGCTTGAGACCAGTGATTCCCAAAGTGAACCCACTTCCACGGCACACCGACGTTCTACGTTAGCATTACCATGATGGAGGTGTACGAGAAAAAGTTTGTGAACCTCTGCACAAAGACCAACAACCATCAACGTAATCCTCATTAAAGTCCAACTAACCCAGATTTTCCAGACAACTTTGGAACACAGATTAGCAGGCTTTAACAAAGTCCCGTGTCACACCGTAACTCATTACAGGCGACCCAGTAACACGTGAGATTAATTACCACCCGCTTTCGTTATAATATTCGCTTCATCAATTTTTAATTTCTCAAACTGTGGAGCTATGATTAATTTTACGTGGCTACCTTAATTAGATGAAATGACATTTAAATACCAAAAGGTAGCCTGGTTTTAATCTTGCAAGCCTGTAAAGTCGTCGATCATCTCTTGCGGTCGTGTCGACTGTCACCTTGAGCTGATGGAATAGAATGAGGGAATAGAGAATATCTTAAAATTCCACACCCATTCACGCTGTACGAAGTCGCAGCCATCAGCTAGAATATATCTAATCAGTAGGGTAAGTATAAGATTTAATTCGATTGAAAGTATTCGCATTCGATGACCTCAATTTCGTTCACAATTCTTATCCGTTTACGTATTACGATACACTCTAAATTATTAAAATCAGTGGTACTGAATTTGTGAAATTAAATCAATAGATACAATTCAAAGTTTCAATATAATTTAAAGTTTCATTAAATCTTATACCTACTAACCCTTAATAATAAAATTGCTGTGACGTGCAGACGAACTATAAAGGTTTCCTTATTTTACTACGTCAACCTGGAAATATCAGAATAAGGAAGAAACAACCCCCAAACACAAATTCTCTGAATAATGTCAAATATCCTTTCAAATTGTTATCACACGGCGTTCAACACTTCAAGAGCTATAAAGATAAACCCCCTGTATAGGGTATTTAACACCCATTTCCCCATTTTCCCCTCAAGACACAGGGGTGAGAAATGAAATTCCTCAGACGTCGAGCTGCAACTTGCGTCTTGCAGCGAACTAAGGCGACATCTGACGAGATTATCGCCCTAACGGAGCAGACGTACGACTTCAATAGACGTAAACTCGGTGAAATTATTGCCGGAGCTATAAACTTGGGGGGATAATTGCGGATATAATTTTATTTCACTTGCTGAAGTAACGGAAAATCCTTAGAAAATTTGTTGTAATAATTGCAATTTGCTTTCGACACAATTAGCAAGAGTAGAATACGAGTAGGCAAAAAGCGATGATAGCCTTTGTGTCTAGCAATAATTTCGACTTGGGGAAATAATGGCGGATGTAATTTTACTTGCTGTAATAGTAACGGAAAATCTTTAGAAAATTGGTGAAATAATTGCAGTTTGCTTTTGATATTGAATAGAATGTAAGAGTATCTAAACGTAAAAAGCTGTGATAGCCTAGTGGTTAAATTTTTCGGGCTCCTTTTTGGAGGTAGAATTTGCTTTTCGAAACGGTCTGTGGTCTTGACTTGTTATAATTTAAGCTTGGCCTACAGGCTATTGGAATACTTATAATTTCAATTTAATAGCCTAGATTTTACTTAATCGTAAATGAATTTGGGAAACTGCAGTTCATATACCCATAGAGCATAAATATATAGGGCCCTGTTTTTGACCCGCCCTCTACACCATAAAACTGTCCTTTGTACAGCACTCTTTAATTGCATGGAAATACTCATAAAGTAAAAAGTGCAGGACTATCTATCATTCAACGCTGCATTGGAAATGAAAGGATATACGACAGAGTTACTGCCCTTTTAAGAGGTATTATTATAAATACGAAAGTGTGTTCGTTAGTTGGTTTGTCCTTCAATCACGCAGTAATGGAGACGTGATTTTTTTGCATAGGTTTAGTTGAGTGACGTAGGCCACCTTTAATCCCAGAAAAATTAGAAGGTTCCCGCGGGATTTTTAAAACCTAACTCCACGCGGGCAAAGTCACGGACAAAAAGCTAGTTTCTTTATAAAAGACAGCCACGAATTTGTATTAATAATGTTGTCCTGAATACCGGCCACGGCGACAAATCTTTCTTGGCATGAAACAGGTGCTGTCGAGGGCCAATCTTATAAAGTACCGTTTCTGGCCAGCCACCTATATTGCGTCCTGGGAAAATTGACGGACATTTTGTATTATTTTATATTATACTACTATCTTTTGCCCAAAGTGCTTTTTTGCGGCATTAAAAGTAGCCTATGTTACTCTCCTGTAAGGCTTTTAAGGTGGAAGACACAGTTCTGCCCGCGAAATTCTTTGGTTTTTCGCAATTTGTAAACTAATACGACAAAGTAGACTAATGGCATTCTAATTGCGACAATGGCAGTATCATCTTCACAGGTTTATATAAAAATCTTTACTTGAAAGTGTCCAGTTTAAGAAATTAATCAAAATATCGACTAATTTGTGAGTAACTCACGTCCAACTCAGTATTTTGATTAATTTCTTAAACTGGCCACTTTCAAGTAAAGATTTTTATGTAAACCTGTGAAGATGATAATTCTACTGGCGCAATTAGAATGCCATGAGCCTAGTTTGTCGTATTAGTTTACAAATTGCGAAAAACCAAATTAAATTTGAATTTCGCGGGCAGACCCGTATAATCATCCATAACATGTCCGCGACTGCGCTCAGTAGTTTGCCGTTGATGGTTTGCTGAGAAGGGAAAAGGAAATCGAATACTTCTCAGGTATATTCATATACGAATAAGTACTTACGTACTTTCCACTCGATGAAAAGATCGTTTTTGATGTGGCGTGAAAAAATGGGCACTCTCGGCTGACACAGATTCTTTCGCCTTTTGAGACGAGCATGAAATGCAAACGGGAAAGTTAAAATGCCATTCAGCATAATAAGCAGTTAATTAAACAATGATGAAAGGAAAAGATGATTTCTTACGCATATGTCTGTATTAATTATGGATGAGAAGTTATATTTTTTGTGACAGTGCGTGTTGTCAGTGATGACTTGCGGTTCCGAGATAGGTATTTTTTTATAAATATCAGCCAAACTGAAGTTGACTAATATTCTCATACCCTTCCAAATAAGCGGAAAGCTTGTGCTAGGAGTGGGTACGACAATAGTGCAACGGGTGGGATTCGAACCTGCACCTTTCAGTTTTCAGTCCGCACCTTTAACCGTTGGGCTATTGAGGCGACTATGGGCCTCTGCGGTTGCGAGATACTATGGGCCTCATAAGAAAGCTCAGTCAGTCAGCGAGCAATGGAGAGAACCAGAATTTCTCCACGTGATCAAATAATAAACTCCCACCAGAAAAATGATATCACATTTGTCTGCCCGCTGAGCTTTTGAAGCTAATAATTATATATTTTTTAATACATTATTTTATATAATATATAGAATATCGCTTGAATGCGATGACACTTGACCCCCGATTGTCTAAAAGTTGCCGATCAAAATCGTATTCATTTGATGTCATTAGCGTTAAATTAAAATAAACCATAACAGCATTGAATTAGAGCTCAATTTCGTGTATGCATTCTTATACGTTTAACAGTGTACGATACGCTCCATAACGCTCCATGTTAAAATAGGTTGTACTGAATTTGTGACTTTAAATCAATACAGTCAAGGAATATTTTACTTTGACGCTAAAATGCCAACAAATGAATACGATTTTGATCGGCAACTTTTAGACGATCGCACCTCTGCATTAAGCGTTGGTAGGCCCCACTGAATCTATTCAGTGGTAGGCCCCTTGATGATAAGTGAAGCTGCATTGTCGATTCAAAGGCTCGAGCTAAGCTAAGTTAAGTAAGTTTAGCTCACATTCCCACCGAGACTTGCGCTAAAGTTTTGATTTACAATACAACACAATCTGCGCGAGATAAGTAGTCTTCGAAGTACGAGTAAATCAAAGAAAAAACTTTTAGAAAATTCGATTTGCAGTTAACAATGTTTACAATGCTTCCAGACTTGAAACAAAAAAGTATCTCAAACAAAAACATCGGCTCCATTGTGCCCGTAACCCTGAGAGAGATAAATTTATTTGTATTCCAGTTCGTTAAACAACATTTGTATTCCAGTTCGTTAAACAACATTTGTATTCCAGTTCGTTAAACAACATTTGTATTCCAGTTCGTTAAACAACATTTGTATTCCAGTTCGTTAAACAACATTTTTTGGTAAAACGTAACAATAGTTTGTGACAACCGGCAGCATAATATACTTAAAATATAACATAGCTCCAAAAAGCTAAAACTGGAGGCTTCGGACGAAGGGAAGCACAAACTATCTGCAGATTAAATATTCGGTTGCATTTTTCTGGTAAGTGTTTTAGTACTGGACTTAAATATTTTTTTCGATAAAACAAAAATATTTTTTTCAATACATTTAAGAAGAACTCCCAGCCTCAGGGCTTTCTTCTACGCGAAAGAAAATTCTTACCTATTTATATTATAAATGCGAAAGTGTGTCTGTTTGTTGGTCACGCCGCGCAATGAATAGACGTGATTTATACTACCTTTTTCCCGAAAAAATAGAGGATTCCCGCATGAAAACCCTAACTCGAAGCAGACGAACTCGCGGGCAAAAGCTTGTAATAAAAAAAGTCTTAAGACAAGTAAGTCAAGTCGTAAGTTACTGTATACTGAAAATCGCTTAAATCGCTAAGCGAGTGAAATTATTCAAACAGCCAGCTGATTGTCACTTTCGGCGTCGCCCTATAGTTACTATGCGCGAGATCACTTAAATTATTCGTACGTGACTCAACGCAAAAAAACTGAATCGAGTTCCAACTTAAATAATTGAAACAAGGTGGTTATCAGCCCAAGCATAATCAAAGCAACTAGGCCTTCTTGCTGGTTTTTCATTGAGCCGCGAGATTCTATCTCGCATATCGTATAACACCGTTTGCACTGATTATGATAAAATGTATATGGGACCACCTCTGAAGAATCTTGTAAATGAAACACGTTCATACTCGTTGAGAGCCAGAGACACACTACTGCCTAGTGCCTATGGCACCCGTTTAATAACCAGCCAAAGAGTTACAGACTAAAAAACATATACCTAGTCTATCAACAGACTATTTTGATATAAATTACAACAAAGAATGCCCTACAAAACGAAATTAGAATTATCAAAATCCATTCATAATGGCGGAGTAATCACGTAACAAACATCCTAAAAAAACATACAGTCGAATAGATTACCTCCTCCTTTTTTTTGAAGTCGATTAAAAATGTTTCCAAAATGGGACATTTACACGTATATTAATTTAAGCTAAGTATATTTTACACCTTTAAGACCAAATTTTTACTTTCTGATACAAAAACTGTCAAAAAATCTGTTCGTTAAGCTTCTTGGTTTAAGTGATTGAAATTGGCCCACAGAAATTTAAAACTTTGTATTTGTTAAAATCACTAAGCTCAAAATAACAGCTAACAAATATTATGGTTAAATAAAGAGGTACTTTTTATGCTTTTTCATTTAGCCAGCGGAATAAAAATTCAGATTCAAGTAAAACTCGGCACTAACGAAAGCATAAACAAAATCTGGTTTAATGTATTTTTATGAGGCGCCATTTCTTATTCAGCCCCTAAGCCTTTATCCCTGTTTGGACAACGAGCAACACGCTAATATAGACGACATTGACTGTGATTAATTGTTTGCACAACATTTGCACATGGTAGCGGCTAGGTTTAGCATAAATGACTTCATACACATTGTATGAAGACACTGTCTATAATTTTTAAAAATAAATCAGTCTTCGGTATTAAATAAAATAATCAGGCCTTACGCTCCATCTGAAACAAAAACTTCTGGCATTTTCTGCAGGTGAAATGACCGTTCAACACACATAAATAAAATATGATCAAATTCTACCCTTATACTACATCCACCATGATACGACAAAATAAAATTATTTGCTTTCTATCTGTGTATTTAAGACTAGCTGATGCCCGCGACTTCGTCTGCGTGAATTTAGTTTTTAAAATGCCTCGGGATCTCTTTGATTTTGCGGGATAAAAAGTAGCCTGTCACTCTCCAGGTCAACTATAGGTATCCTTGCAAAAAATCACGTCGATCCGTAGCTCTGTTCGGGAGTGATTGAAGGAGAAACCATCACACTTTCGCATTTATAATATTTCACATATAAGATGCAAGTGCATAATATAGTTGACGTGGTTTTTTACACAGGTAATGTTGAGGACCTGGAAAATAACACAGGCTACTTTTTGTCCCAGGAACATACATTTAAAGGACCGCGCCACTACCAAGTATATAATTTATTGTTGATTTTTCGATAAAATTTAAATGGGACCACCTGGGACCCTTTGAAACAAAAAACAATTTTCCAAATCGGTTCAGGTGTCGTCGAGTAATCGGTGAACATACATAAAAAAGATTCCGTTAAATTGAGATCCTCCTCCTTTTTTGAAGTCGGTTAAAATAATAATAAAAAATAGTTTAAATTCAACGAAGTTATGGAGTAAAACAGTCAAAATAGTTCAACCCCTATCTCAGAGAACATACATCCATCCATCCATACATCCCTATACTACATCTACACAAACATACATCCGTATACAATATACATCCATCCTCACAAACTTAACACTAACTTAACAACATTAATAATATTAGTGGGATAAGTAGGATCGAATATAGTTTTTGTAGTGTTATTGGAGGGGGAGGATACAAACATACATGCATACACACATAGATATGTACATACATGCATGCATACATACATACATACATACATACACACATACACATACATACATACATACATGCATACATATATACATACATACACGCATACATACATGCATGCATACATACATACACACATACATGTATGCATGCATGCATATCACCGCATAATTTAAGGATAAATATGTGAAAAGTTGGGAGCAGGTATCCCGCGGGAACTGTTTGTTTTCCCGGGATAAAAAGTAGCCGTTGTTACTTTTCAGTTCCTCAACTATGCCTACCCCAAAAATCACGTCAATATGTAACTCCCTTGGCACATAATTGAAGGATAAAAATGTGAAAGTACCATACGAATCCCGGGATAAAAAGTAGCCTTTTCACTTTTCAGGTCCTCAACTATGCCTATCAAAAAAACCATGTCAATCTGTAACTCCGTTGGCGCATAATTGAAGGATAAATATGTGAAAAGTAACAAACGAATAACCTGCGGGAACTGTTTGTTTTCCCGGAATAAAAAGTAGCCTTTTCACTTTTCAGGTCCTCAACTATGCCTATTCAAAAAACCACGTCAATCTGTAACTCCGTTGGCGCATATGAAGGATTAATATGTGAAAAGTAGCATACGAATATCCCGCGGGAATTGTTTGTTTTCCCGGGATAAAAGTAGCCTTTTCTCTTTTCAGGTCCTCAAATATACCCACACAAAAAACCACGTCAATCTGTAACTTCGTTGGCGCAAAATTGAAGGATAAATATGTAAAAAGTAGCATACTAATATCCCGCGGGAACTGTTTGTTTTCCCGGGTTTAAAAGTAGCCTTTGTCACTATTCAAGTCCTCAACTATGCCCACACAAAAAACCACGTCAATCTGTAACTTCGTTGGCGCAAAATTGAAGGATAAATATGTGAAAAGTAGAATACTAATATCCTGCTGGAACTGTTTGTTTTCCCGGGATAAAAAGTAGCCTTTGTCACTTTTCAGGCCCTTAACTTTACCTATACAAAAAAAACACGTTAATATAAAACTCCATTGCGCGAATTTTGAAGGACAAATGCGTAAAAAATAGCGATGCTATCCCGCAGGAACTGTTTGCTTTTCCGGGATAAAAAGTAGCCTATGTGCTATTCCAGACTATAATCTATGTCTGTGCCAAATTTGAGCAAAATCGGTTCATTGGTTGTCGCGTTAAAGAGTAACAAACATCGATCCATCCATCCATCCATCCATCCAAACATCCATACATCCTCACAAACTTTCGCATTTATAATATTAAAGGAATAAAGGATAATAGGATAGGATAGGATACCAATCAAATGGTATCTCATCTTAGCCGTAATTATTGTAGTCACGGACAAACGTAACATTATAAAACGTATTCGTTCTACGCAAAGTCGCGGTTACTATACTGAAAAATATAAATAAACAGAAAAGTAAAACGGCTCACGCAAAACAATATAATATAAGCCTATCTACGTGCAATAGTGCGTTTGATTAATACCACGAGTTCTAGACCAAATGATCCGGTACTTTAGCAATTTTGGTAAAAGTTGGCTGGGTATATCGCCTCCCCCTGAGGGGAATCAGTGCTGCTTTAAGCAGTTTGTGTTACATTTTTAATGTCCTTTGTCCATTTTTCGGACGGCCTTGAGAGTTCCGTAAGTGGTTGTTGGGTAGTTTTTAAATATTGATCCGGTATCGATAGGCCGTGGGGCGCATAATTCGAAGATTTCGTAACTGGTACACGTTTTTCAGAAAATTTAATTTCTGAGCTTACTTCTGCTAGTTAGATACCTACAGATGCTACAGAGTAATCTAAAAATATGAATGATGTAAAAGGTGACTAACTGACTGATTGCTGATTTATCACCGCACAGCTTAGAGCTAGCTAGCTAGTGGTAGACTCATTGACGATTCAAAAGTACTTGTAAAAGTTTATTTGAATAAAAAACATTTCTATTCTATTCTATTCTATTCTTAAACCACTGGACGGATCGGGCTGAAATTTGGCATACAGAGAGCTATCTGTAGCCTCTTAGGGGTTGAATTTTCAAAAATCCTTTCTTAGTGAACACCTACGTCATATTAGCTATTAGGATAAAATAGGGGTTGAAAAATCGAACTTAACGTGAGCGAAGCCGCTGGCACAAGCTATTAATAATAACTTGTAGTTAATTTCAAAAAGTATGTAGAACCTTCCCGGGGAAAACTGGAATATAATATTAGTCAGTTACCTTTTCAATACATTTTTTATCTTACGTAAGTTTGAGAGCATTAAATATTAGATCCTGTCCTCTTTATTAAAGTGTCTAATCAATAGGTAAGGTAAGCAATCCATCACTTTGCCACCACATGCATTATCTATTGCCTCAGCTATAAACATTGCCAAATAAAGCCCGCGAATAGGTAGCCTTATAAAGCATCTAGTCCAGACTGGTTAGTTGACTGTAAACCTAGATTGACACTCATTGCCTATTGAGCACTTGGCTGTACTTATCGTAACGGTGATTTCGTTAGCTTTCGATTCAACAATTTGACCGAGGCACTTCCATAAAATATGTGGAAGCAATGGCATCAAGTAAATTAAGTTAAGCCACAAAATCACATCACACTGGCGAAAGTTTGTGTGTGGTGTGTGTGTGTGTTTTTGTTACTCATTCACGCAAAAACTATAATATTACTAGCTGACCCAGCGAACTTCGTACCGCCAATACTTATAAATGAAAAATTAGTTAAATAAACATTTTCCAGTGGACCAAATTGTGAATCTAAACCATCCTCTAATCCCCTTGAACTCACACAAAAAATTTCATCAAAATCGGTCCAGCCGTCTAGGAGGAGTTCAGTGACATACACACGCACACAAGAAATATATATATTAAGATATGATAGTTAAACTGAGATAGCTCAAACCTAGGATTAACACATACGCTACATAGTTAAGTTTATCACGGTTTAAAGAGTTCCCGTGGGAATTAAAAAACCTCAATACGCGGACGAAGTCGCGGGCATCATCCAGTAACATTATAAAGGTGAAAGTTTGTATGTTTGTTACTCTTTCACGCAAAAACTACTGTACAGATTTGGCTGAAATTTGAAATGGAGATATAGATTATACACTGAATTAACACATAGGCTACATTTTATCCCGGAAAGTTAAAGGGTTCTCATGGGAATCAAAAATCTCAATCCACGCGGAAGAAGTCGCGGGCATCGTCTACTTCTACTATATAATAGTACAAGGTTAAGCCTCAATAACCAGTTCTTCTTGAAGTCCTAGAAGACTTTGGTGGCAGGGGGGAGTACTTGGATTCTGGAGTAAGTATATAGAGTCCACGATGTATGCACTTCTTCAATGGGATTATAAAATAGCCATCTGTCAACGAGAACTATTTGTCTTTCGAACATGAGAAACAAATAAATAACGGCGCAAATAGTGTGTGCGTAAGATTCCTATTTCGTGTATCATCCAGCCCGGATCTAAATCTAATACTTATTATCTCCTTCAGTTTTGTAAATACCACGAAATACAGCTTCAAGTGTAAACACTAAATTGTGTCTCATTTATTCAACAAGCGAAGTGGCGGCAGAAGAGCCACATATAAATTATGGTTTTATTGAGCAACACGTCTATATCATCCAAGCAACGTTTAAATAGAGCTGAACAGCTCTATATGAGCTCGGCTGGCTGGAGTGATCCGGCGGAGAGCCGTACGTAGCCGAATCAAGCAAAACGGGCGGTCGTCGCCATTGGTGCTTTAGTACATAATAATTCAATGGTCGTCGCCAACTTGCGGGAACAACTCCCAGGATGAAGAGAAGAGAAGATGAAAAAGAGCCCAAAAGGTTATAGGTGCAGACTGAAAACTGAAAAGGTCGATGGTTCAACCCCCACATGTTGCACCATTGTCGTACCTACTCTTCACTTGTGTTGTGCTTTACACACTTATTTGGAGGAGAAAGATGAATATGTTAACTTTCAAATGAAAAAAATCGCATCGAAATCGGTCCATCCGTTTGAGAGCTACGATGCCACAGACAGACACACACACAAACAGACAGACATCGACGTCAAATGTTAACTTCATCTTAACTGTTTAATATTCTTTAAACAATGGATGCTAATAATGTCATTGTTCTATCATAAATTGAGATAATCAAAGCTGCTTACATAAAGGTTAATAGTCCCATTATCATTATAGGCAACCCATCAACGGCTCACTACTAAGCGCAGGTCTTCTTTCAGAAAAAGGTTATACCTTTCTCTGAAAGAATCATGCTGACCTAATGTGAATTGGTGGACTTCACACACCTTATCGAGAATTCTGAGGTGTGCAGGTTTCCTCAAGATGTTTTTTTTTATTCAATGACAAGATAGTCATTGACTGCGATCTCACCTGATAGTAAGTGACGATGCATTCTAAGATGGTAGCGGACTAACTTGGATGGGGTATAGCAGTGAAAATTCAACCCACACTCCTAATCGGTTTCTACACGCCATCGTACCGGAACGCTAAATCGCTTGGCGGCACGTCTTTGACGGTAGGGTGCTAACTAGCCACGGGCAAAGCCTCCCACCAGACCAGACCAGAGACAATTCAGAAATTATAAATTCCCAAATTGACCCCGCTGGGAATCGAACCCGAGACCTCCCAGTTATAAGACCACAGCGCTCACCACTGCGCCAGGGAGGTCGTCATCGTCGATCTTCAATGTTTTCCTTCACCGTTGAAGCATATGATATTCAATTATAATGGTCTGTTCTGGCCTAATTATCGGTATAGCAGCGCAGCAAGTCACGTTGTGTGCAGTCCTCTTCAGCTGCACGCGACAGCTGAACATATTTGCAGTCGTCTCCGGCACGACACTCCTGATAGCGACACATTATACCGGCTCTAGTACCTATCTATCAGAACTTTGAATCACTTTCACCAAACTGCTTTATTTTTCAACCGTCTTCAAAAAAGGAGGTTATCAATTGGTCGGAATCTTTTTTTAGGGTTCCGTAGTAAACAAGGAACCCTTATAGTTTCGCCATGTCCGTCCGTCTGTCTGTCTGTCTGTCCGCGGTTTAGCTCAGAGACTATTGGTACTAGGAATCTGTAATTTGGCAAAGGTATAAATACCAATCACGCCGACAAAGTGGTGAAATAAAATTGTGAAAATAATTTTTTTTAGGGTACCTCCCCTACATGTAAAGTGGGGATGAATTTTTTTCCCCGTCTATCCCATAGTGTGGGGTGTTGTTGCATAGGTCTTTTAAAAATATTGTGGGTGTGGGAACACCATTTTTCAATTCAGGGATCCGTTTGTGAAATATGATATTTTAAAGTGCTAAATTTTATTAGAGTCAAGTGTCCCCCCCCTCTGCCAGCTAAATGGTTGTATAAAGAACTAGCTGATGCCCGCGACTTTGTCCGCGTGGATTTAGTTTTTAAAGTCCCTCGGGCACTCCTTGATTTTCCGGGATAAAAAGTAGCCTAGATGTTGACCCGAGTAATAAGCTACCACGGTATAAAATTTTGTAGAAATCTGTGCGGTAGTTTTTACGTGAAAGAAGGACAAACAAACAGACACGAAATCGTCCAGTTACAGTTTTATTATAAGTATAGATACAAGAAAAAATTCACAGCAGTAGTATATATAATGAATTTTAAAGGAAAACTATCACGGCTAAGTAGGGTTCATTAGTTAAAGAGTTTTATCTGTTTTTTCTAAGTTAGGTATTACACGTAGTGTAAGTTGCATATTTTGTAATATATTATAGTACTTAAACCATGGAACTCAAAATGTATTCAATATTTATAAATTATTGAGATAAATTTTTAGTGTAAGGGTTCCGTTTAGGGTTCCGTAGTTGAAAGCAACTACGGAACCCTACACTGCGCGTGGCCCAACACGCACTTGGCCGGTTTTTTGTTATTATTTTATGTATATCCACCGATTACTCCAAGACGTCTGAAACGATTTGGGAAATTCTTTTTTTGTTTGAAAGGGTATACTCCCCAAGTGGTCACATATAAATTTTATCGAAATCGGTCGAGCGGTTTTTAAAATATCAACAATAAATTATATACTTTGTGTAGTGTGTGTGTGTGTGTGTAATGTATTAAAGCGGGAGTTTTGAAGTCGTTTGTTTAAAAATATTTTTTTGTATTTTTATGTTTAGTAAAATTTTGTAATTCGGTCACTCTTTTGGAAAGGAAAAGGGACTTACTTACAGCGCCAGAGGAGACACGATGCTTTTAGCGGCGGCGATTTGAGTTTTTATGTTCAGACGCGGTTTCGAGCTTCCGCAAAACGTCGCCAAAAACACTGATCGCCGCTGCTAAAAGCATCGTATCTGCCTGGGCCTTAAGTTATAAGATTCACTGAACTCTATTGTTTTACACGTCTTGAATGGCAGCCTATAGTAAAGGCAAAATGTTAGTTGACACAATTACCTACCAATTTTACTTAAAATCGGTCGCTTTCCAAAAAGAAGCAACTTAAAATTATATTAATAACCTGTTAGTACACACTACAACGTTGTTTTTGCATGGCATGCCTCGTCGTTACTATGTAAGCAAAATGTATTTACAACCACAAAATAATATGTTGGTAATAATTTTGTTCACGTTTATTTTGGCTAAAATTTAGATTATTCCTTGCATATTTATTATTAAACTTCTTATTATTATATTCTACCTAGGCGTTTTTCTCGTCCCAAGGAGAACGGGGGGCCTTCTAGGCACAGAAGTTAGTGCTGTGACATTAAGTCCCGAGTTCGATCCCGGGCAGAGGATACTTACTTTATACATTGAATTATTATGTATTAAATTACCTTATATCACTTTAATTCAAAATCAATCTGTCATAGCAAGGATATTTGGAAAAATATACGACAGTTATTTTTATCAGAACTTTAAACTTGGTCAACAAGTTCACAAACGTTGGAAGTTGGGACTCCGAAGTTGCACAGAGTTGTCTTTACAAAGGGACCGAGTGCGCCGTGTAACTTTGAAAACGTTTTGACAAGTCTCATTTGAATATGAAAACCTGCCGTTTACACAGGAACTGTCTTAATAACGATTATTCAAAATAAATCAATCTGACAAATGAAAAGTAGATCTGTTCTACATAGAATTTACATAAAGAATCTACGAATTTATTTACTTAGGTGAATTTACACTCGGTCCGACCGTTTTTCTGTGGTCTTGTCAGTCTTCTGGAATAATGAATGAAACTACTTGAAATATTCTCTAATAATACCTACGCAAAATTTTCAAAGTTTGTCTTTTGGCGATGAAATGGTTTTGAAAGTTATAATATCCTTTATATAAGGAGGATTGCTTAAATACGAATTAAGAAAGTGCTCTTTTGAAATCTTTAAAGTTCTCTTTTGAAGTATTTTGGCAAAAAGTTGAAGTTTAGGTAAGTACTAAGTACCTAGTTAGTTTAAGATGTAAATTATAGTAATAGGTTAAGTTTATCAGGAGTCGCTCTTTTTAGACCAATAAAACTTGTAGGTACTGTCGCAATAATTGATATTTTAAGAGGAGTGTCTAGTGACGAAACGTGACGCGAGTAGGTATTTTCCAAAATGCTATCTGTTTCACAACGCTTCGCTGCCCGACCCGCATCGTGCGATAGAGAGAGTTGCAAGTCCAGGAGTTATTTGCCTAAATTTTATTCTTGAAATATTGTTTCGGGTCATAACGTTTTTACCCCCCTAAACGTTTACAAAATTACACAATTTTGGTCTCATTAGATTCAGTACACCTTAATCTAGGCTCGTACGTTTCATTTTTTTAGTATTTCAGTTTAGTTAAATTTAAAAAAATAAAATTAGTCGAGGTAGTTTTTTAGTCAAAAATATGGATATTTAGTCACTAATAACTTTTAACATAAGCAATATTTCTTTAAAATTAAAACGTACGGGCATAGTTTTTCATTTTATCTGCAACATTTCAAAAAATTATGAACATTGGACAACATTTACGGGTAGCAAAACGTTATCGCTTTTTGAAGCTTTTTGTATGAAAATTTTCAACTAGACAATCCTCTTAAAGCTTAAATGCATGTCGCATTAGATGTAAGAAGCTTTAAGCGCATTTACATTGTCTATGGTCTCAGTAAAATTCTTCTAGGCTAAGCCACCTACACGGCAAGGTTATTAATTATTGGCAACGATAAGATTTAGGATTTTTAGCTTAGTCGCTAAATTATGTCTGAATCCTGAGATCCAGAAATTTCAAAATTCTCAAGGAAGATCGAATAATCGAATCGAATCGAATTAACATCAGACTACTGCTATACCTACTATATATACTTATTATTATTATTATATGATATAAGTACTTTATCATATTACTAGCTGATGCCCGCGACTTCGTCTGCGTGGATTTAGTTCATAACATCCCGCGGGAAATCTTTGTCACCCTCCAGGTTCTCAACTATACCTATCCAATAAATCACGTCAATCCGTAGCTTTGTAGCAGGAAACATTTGATCGTCTTGCTCGCGGCATTGTTAATGATGATTCAAAGAGAAAACATATTACTGATGATATTATCAATTACGTTTAGCTATCATTTGTATAATTGTCAAATTTTTTACCATACATAACCAAAGACAAAATTACATTTAGCTGTCATTTACGTTTTGTTATTCCACTGTCATTTGCGTTTTGTTATTCCATGTCAGATGCGTTTTTGTTATACCACGTTTTATAGTGACTTGACGGAAACGCGGTCGAACGGGATAAAAGTATCCTATGTCCGTCTCCTGATTCTAAGCTACCTCTCCACCAATTTTCAGCCAAATCGGTTCATCCGTTCTTGAGTTATAAATAGTGTAACTAACACCACTTTCTTTTATATAATAGATTATTTAAACTGAAGATTTTCGCAAAAGGAGACACTGAGAGCTGAAGTTTTCATATAGGTATTGTACATGAGAACATCAGGCGCGCAATTTTAATTTCAAAAATGTCTACATCAAGAATCCCTTTATATTCCATTGCAATATCTACAATCTCTAACAGATTCTAAAGCCCGCATATTGTGCAGGCTCGTATTATTCTGGCGTCTACAATGAACCAAAAGCCTCGAGCCGAAAAACTTTCAAACAGAATTCATAACGTTTCAAAGAAATCACAAAAAATATATCATTGAAGTGCAAATGATGTTAATATTTTAAATGTCAAACTCTATTCAAAACTTGAGCAGTTTTAAGAGCAGTGATAGCCTAGTGGTTACAGCTCTGGTCTCCTATTCGGGGGGTCACAGGTTCGATGTTACTTACTCTGACTTTTCGAAGTTAAGTGCGTTTAAGAAATTAATTATCACACGCTTTAACGGTGAAGGAATACATCGTGAGGAAACCTGCACACCTGAGAGTGTACCACCATAATGTTCTCGAAGGTGTGTGAAGTCCGCCAATTTGCATTGGGCCAGCGTGGTGGGAGTTGGGACTATGGCCTATAACCCTTCTCAGAGAGGAGACCTCGCTCAGTTGTGAGCCGATGATGGGTTGATAATGATGATGATGATGATTCAAAACTTAAGGGCTTACCTACTTACTTACAGTCACTGATGCCCGTTTTCACCCATGTTCCCTAACTTTTAAGTTAAAAGTTTTAATAAGCGAAGCTAAGTTATGTGGCGCTTTCTATAAAATTCGTTTTCAGGAAACTCCTAAAGGCTTGGGTGAGGTCCCTAAGTTTAGGGGCCCGACTGTCTATTCCCCATCTGGACCCTAATTAAGTCATGGATCAATGACTTAAGACAAAATTGAGTATGTACTTACTAGCTTTTCTTATGTAACTGGTAGAATAATAAATTCGATAGTAGGTATTTAACTTTGTTTGGGCTCGTAACTACGGAAGTTGCGAGTTCAAAGTAAGATAACGCAACCAAAGTTAAATCAAAATAAATAAAGATTCCATATTCTTTTTCCCTTACAGGGTAATCATCTTTTCCCTTACAGGGTGTAGGGTAGGGTGTATCCAACTGTCGAGAGATCTATGTTAGCGATCTCTAATAGAGATAAGTGTTTCCACTTTCCACGTCCAACTTTGTCTTTTTTCTTGTTTTATATGTAAGTTTGGTAAAACTCCTAAACTGCAAAGAGCAAATGCTTTTGAGTATATGAGAGCAAGATCTTCATCGCTGACTGAAAAGCCATTGCAAAAACGTAAAGCATAGGAACTATTAGACACCGGTAACGAAATTGAAACGACTAATATAGGCAAGATACAAAGGAAAAATAACAAAAGCCCCAATACGGTTGGTCGCCGCGGGGTTATTGACCAAACCCCCCAAATTCCCATATTAACGGCGGAAAGTCAAACAAAAATAAAGATACAGAAAAAGAGACTAAACGTTGCAACACTAAATACAAGATCTTTAAAGTCAAAAGAATATTTAACAGAACTAGAACAAGCGTTGAAGAAAATTAACTGGGACATCCTTGGCTTAAGCGATGTGAGGAGATCATCAGAAAAAATTGAAGAACATGATGAACATATTTTATACTATAAAAACGAAATACCAGGAATTTACGGAGTTGGTTTCATAGTAAAGAAGTATTTAAAAAACAACATAATAGAATTTAAAGGAGTGTCTGACAGAATAGCCATCTTAAACATTATGCTTCCTGGTCACAAGCAACCAACTTCAATCGTACAAATATATGCTCCTACAGAAGTAGCGAAAAAAGAAATTAAAAATGCATTTTATGAAAACCTTAATAAAACTATGGAGACTTTACACAATACCGTTATTGTGATGGGAGATTTCAACAGCCAAATCGGCCAAAGAGAAAAAAATGAAGATAAAATACTTGGACCCTATACAACTGGCAAAAGGAACGACAACGGACAAAGATTGATAAACTATGCGTTAGAAAATAACTTATACATTATGAATAGTTTTTATAAAAGAAAACATAAAAGAAAATGGACGTGGGAATCTCCTAATGGAAAAACAAGAAATGAAATAGATTTTATAATTACGAATAAACCAAAGCTCTTTTCAAATGTAGAAATTCTCAACAACTTTAATTATAATACTGATCACAGACTACTCCGAGGTCAGTTATACATAGTTAAGCCAAGAAAATCAAGAAAATATATACAAAATGCAAAACATCCAATTACACTACCGCTAACAAGTCAAATATTAGAATCTTTAAAAACTAAGTTAATACCAATAAATAGACTTCGAACGATACAAGAAAAATATAATACTTTAGAAGAAGAATTAAAAGAAATTAATAAGAAACTAGAACGAGAAAAAACAATCAAAGACAGATTGGGATCTGAAGCAAGAAAATTAATCGAACAAAGAGCGCTCTTATTTAAAAACAGGAGTATCAATAAACATAATATAACTAAACTAAGTAAAGCAATAAATGTAGAAATAAGAAAATACAGACAAAAACTGAGAACAGAATTAATACAATTCCATATTATAACAAAATCAGGTGGAATCAAGAATGCATGGAAGGAACTGAAAGATAATACAAACTGGATTATTAACGTAACACATTGTAAAACTAAGAAACATAAATCAAAAAGGAACGAAATATTGGAAACTGCAACCGATTTTTATCGTGAGCTTTATAATGATCACCAAATTACAACGACTTCAAATAATAAGACAGTTATTCAAGAACCAATTCCAAACATACTAAGAGATGAAGTTCTTAAAGCCATAAAATCACAAAAGAGAGGAAAAACACCAGGCGAAGACAACATTTCTAATGAACTTTTAATCGGAGCATCTGAAATTATTTTAAACACATTGACAGACCTATTTAATGAAATTATAACGTCTGAATATATACCTCATCAATGGAACACTTCAACAATAATTTTACTCCACAAGAAAGGGAAAACAGATGATATTTCAAACTACAGACCTATCTCGATAATGTCTAACGTTTATAAGATATTCTCCAAAATAATACTAGAACGAATAACAAAGACGTTAGATGAAAATCAGCCAAAAGAACAGGCAGGGTTCCGAAGTGGTTTCTCAACCATTGATCACATTCATACCATCAAACAAATTATTCAAAAATGCAACGAGTACGGAATAAACTATTACATAGCTTTTAGAGACTATAATAAAGCTTTCGATTCGCTTAGGCATGAGAAAATATGGGAAGCCCTTACCTTACAAGGGGTCCCCAATAAATACATTCGTATAATTAAGAACATATACAGAAATATGAAAGCTAAAATACGCACAGAAAAGGTAGGCGAATATTTTCCTATTAGACGAGGAGTTAGACAGGGAGATCCTCTATCACCCAAACTTTTCTCAGCGACCCTGGAGCATGTATTTCGACAGCTAGAATGGGATGAATTTAGTTTAAATATAAATGGAGTATTATTAAACCACCTAAGATTTGCCGACGACCTCATATTGATCTGTGAAAATCCAAAGACCCTTCAGATTATGATAGAACAACTGGTACATGAAAGCGATAAGGTAGGACTATCAATGAACACCAGTAAAACAAAACTGATGACAAACAACCTGAAAATTCCTATTAAACCCAACAACGTTACTGAATTGGAGTATGTGAACGAGTATACATACCTTGGCCAAATAATATCTCCTACAGACCTCACAACTAAAGAAATCGAAAATAGAATAAACATAGGCTGGAAGAGATACTGGAGTCTAAAAGAGGTCATGAAAAACTCGGACATACCAATAGAAGGAAAAAAGAAAATATTCAACACATGTATTCCACCAAGCATGACCTACGGATGTCAAACATGGAGTTTCACAAAGAAAAATATGCAATCACTAGAAGTTTGTCAGCATAGAATGGAAAGAAGCATACTCAACATTAAATTAAAAGACAAAGTTCGGTTAAAAACAATTAGAAAACAAACGAAGATCATAGATATAAAATACCGAATTAAACAACTAAAATGGAAATGGTCAGGACATCTAATAAGAAGTAAAATAGAAAAATGGGCCAAAGAAGTGACCGAATGGTGCCCTAGATATAGAAAGAGAAGTAAAGGTAGACAATATTGTAGATGGGAAGATGATATAAAAAAGGGAGCGGGAACGTGTTGGATGAGAAAAGCTAAGGATAGATCGTTGTGGAGAACACTTGGGGAGGCCTATGCTGGAAAGCAAGACAATCAAGAAACCGGTGTCTAATATTAACCTTAGTAATTAGTAATATTTACATCTTCAACTAAATTTTCTATGTAGTATTAAGTAGCAATAAGAGGAAATGTAACAGGATTGTTAATAAAGGCTATTATTATTATTATTGTGGTGTAATCATAAACTCATGAGTCATGAGTCATGACTTATGATATCGATATGAATGACTTATAATATCGTCGATGACAAGTGCCGGTGGACTAATGCCCATTCTCACCAACGTTCCCTAACTTTTACGGGCTACCTAAGCTAAGTTAGGTGACGCTTTCTTTCAATTCACGAACGTTCTTTTTCACGAATCTTTAGGGGAGCACCTAAAGGCGGAAATGACAATAAGGGATTGTATTTAAGGGCTACCTACGGAAAGAGACTCCTACTTAGGGGATGATTTAGTTATGGTTGGTGAAAACAGGGATCAGAGATTTAAAATGCCTACAAAATATTCATTGATACGCTAGATTAGACTAAGCAGATATTATTTTGGGGCTAAATATACCTAAATGCTTAAGTTTGTTTAACAGTTTTTTTTAAACCAAAATCCAAGTAAACAAAGTCGTGAATATTCTTATATTCAAGTACCTACATAATGCTTTCAACTTGATTTATGCATCAATAATCCCAATATTTACGCCTATATTTGAAATTTCAATATCTTTTAGGGATTGTGAAGCTCTCACATCGCGCTTATTCTCTTTATTCTAGCCCGGGGCTGCAATAAAGCGTAGAATCAAAAAAAAAAACGTTTCAAAAGGAAATTCGTGATATTTCAAACAAATCAGAAAATTTTAATTGAAGTGTTGTTAAGATGGAATGAAAACACGTTGATTGAAACTATTCCCCCCCGGCAGTTGCCTTAACGCATTCAACGGAGGCCTTAGCACAGTGACGACTTTTTGTTTCAAAGGATTTCTTTTGCCATACACATGAATAAATAAAAAAAATTGTGTTTTTACTATCCTCAATGATCTGTGATAATTATTGTAACTACAAATATTCAAAGACTTGACTCTATTAGATATACGCCGGAGTACATCAAATCAAGTCTGTTCAATACATCTTCAAATTTACTTGTAAATAAATTAAATGAAATCTTTGACATACACACCAATTAATCCAATATAACAGTGCTTATATAGTATATACTTATTAATTACAAGCTAATGCCCGCTACTTTGTCCGCGTGGATTTAGTTGTTAAAGTCCCTCGGGAACTCCTTGATTTCCCGGGATAAAAAGTAGCCTAGATGTGGACCCGAGTAATAAGCTACCACGGTATAAAATTTTTTAGAAATCTGTGCGGTAGTTTTTACGTGAAAGAAGGACAAACAAACAGACAAACAGACAAAAAAAAAATTAGCTTCTGTTTTGATATCTGTATCTTGAATACAATTAGAAGCAAAAACCCTTTTTTGGATCTATTTCATGTAGAGAATTGGTTTCCTTTTTTTTTTTTTTATATGTATAGATTTACAAAATTATGTAAGAGCTCTAGCATACGACAATAATGATTAAAGCCTGTGCTATTTATAATGTATAAAGAATTAAGTGCAATAAAACGTAAATACGTATTATAACATCTATGTTAATGTATTCGCCGGTCATTAATTTAAATCGTGACAATACTTACTGCAGTAATCAATGCACTTGAATACGAAACTCAATGTAGCGATTTATAGGCGCACAAAATGTCGTCAGTGTACTTCTGCCTAAGAGATCCATCAATAAAGGCGCGGCCCTCCTGTTGGAATTTTATCGGACAAAGCACCATAAAATCCCCCTTGATTCGAATCTATGGGGGCGTCCTACACAGCACGATTACATGGAATGAATCAGATTAGTCTGCTACTCCCTAAGGTCGAAACTAACGCGGTACTGAGCAGGGAATTTTATTAAGTTCCTACTTAGAATGCTGTCGTTAAAACAAAATTATGTGCTTGCAAAATATAGAAGGGCTTATGGGCGCAAGAACACGGTAGGTACATCATTCCGGCCTGAAAATGATAAAATTACCCTAGACTTAGTATATTTATTACGACTACAATATATTAAAATTTATTTAATTCTTTCCACATCAATTTTGAACAAAGCATAGCAATTAACAAGTTATTGATACTTTATACTCATTGACATAATAATACTATACTAATATTATGTATTATTAAGTAAATATAACTAGGATTATCTCAGAGATTAAAAATAATTGAAGAATCCAAAATAGTGACGATTTCTTTCAGTGACCCTCAATTTTAATTTGTTCTACGGATAGTATATGAAGGACCTTGACTTGTTTTTTTCCAGGCGTTAACGTTAACTTCAAAACAAATTGGTTATTTTATTAGATAGTTTTTATTACTTTCTCAAGGCCCAAGGCTACAAAAGTGTATGCATCCATCTTGTAAAACTTTCAAGGTGTTAAATTACAGAGACGTAGCACTTTTCACTCCATATTAAGTCGGGTAAAGAAATCTACTGATATTCCAACAAGTTGGCCGCTGTGTCAGACCAACTTGTCTACCAACTTGTTGGGAGACGTAAAAATTGGCTGATGACAGGTTCTAAGTTCTAACTAGTCCAAAAAGTAATTAACTCCACACTGAGCAATGAGCATTACAGAGCGAGATCATCAAATCCATGTGAGTTTCAATTCAATTTCTTTTTATATTTGTTTATCTAGTACCAGAAAACAAAATAATAAAACATTAACAAGACAGCCTATCTCTAAGGAAGAGATTATTTATTTCATACTAGATGATACCCGCGACTTCGTCCGCGTGGACTAAGGTTTATGGATACCCGCGGGAACCCTTTAATTTTCCGGGATAAAATGTAGCTTATTCAGGGTATAATTTATCTCCATTCCAAATTTCAGCCAAATCCGTCCAGTAGTTCTTGCGTGAAAGAGTAACAAACATACACACACACATACAAACTTTCGCCTTTATAAAATTAGTGTGATACCTGCTTGTAGCTCCTACAAGTCAAGACTCTACCACCGGTTCAGAAAGCAGAGCGAAAATTAGGGAACGTAACCTACACTGGTGTCATATTTCTACTTTAACTTAAACTTATTTTTATACGAAGTGAGGTTGGAAAAGCATATCGAATCAACCCTCAAGTTAGCTATTATGCTCTACATTAGTAGGGCACTACTAGTAGGGTACTATCAGTATTAACTGGTACGATGTTTCAAATTAATGTTAAAACTATTGCAAACTTTATTTGCTGTCAAAAAGCAGGATATCCGTAGTAGTACGTAGCCAAACCATGTTCAGGCAGGTTGCCTAGGTTGTGAACATGTCAAACATATATATCTTGCCTTAGGCAAGACAGAAATAAAGCTCGATTGGAAACCAAATAAAGATCGGATGGTTTCTGAAATCGTATTGTTGACTCATCTGTAGAGGCTTTATGAATAGGAACTTTGAGCTAGACGTCGCAATTCCAAAATGGAGGAACGGCAAGTGAACCCGTTAAAAGCTGGATTAATAATACATTAGATGTCGCTCTGCACTTACGGTGATTATTTGAATGTGATAACAAGGTTATGTACATTTTCCACGATCTCTAGGAACTGAATTAGCGCTGACGGAAATATAGACTTGCTTTATACAATCTACAGGCCTGATTTTTTACGGCAAAATAAGCAGGCAATCAATATTATAAAGCAAATTATATAAATACCATGTTACATAATACATAGTAACATAAAAAATAAAATGTGCATTCCAAAATTGCCATCGTACTATTCCGATTCCTTTAAACTCCCTTTTTTTTTGAAATAGAATGTAAATCGTAGCGTCGTCTCTGAATCTTAATTTTCCTGTTTTTTCTTTCTGTTTATTTATTTAAAAAAAAATGTTACGATATGCATCAAAAACATTTAGATTTCAAGAAACCGTCTTTCCTAGAAACTCAATTTCTTGCTTGCTTAAAAAGTTTTGCATAAACAGGAAGTAAAAAACCCGTTTATATTCAAAACATTTTTCTTACAAAGACATGCAATTATAAATATTAACATCAAGAGATGCAGAATCTAAACTGGAAGAAGGTTTTACCTTCTGTATATTCAAAACCTTTTTCTTACAAAGATATGCATCAAAAATATTAATATCAAGGGATCGACTAATCTCTGTACACGATATAGCTACCCGACGAAGGTGGGAGTCCTAGAATAATCAACCGAAGGGGGCCGCACTCCCTTCATCTTTGTTTAGGACTTGACTTATTGTGAGGAGGGCCGCTCTAAGAGGGATAGTGAGGGTAGGCCCGAATTTATCGGCCATGCGTGCGTATTTATGAAGCACTTAAGCGCGTGAGATCGCTGCGAGGACGCAATGAGATCAAGAGTAATGATTACGTTGTTTTATAGCCACTGTATCTAATATACTAAGTATCTAGACAGCTTTTCATGAGCAATTGTTGTCCACATCGTCCACACTAAAATCCTATCGCATCGCAGTGTACTGACTACTGGCAATACAAGAGATAACAATAGAGATCCAAACAGGCTCGTGATTCCTCGATTGCGCCTCAAGAGGGTCCGAAAGACATTTGTGGGAATGGGCGTGACGTTTTATAATAAAATTCCACAGGCGATCTTAGTACCTTTACACAAGTTTAAGAAATCAGTTAAAACTAATCTCATGAAAAAAGCATATTACACAATTGAAGACCATATAAATGATAAAAAAGCGTGGATATATTTCGTTCCAGCGATTTATGAGACAGTAGGTGGTAATTAAATTGTATAGCAAAATAATTCTATTCTATTCAGTGTTTCCACTTTATTTGTGTCTAAGTCATGTCTTAAAATAAGTATTTGAATATTAGTATCAATTCGATGCCTTAACATGGGTAGCCTAAGCATGTCACGCTCTTTTTAAACATTTCTATGGTGGTGCCGTGTGATGTGGTTTGTTACGTTCCCTCAAATATGGTTGAGCGAAGCAATGGCTGGGTCATGCGTCATGCTCGTGAACGGGTTCCACCAGCGGGCATTCCCGCTGGTGGAACCCGTGGGCTGCTTTCTGTCTGCCCGTCTTAACGTGTTGAATTATAATTAGGTATGCTTTTGTGGAACTCACTGTGGAAACACTACATACATAGTATAGTTTCTTGCTGGTTCTTCTCGGCAGGAAGGGCATTCCGAACCAGTGGTAGACTCTACGACGGTTCAAAAGCAATTGTAAAAAAGTTTATTTGAATAAAAAAAAATTGGTTGCCTGTAAAGTCGGTATACGGGCGAAAGTTTTACGTGACAACCGAAATAGAAGCGCAAGACATGAACCGGTGTGTATGCCTATCTCTCTCACTCTCTCTCTCTCGCTCTGTCTCTCTCGCTCTTAGGCGGGCTAACTGTGCTCGAGTGGAAGGGACGCGTGCCTTTCACTTTTTATGTCTGTCTCTCTCGCTCTTAGGCGGGCTAACCATGCCTCTCACTCGCTCTCATTGTGAGCGCATAACGTGAGCGGAGCGTAACGCAGTTTCTTGAAGTGTCACCCGGCAAACCAATTTATAAGACGTTGTCACGTCAAAAACATTTCTATTCTATTCTATTCAATAAAGAAATTTTACTTCTTACTATTAATATGAATGCGAATATGTTTGTTTGTTAGTTTACCCCTTCAACCACACAAAATAAAGCTACGAATTGATTTGATTTTATACATGGGTTTGTAGTTGAAGACATGGAGAGTGACACATGCTAGGCTAGTTTTTATCCTGGAAAATCAAAGAGTTCCGGTGCAAATTTAAAAAGTCGCGGGCAATATCCTTAAAAACACTCAACAACTTTATAGAAGGCTAGAAGCCTTTTTTTTATTCTCATTTGAAGAGAGAATAACGACAGTTATTCACCAAAAAAACTATATATTTAGCAAGTCATACTTAAATTTGTTGTACGTAGGAAATTCCACCCTCACATCCCAAAGGCAAGTATGTGGGTATTCGAAAAAAATTCTCATCTTAATACGACCGACCCTATTCCTTTGTAAGGACAGGGGTCTTTGAAGGGAATCGATACAGTACACAACCCTACTCAGAATCGGACATTAGCCCTACTTACAATTTGCTTCTTACATACACTTATCGTGTAGGCTTGTAGGCGACAAATTTGGTTCTTTAGTATATTATTAGCTGATGCCCGCGACTTCATCCGCGCGGACAAGGGTGATTGATTTCCGTAGGAATTATTAATTTTCCGGGATATATTATAGCCTATGTACAATTCTGATGTATAAGTTATTATATAATGAACTCAATAGAATAGAATAGAATAGAAATATTTTTTATTCAAATAAACTTTTTATAAGTGCTTTTGAATCGTCTGGCTCTACCACTGGTTCGGAATGCCCTTCCTGCCGAGAAGAACCAGCAAGAAACTCGGCGGTTGCTCTTTTCAAAAAAAATTTACGATACAGTGCTGGTTAATCATTACTGTCTCATGAGTCATGACTCGCTGGAGCGAATTATATACACGCTTTTTTGTCATTTATATAGTCTTTAATTGTATAATATGCTTTTTCCATGAGAGAAGTTTCGATTGCTTTCTTAAATAACTTGTGTAAAGGCAAGTCTAAGATCGACTGTGGAATTTTATTATAGAACGTCACGCCCATTCCCACTATAATGTCTTGTTGTCTTGTCAAATGATGAAGTGAATAAAAATTCGCTCAGTAGTTTTTGCGTGAAAGAGTAACAAACATCGTCACAAACTTTCAGATAGGTATAATATAATATTAGTAGGATTATGGATGCAATTCATGACAACACTTCGTTACTTCCAAGCTTTAATATGAGAGAATAACAGCTGAATAATCTCGACAGTGTGTGAATGTGAATGTGTGTGTGAATACGCAGTGATAGCCTAGTGGTTAGGACTGTGGTCTCCTATTCGGGGGGTCGCAGGTTCGATCCCGGGTACGGACCTCTGACTTTTCGAAGTCAAGTGCGTTTAAGCAATTAAATATCACTTGCTTCAACGGTGAACGAAAACATCGTGACGAAACCTGCACACCTGAGAGTTTTCATAATGTTCTCGAAGGTATGTGAAGTCCACCAATTCGCACTATGGGCCAGCGTGGTGGACTATGGCCTGTAACCTTTCTCTGAGAGGAGACCTCGCTCAGTAGTGAGCCTTTGATGGGTTGCTAATGATGATGATGATGATGATGAATATTATAAATGCGAAAGTGTGTTTGTTTGTTGGATTGTCCTTCAATCACGCCACAACAGGGCTACGGATCGAAGCGATTTTTTGCATGGGTATAGTGGTGGACCTGGAGAGTGACATAGCTGCTACTTTTTCTCCCGGAAAATCAAAGAGTTCCTGAGGGATTTTAAATACTAAATCCACGCGGACGAAGTCGCGGGCATCAGCTAGTTACAAAAAAACTAAATCATTAACCTCCAGGCCCCAGATGTTTGTCCCATTTTGAGCCTACCCGTGCGTAGCCGGGGCGAGTCAACTAGTAAAGAATATAAGAATAAACTAATAAAGAATACAAACAAATATACTTATAGGTATACAAAGGTAGAAAGTGAAAATAACAATCACGACACTGATATAATAAGCAATACCAATAAAATTATAAAACACCAATCCACGTTATGGCGGTCACGAATTCACGATTCACGACCTGCTTTAATAACTTATGAATTATTAATTATACGTTTAAAATTGAAACCTGCTTATTATTCTAATCCCATATTTGTAATGTAATTTAAATCTCCCTCAAGGAAATTTTCTTTCCATAAGAACTGACCTTGACATTAATTTACCGAGAGCAGAAAATTGTGCTTTTATTACCTACCCTAGCGATCTCTATCAAAATATTATGTCCTTAAAAAAATATAAGATCTTCAAAAAAAAAAATGCATGGATTAATATTCTTTATGTACACCAAATAAAACAACAACAAAACAAAAATCAACAAATATAAAGTAAACGAGACGGAGTACAACATCTCTAACAAGCGATTTCTTCTGAGCAACCAGCGTAAAAAAGGAAATTAAAACAAACAAAAAAATCGGGTCAAGAAAATGTTCGACGTTGGAAAAATATCGCCACAAAGTTCAAAAAACATTTCACAAGCGAGTTATATGAAACTCATAAAATAAATAATACTAATATAAATATTCCGGTCTAAACAATAGCCTTTTCAAGATTCCAAGTCCGTTTGAACCTCAAAACACCACGTGAGCCTTTTAAAGACCAAAAACACTGCAATAAAAACGTTTCGCTTTTTACTCCGGTGGTCATTTTACCTGCTATTCTTTTCGGTGTCGTGTTCAGCTTTTTAACAAGTTTCATTGACCATTTTTGGTTCGGAGAGCCGAAGATTTTTTTTTTAGTTCGATAGTAGCGTTGATTTCGGATTGAGTTTTTTGTTACTAGATAAGGCCCATCAATGCCTTATCTAAACTAACTAGATGTATTGGCAGTGATCGTTGAATTTGTGCAATTACCAACCGAGCAAAATATTAAAAAGATATGACACATTTACATAATTATATTATTATAGTCTTGACTCTTATCTTTCCATTCCATAGGTTGTGATTTAACTTTCAATTAATGCAGACATTACGTCAATCTGTAATTATGTAATTAGTATGAAGATGTACTTAATATTAATTTTCTCAAAAAATACTATATACTTAATATAAGTCCTCTAAGAAATTATCATTCGTTACCCGTGTTACTACCATCTTGACAAACAAATATTTTGCCCCCTCGTATTTCTTTAGTTGTTACGTTGACTTTGTATTAGTTAGTACTTTGTGTTTATTACAACACAATTAAGTGAAAATATTAATGGTAATATCTAATCCGCCTAATTCCTTGACCTGCATAGGGTTTTGTAATTCTCTTTTACAATAAACTATTGAATCAACACGACAACTAAACGTGACTGATTTGTCGTTATTATAATAAAACTAGCTTTATCTGCGACTTCGTTCGCGTGGATTTAGGGATAGAGCAGACTGGCGACATTTAGCGGCATCGATCGCGGCTTTTTAAGGCTTTTAGCGGGATATAAGGTAACCTATGTCACTCTCCAAATCCTCAACCTATACGCAAGCAAACAATCAAGTCGTTCCGTTACTGCGTGATTGAAGGGCAAACCAACAAACAGACTTTCGTATTTCAATTTATAATATCAGTAAGGACAACTTGTACCTATTGCATGCGGCTAATACTAAACAATAAATACTAAAGCTAGACTTTTAAGATACGCAGTCGCAACACGCAACCTAATGTCGCGCGAACGACTGCTATCTATCGCTGTCACGCGTCGATTCATTTGCATATTTGGTGTTTAATTAAGGTGGACTTACCTAATCGTTAAGTTTCAGATATTTAAGGAATTCAAAAAGATAACGTATATTGAAGAGGAGACTACTTTTTAATTAAAGTATATTACGATGCCACGAGAAAGCAGAATATTCCAACTATAATACTATTAAATTAAAAAAAACACGAAAGTGGAAGGCCGGTGTTCTTCTTCTTCTTCTTCTTTATCAACCGATAGACGTCCACTGCTGGACAAAGGTCTCTTGCATGGACTTCCACAGGCCTCGGTCTTGCGCCGCCTGAATCCAGCGGCTCCCTGCGACTCGCTTGATGTCGTCGGTCCACCTAGTGGGGGGGGGTCTGCCAACACTGCGCTTCCCGGTGCGGGGTCGCCACTCCAACACCTTGGGACCCCAACGACCATCAGCTCTTCGAACTATGTGCCCCGCCCATTTCCACTTCAGTATCGCGACTCGCTGAGCTATGTCGGTGACTCTGGTTCTCCTACGGATCTCCTCATTTCTGATTCGATCCCGCAGGGATACTCCGAGCATAGCTCTTTCCATCGCACGCTGAGCGGTCCTGAGCCTACTTATGAGGCCCTTAGTTAGCGACCATGTCTCGGATCCGTAAGTAATCACTGGCAACACGCACTGTTCGAAGACTTTAGTCTTCAGGCACTTAGGAATTTTGGACGAAAAGACATCTCGGAGCTTCCCGAACGCTGCCCAGCCGAGTTGGATTCGGCGGTTGATATCTTTCTCGAAATTGGACCTACCTAGCTGGACTGTGTGTCCCAGGTAAATATACTCTTCGACAATTTCGAGTGCAGAGTTCTCAACAATTACTGGGTGGAGCGGTGCATGAGCATTGGACATGATTTTCGTGGCCCGGTGTTAGTCAAGTATAAAACCAGACAGGTTCGAAACCGTAAGTTCACTGCCGACCACAGAGAATTAGTACCCACTACCGACATATAGAGCGGTTATTAGATATCTAGAAGCGTGCGTTTCTTTCCGTGTACGCATGATACACAAGGGTCAAAGAACAACAAACCTATTTTGCTACCGCCAGGCATTTTTAACAGACTTCAAAAAAGGAGGAGTTTCTCAATTGGTCGGAATATTTTTTAGGTATAAAGGTACAGGTACCCGGATGGGCAAACTCAACGGGCTAACGTAGTGCGAAGGGATACGAGTTAAGCGATAGAAAAGGAGGCAAGTTCTAGGTGAATATGATTGATGGTAGTTTAGCTTTGTGTGAACTTCCCATCAAAAAGTTAGGCGGGAAGTTTGGCAGTCCATGGCGTGGGCTACATGTTGTATCATAACTACAGACTTTTCTAGTTTGCCTGATTATAACAAGTTTGTTGTCCCCTTGTGTTAACTTTAGGCTTACCGGCTTCAAGGCAGCTCGATAAATTGATTCTACAATTCAACGATTCACTTCAGCGTTTTAGTTGTAGAGTCAAGATATCTTCATGATGCTAGTAAAATGAGTATGGCTAAATGGCTTCTCTCTCGCCTAAATTAATCGACTTTATCCCCTCTGTTACAAATACAAGTTTCCAAAATCATTTTTGTAACCGGACGCCACGGCAACTTACATCTTGATAAACTTTATTGTTCATGCATTGTTCAAGTTACGCGCGAAGTTTTGTTACATTATGAGCCATAGCAACTTTGAACTTTATGAAGAATCTGTTGTGAAGTAAAACGGCTAAGTATAACTTTTACTACCTACCTAGCTATGTTAAGAAATCAGGCGTAACCAAACTTCCCGTTGAATTTTGCATTGCGTACCTACCTATTAGGAACAATGCGCTTAGTGTGAGATCATGGCATTTCATCTATGTTCCAAATATAACTTGGGTACCTTCAAATCAAGAGTGAATAGGCATCTTGTAGGCAAATGCGCTCCATTTTAGGCTGCATCTTCACTTACCATCAGGTGAGATTGCAGTCAAGCGCTAGTCTACAATATTTAAATAGACAAGTGCTATATAAAAAAAAAATGTAGCAGTGCAGATCTATGTGATGCTTTGCGGATCAATGGTATCAAATGGTGTCAAATGGTATCAATTAATGGTATCAATGGTATCAAATCAAATAAATACAAATGATATCAAATAAATAAATACAATCAAAAAAATAAATACAAATGGTATCAAATGGTATCAATGGTATCAAATGGTATGGATCAATGGCGGTGATGGTGGAACTAAACTAAATAATTCTTGCGAACACTCTCCGCAATATATCTTGTAGAATACCGACAGATAGCCTACCTTCCGCCGATGCTCCAGACATTTGAAGTCTGGAGTTAATCAGCGATTAACCGAATTCATATCGAGGATCTGCTAATCGGGCACCTTACCTTATCCTTACCTTACCCTGCCCTATCTTACCTTAGCTTGTCAAGTTTAAAAGAATAAGCTAAATAATACTAACAAGCATTAACGCAGACATTGTTAGTAGCCGGTAATAGCAAACAACCATTTTAGAGATAGAATTTCGTGTAACTGGGTAAGGTAGGTATGCAAATTGTTACAGCTAAATTAATTAGCGAGAACAATCCAAGTTATTTGCGACAAGACGCTAGTTAGCTGCATGTTAGCTGTTTATATTGTTAAATTAATAGCCTTGCCAAAAGTTATTATAGTGTTATAACATTGTAATTTAAGCTAAAATTTTCTAAGAATTAAAATAGAAACTATTTATTCAATGATTTTTTTTTTTTATTCTTTTGAAAACTAATTCTCACAAACTCTCTCACAAAAAAAAAATTAAAGTTTGGATTTCTTGTAGGTAGGTAGAACAAGAAATTCAGATAAACAATAAACATTGGTATTATGTAAACAGCCAAATCACAGAATTCCCACAAAATAATTTAATATAAAATTATTTTTAAAAAACTACTTCAAACGCCCGTGCCACCACAAAATATATATAATTTATTGTTGATTCTTTTAAAACCGATTTCGATATTTAAATGTGACCACCTGAGAAGTATACCCTTGAAAAAGAATTTTCCAAATCGGTTCAGACTTCAGGCGTATTCGAGTAATCAGTGAACATACATAAAATAAAAAAGATTCAGACGAATTTTTTGTATCCAATAATGTAATTAAATAGCTTCAACAGTACAATGGTTAAAGATGCAAACTTGAAACTGAAGGGTCACAGGTTCGATCCACATCCGTTTCACTGTTTTCGTACCACTCATGCCCAATTTCACCAACATCCCATAAACAATCACATAGTTAGACAACCGCTAAGCTAAAAGGTCCCATAAACCAACCCATAACTAAAATTTGTTTTCACGAACGCAACAGACCCATAGCTAGCGGACCCATCCTTATGCGACAGTTTTTTTACGATGATAGTGTACCCAGTACCAGTATACCCAGTTGTAGTTCCCGGTTTTATAGGAAATGATTGATATAATACGTATTCATCTATTATTTTAATGAAGAACTTAATTCTTTCATATTTTGACTGATAGATATTTTCATTTAGTGATTCATATTTTAATCTATACTTACTAAATACTAATATTATACAGAGGAAAGATTTTTTTGTTTGTTTGTTTTATTGATTGTACCGGATAGGCTCTGTAACTACTGGACCGATTTGAACTATTTTTTCACCAATAGAAACCTAAGTTATCAGGAAGTAACATATGCTATAATTTATTGTCAAAAAAATTAGAGATCCTTAAGAAAATTGCAATAGTGTAACCCATAGTAGGAAAATTTTGCCAATAAAATGCATTATTTGGCGTGTGCTGAGAAAACTATTGATGGTACATAAAAAAGATGTACTGCATGATTAAATTACTCATTATTCTCTACAAAAATGTCCCCGTGGGAATATATCTAACTATCATATTATTTAAGTCACAGTAGTAGCTTTTGTATTCTAAAATTTAATTTGATCGCCTATATTATCGCAGTATTAATTCTTCCTTACTAATACACATTATAAATGCGAAAGTGTGTTTGTTTGTTGGTTTGTCCGTCAATCACGCTGCAACATAGTTACGGATTGACGTGATTTTTTGGATAGGTATAGTTGAGAACCTGGAGGGTGACGTAGGCATCCCGAAAAATCAAATAGTTCCCGCGGGATTAATCCACGCGGACGAAGTCGCGGGCATCAGCTAGTAAAAATATATTTTAGTCTATGTTTTACAAGTTTGGTATTGGTATGGGGAATGGGGTTCCTAAAAATATAAACAAGTACCTAGGTAAAGTGAATCACAAACTAGAAATTAAAATAGTTGGTACCTACCTACTTAAGTAGATATACCTGGGGTATCTACTTACCCAGGTAGGTAAGTTAGCACCAAACAGGTACCTACGGCCTACCTACCTATACAGGCTCATTTTCCATTCAAGTTATTGTTAGGAGAGCAATAAAGTACACATCATCTTGGTAGGTACCCAATAAGTAAAAAGGTATGGTAACCACAAAAAAAAATTGATAATTTCCTATGTAAATAGGTAGGTACTCACCTATTATCAGGAAATTCCAAAAATTTTTTTCCAACAAATATATTACTGTTGATTTAGATAACCTATAATATCTTCGGCAAAAATCTACTTCATCGAAATCGTTGAAATAATTTGGTCGTTTTCAATATACATATTTTAGGTCTTCGACTACGATTTATATCAAATATAGTATCAGTCGTGTCTAAATTATCAAAAAAATCAAATAGATCACGGCCCATCTTGTCCTCTAGAAGTCGCTTTTACTTATGTGAAGGTTTATGGGACCAATGATCCATCTCATAAATTTATGGGATCGTTTAGGCGCTAACGGACCCTTTAAAAATGGTGAAACGGAAACTATCCCCTAACTGGCCGCTAAATATGCTAAGGGGTCCCATAAATCTTATGGGTCGTTGGTGAAAGTGGGCATCAGACTCACAAGCTTTCCGCTTATTCGGGGAGGAGAATATTAGTAAAATTCAGCTTGGCTGTTCTTAAAAAAAAAAAATGCGTATCATAAGTATTTGCTGTTATTCAATACTTAGAAATCTCTTTTTATACGAGTTTGACGTGAATTACCCTTAGTTAACTCTAACTGGACACTTTCAAGTAAAGATTTTTATTTAAACCTGTGAAGATGATACTGCCATTGGCGCAATTAGAATGCTATAAGCCTACTTTGTCGTATTAGTTTACAGATTGCGAAAATTGGTTGTCTGTAAAGTCGGTTTACGTACGATAGTTTTACGTGATAAACTGATAACGTCATAAAGAAACATTGATGAAGAATTGCATACTTTTATGAATTGAATTGAATTATTATCACTGAATTATCATTATTTTGTATTATAATACAAAGAAGGAGTTAATTGAAAATTACAATTTTCTCTAGTCACAAGCCAACGCTTGGGCCGATCGTGCCTCTCGCTTGCACGCACAGGCTCAGGCGGAACGTGACACTTTTTCGTGCGTGCAGCCGGTGTTCATCGATTTATAAGACGTTATGACGTAAAAACGAAATAAAATTTGAATTTCGCGGGCAGACCCGTTTAATGCGCCTTAAAACGGAGCGCGCAATTTCAACATAGACAGTATCTGGTGAGTTGAACTTCCCATTGAAACTATAGGTATATTCCGACATTAGCGTGTTGTCAAAGCCCATAGATGCCGCTTGATAATAATTAAGTTCGCTGTACGCATTTACATACCACACCAGCTAAAGGGAATGCAGTAATGAACCAACATGGCTTTGATTATATTATTACACGAAGCCGGAATTAATAATAAACACACGATATAACCTCATTATAAATTAAAAGCCTCGATAGCTCTGCGGTTAGGAGGTGGAAATGCACTCTGAATGTCTCATAAGGCTCTTCTACTTCTTCTGCTTTATCAACCGATAAACGCCCACTGCTGGACAAAGGTCTCTTGCATGGACTTCCCACAGGCTTCGGTCTTGCGCCGCCTAAATCCAGCGGCTCCCTGCGGCTCGTTTGATGTCGTTGGTCCACCTGGTGGGGGATCTGCCAACACTGCGCTTCCCGGTGCGGGGTCGCCACTCCAGCACCTTAGGACCATGTAAGGCTATTAGTAGTTCTAAATAAATAATTGTTATTTGCCAGAATGTTTGTACAGTGGGATGGTAGGTAACAAAATTTTCATATGAGACTATAACATTCAACTAAATTAATAGTAGGTATGGAAATATGATGGCAAATTCAATTATAAAATAATTAATAGATATAAAAATTAAAAACCGGCCAAGTGCGTGTCGGGCCACGCGCAGTGTAGGGTTCCGTAGTTTCAACTACGGAACCCTACACTCTCAAATATTATTGCTGACCTAGGATAGTGCTTTTATTTTATTTATGAATATTGAATATATTTTGAGTTCCATGGTTTTAAATACTTACAAAATATGCAACTTACACTACGTGTAATACCTGACTTGGAAACAAGTGTAAATTACAAATTTTATTTTTAAATGCAAGCTTTTAGTAGCTACATCATTAGACTATGGATATCATCTAGGATCAGAGTACTTTTTGATGACGAATCAAACGAGCCCAAACACGATGGGGTTACGTCATTTTATTACAGATTTCCGATGGCCATCTTCCGTCTCTATCATCAGATCAGCTCCATGTCACAATAATATTGCATTGTCATCCGATTTACATATACATGCAAAATTTCAGCTCGATCAGAAACCGGGAAGTGGGTCTAATTCATCTTGCAAGATTTGACCCAAACAAACATTGCAAGTTAAATAAAAGCTTGTAAAAACAGATATAACTCCTTAACTAATGAACCCTACTTAGCCGTGATAGTTTTCCTTTAAAATTCATTATATATACTACTGCTGTGAATTTTTTCTTGTATCCTTCATACAACCATTTGGCTGGCAGAGGGGGGGACACTTGACTGTACTTAATAAAATTTAGCACTTTAAAATACCATATTTTACAAACAGATCCCTGAATTGAAAAATGGTGTTCCCACACCCACAATATTTTTGAAAGACCTATTCAACGACACCCCACACTATGGGATACATGAGAAAAAAAATTTAATCCCCACTTTACATGTAGGGGAGGTACCCTAAAAAAATATATTTTTCACAATTTTATTTCACCACTTTGTCGGCGTGATTGATATTTATACCCTTGTCAAATTACAGATTTCTAGTACCAATAGTCTCTGAGCTAAACCGCGGACGGACAGACAGACAGACGGACGGACATGGCGAAACTATAAGGGTTCCTTGTTTACTACGGAACCCTAAAAATGGTGTCCCCACACCCACAATATTTTTGAAAGACCTATTAAACGACACCCCACACTATGGGATAATCGAGAAAATAAATCATCCCCACTTTACATGACGTAGGGGAGGTACCCTAAAAAAAATATTTTTCAATATTTTATTTCACCACTTTACAACCGCAGACGGACAGACAGACAGACAGACGGACGGACATGGCGAAACTATAAGGGTTCCTTGTTTACTACGGAACCCTAAAAAAGAGATCTACTCGTATACCTCAGTAGGTCTTTTTGTCGCTCGCAAGTTTCAACGCATTAATTTTTAGTACAATATCACTTAACTACTTAAATTCTTTATCATGCTCCCCTCTTTATAAGTGTTAATAATCTATTTACTTACTTATTCCATCAGCATTTTAATTAATTTAGATGAGTATACTTCATTACCTGTAACAAACAAATTACTTTAATAAATAAAAATTAATTAAATTAATATTAAGAGCGTGTCTTGTTAAGAGTAAAGTTTTATGATCTCTAGGGCATGTGACATTGAAATATATTCCACACTCAGATCAAAAGTCAGACAACTCAGATAAGGTCTTTGTTCCCAGGACGAATGAAAGTCTTTCTGGATCTTTTGTTAATCTCAAAATTTAATTTAATTTTGTCATAAATACTATGTCGTGAAATGTGAACTAAATTGTTTTAAACCGAAAAGGAGAACAGGCGGATTTGTATGGACCGTCTCATCAACCGACGCCATTTGGACCAAAGTCCAAATGGCGTCGGTTACATAATTTAATATTATAACACTAACTACAACCGCAAATAAATCGACACATGGAGAAAAAAGTTATTGAAGGATCGGCAAACCTTCTGCGCGCGGCTTATATCGTCCATATTATTATTAGGAGGTATTATTTATATTATTAATAGGTAGGTAACTATGTTTGCACATAATGCTCACTAGTCACTATAGAAGCTATCTATGTGGTACAGAAACGCATAGTGGTATTATGAGATAGCGGCCGCGTGTTGAGCAGTGCGCAACTGTGGCTGTATAATACCCATTTTTCTGGATTGTATAACTTTTTTTTCCATAGGCCAATTTTGTGGTGTCCATAGTAAAAAATTATTCTCTTTTCATGAACTACTGCATAGACTAGATTTCATTAGCCGACGCCATTTGGACCAAAGTCCATACAAATCCGAACGTTCTCCTTTAGAGGTGCGTGCCAGCGATCGAACCCGCGACTCCCCGAATAGTCCTAACCACTACGCTATCATTGCTACCATAAGCTTAATGAGGCAGCTGTTAGGAAATAGCAACAGACTTCAATATTATCTATCTGTATAGATATTACGTCTATCTCATTTGCCACAGTAAAAGATTATGGAATCACAATATTATCCAGATACTTTTTATTAATATTCCGTCCGCGTTCTACGCCGTCCCACCGGACCCCATGGGACATGGTAACAAAAACAATGATTCACTGTATAACTTATTCTTTTGTGGACCAAGGACAAAATATTGTATTATCAATACTAGATCATGCCTTTGACTTCATCCCTGTAGATTAACGTTTTTACATTCCCACGTCAGTCCTTACCACAAACTAGGCTATATCAATGCTCGATATATAACACATATTACTGTACATAATATGTTCCCGTGGACACATGCGCCTCAATCTTTTAACAGTGCACAACGTGGTTATCATCACCATCATCATCAACCCATCACCATCTTACTACTGAGCGTAGGTCTCATCTCAGAGAGAAGGGTTATAGGCCATAGTCCACCACGCTGGCCCAGTGCGAATTGGCGGACTTCACACACCTTTGCGAACATTATGGTAAACTCTCAGGTGTGCAGGTTTCCTCACGATACTTCCATTCACCGTTGAAGCATATAGCATAGCATTAGTGATAGCATCGTAACAATGAAACTATTGAAAGTTTGAAAGTAATAAACTACTTAAATATTAAGGACCGAGTTTAACAACAGCAGACTGTTATATACAACGTGTAATGCCCAATTTGTGGCTTGTTTCGTTGTGTATTCCACTTATAACTAAGCCATTACAACTCGCCAGTAATACTATACGACTAAATTACAACGCCGCTAATTAAATGAGTAACGGCAATTCCATATTCCTGTAATCACACTAAATGTGTTGGTAATATGAAGTAATATGAGGGGGTAGTTGCGACGGCAAATTTTTGTACCTCTAATAATTTTATTAATAAATAAACGCTGTATATATACGACTAGCTGATGCCCGCGACTTAGTCCGCGTGGATTTAGTTTGTTCCTAGTTTTCCTGAATTTTCTTTGCTATAAACCTCACGGAGCCCGAGACCTTTCCAACGAATGCAAAACCGTGGAAATCGGTTCGTGCGTTCTGGAGTTATAGCGTCAGGAAGGAAAACCCGACTTATTTTTATATAGTAGATTATAATCGTATACAGCGTTAGATGCAATTTATCATATAGAATAAAATAGAATAGACAAGTTTTTATTTAAATAAACTTTTACAAAGTGCTTTTGAATCGTCAAGTGAATCTACCACTGGCTAGAAACTCAGAGAAAAAGACAGCTATATCAGGTGAAATCCAAGCTAATTATTTATAGTACCTGGGGGAATAACGATAGGGAGGCGGTTTTAAGTCCGTAGGCCGTTAGAAAATAATTCCAGTGGAATCGGCATCCACGAGGATTTTTCTACTCCCATAAAAAAAAAGCTATATGCTGAAAACCATAGATTAATCAGCCTTAATACGTAGGTACCTACATTATGTAAAAAAAAAAACCGGCCAAGTGCGTGTCGGGCCACGCGCAGTGTACTACTTAGCCGTGATAGTTCTCCTTCAAAATTCATTATATATACTACTGCTGTGAATTTTTTCTTGTATCCTATATACAACCATTTAGCTGGCAGAGGGGGGGGGGGGGGGGACACGACTCTAATAAAATTTAGCACTTTAAAATATCATATTTCACAAACGGATCCCTGAATTGAAAAATGATGTTCCCACACCCACAATATTTTTGAAAGACCTATTCAACGACACCCCACACTATGGGATAGACGAGAAAAAAAAATTCATCCCCACTTTACATGTAGGGGAGGTACCCTAAAAAAAATTATTTTTCACAATTTTATTTCACCACTTTGTCGGCGTGATTGATATTTATACCATTGTCAAATTACAGATTTCTAGTACCAATAATCTCTGAGTTAAACCGCGGACAGACAGACAGACAGACAGACGGACGGACATGGCGAAACTATAAGGGTTCCCTTGTTTACTACGGAACCCTAAAAATGGAGAAAATTCATAATTCATAGCTAACCAAAGAAAACATAATCATTCATCCAGAGCATATCAAAGTTAACAAATAGAGTCAAGGTGTGTGTGAGACTCTAAATATATGGGAAATAATAATAACTAGCTTTTGCCCGCAACTTCACTCACGTTAAGTTCGAACTCAAACCCCTATTTTACCCCCTTAGTGGTTGGAATTTTCAAAAATCCTTTCTTAGCGGACGCCTACGTTATAATAACTATCTGTGTGCAAAATTTCAGCCCGATCCGTCCAGTGGTTAGAGCTGTGCGTTGATAGATCAGTCAGTCACCTTTGCCTTTTATATATATTTATAGATTATAGAATAAAAAGAAGATAAATAAGGAGCAAGAAGTTTAAATACCTACCCGACACAGGGCTTATATATCTGGAGGGTGTCATAGACGACAACAATTCAATTCAAATTTAAAAATCATCTATTTCATGGGGGCCAACTTGTGGCTCTTATGACAAGTCATGACTCTACCACCGGTTAGGAAAGCTGATTCTGCTGAGAAGAGCCGGCAAGAAACTCAGCAGTTGCTCTTTTCAATACTAAAATCTTACAAAATGTAGCTTATCTATCTTGTGGACAGCTGAAGCAAAGCCGATTAGAATAGAACAGAACAGAAATATTGTTCATTCAAATAAACTTTTACAAGTGCTTTCGAATCATAAAATGAATGGTACTACAACTGGTTTGGAATGGTACTTACAATTCAATACATGTTAAGATGGGCAGACAGAAAGTAGCCCCATTCCCGCCGGTGATCACACTTTTATGCCATCAGTGAAGTGAAAATGTTTCTAAACCACAAACTATTCGTAACAATTTATACTTTTATACTAATATTATAAAGAGGAAAGATTTTTTTGTTTGTTTGTTTGTTTGTACCGAATAGGCTCTGAAACTACTGGACCGATTTTTACCATTTTTCACCAATACAAAACTAAATTATCAGGAAGTAACATAGGCTACAATTTATTTTCAAAAAATTTAGAGATCCTTAAGAAAATTGCAATAATGTAACCCAAAATATATAAAATTCTCTCCATGGCGTGTGCTGAGAAAACTATTGTTGATACATAAAAACGATGTAAGTACTACACGATTAAAGTTCTTATTCTCTACAAATAAGTCTTCAAGGGTATATTGGTAACTATCATAGTTAAGTCACAATAGTAGCTTTTGTGTTCTAAAATTTAATTAGATCGCCGCCGGGAAAATCAAAGAGTTCCCGAGGGATTATATAAACTAAATCCACGCGGACGAAGTCGCGGGCATCAGCTAGTTATATATAAGTCGTCTACTTTTTCTAAGTTTACTACAGGCTAAGAGGGTTTATCTCGTATTTTTTCTTGACAGTGAGAGGCGAGTCCCAGTTGGTTGAACGCTAAGCAAAGATTAACTGAGTCAAAGGCGAGTTGCGAGGCTGAGCCGACACAAAGGCTGAGCGTGGCTCGGCGCAGGGGCCAAAGATTGAAATGGCTAACACAAAGCGAGATAAAACTGAGTTGGCAAGCTCGCTCGTGCGCGAATCTGCTCTGTTGGGACTTGAGACAAAAAGCATACGGCGAAAACTGGGTATATTATTTCTTTTTAATTTAAAATGTTACTATCGGAAAAAATGTTATGTACTTTAAATAATTTCTACATGTGGAATTTTTCCCTAATTTTTTTATTTTTATTATTAATTTACTCCTTAAAATTGATGTGAAGAATGCCTTCAATTCAGTGGATCGGGGGGTCCTCCTCTCAGAAGTAAAAAATAAATTTCCACAGTTTTTCCCATACTTGGCGCAGTGCTACCGGGAACCTTCAAAGCTCGTACACAAAAAGAATGTTCTGAGCTCCGCTGTCGGCTGTCAGCAGGGCGATCCGCTTGGACCAGTTATTTTTAGTTTAGCCATACACCCTATAATTTCGGTTCTAAATTCCAAATTCAATGTTTGGTATTTGGATGATGGAACCTTGGGCGGCGAAGTGAGTTCGGTTTTGAAGGATTTAGAAATAATTATATCAAAATTTAAAACTATTGGCTTGGAACTTAATTTTGATAAATGTGAAATTTATATTCCAAATTCTTTTTCGGCCGAATCCAAACTGCACATATTAAATAAAATCAATATTTTAGCTCCGGGTATTAAAATTTTAAACGATGAGTCACTTCGCCTCTTAGGAGCACCTGTTCTAGAGGCCTCAGTTCCTCAATTTTTTACTGACTTAATTTCTAAATTCAAAAACACTTCCCATCATCTGTTCGATATTAATCCTCATATGGCAATGACCATCATTCGATTCTGCTTATTTGTTCCAAAATTTACTTATTTCGTTAGATGTTCACCTCTTTGGAAATTTAATAATTTATTGGAAAATTTGGATAATTTTATACAAAATATTCTATCTGAAATCTTAAATTGTCCGATAGATGATAAAGTATGGGCCCAGGCTTCTCTTCCGATCAGGTATGGAGGTCTGGGAATCCGCAAAATTTCTAGTGTCTCTCTGCCAGCTTTTCTTTCCTCTGCTTATAGTACACACACTCTCTTTGAAAAAATTATATCCCAGTCTTTGGGATCAATTGAGGTGTCGTACTTGGCAGAGGCAAGAAATGGTTGGTCTTCCTTCCCAGAGACAGTGGGATGACATTATTTGTAAAAAAAACTTTTGACGCAATGTTAATGCAAGCAAATTCCAAAGACCGTGCTCGTCTTCTCGCTGTCTCTGCGAAAGAATCCGGACACTGGCTCCATGCTATCCCTTCTGCTAATCTGGGCACTCTTTTAAACCACGCCACTCTTGCAGTGGTAGTTGGTCTTAGGCTTGGCGCCAAAATAACCCAGCCTCACCGTTGCCACTGCGGTGACCACGTCTACGCTTACGGTCATCACGGGCTCTCCTGTTCGAAGAGCGCTGGTCGTTTCTCCCGCCACAATGCCCTCTACGACATCATCCGCAGGTCTCTTGCTACTGCTCACGTGCCAGCTGTATTAGAACCTATTGGTTTGGCACGTAGTGATGGCAAGAGACCTGATGGTATGACGCTTGTTCCTTGGAGGACAGGGAGGTCGCTTGTGTGGGATGCCACCTGTGTAGATACTCTAGCTGCTTCCCACATCCATGCGACCTCCTCTGTGGCGGGTGCAGCGGCTACTAGCGCCGAACAGGCTAAGAGGCGCAAATATGAGAAACTTGACAGTGGTTTCATATTTGCGCCTTTTGGTGTAGAGACCCTGGGGCCGTGGGGCCCGGAGGCTCGCGCACTTTTTTTAGAGATATCAAAAAAGGTGATCGAGTCTACCGGGGATCCAAGAGCTGGCAGCTACCTTGGCCAAAGGATTAGCCTGGCCATCCAAAGAGGTAATGCTGCCAGCATCTTGGGTACTATGCCACACTGCGGTGGCTTGGATGGGGTTTTAGATTTTAATTAGTTTTTATTTTAGTTTTTATTTTAGAATTAAATTTAGGTTTATAGTATTGTATATATGAAATTTTCTATCTATAGTATAATAAAACTTTATTTATTTACTAGCTGATGCCCGCGACTTCGTCCGCGTGGATTTAGTTTTTTAAATCCCTCGGGGAACTCTTTTTAATTTTCCGGGATAAAAAGTAGCCTATGTCACTCTCCAGAACCTCAACACCCATGCAAAAAATCACGTTGATCCGTAGCCCCGTTGCGGCGTGATGAAGGACAAACCAACAAACCTACAAACAAACACACTCGCAATTATAATATTAGCAAGGATTTTATTTTTATTCCAATGATGTTGGACCGCCTTTAAGTCAAAATAATCGTACGTAGCTCACAGGAATTCCGGTGAATAACGTTACTCACAGGAACATAGGACGCATTCGGATTTAAACAAAAAATGTAATTATTATCGTATATAAATAAAAATGTATATTCCCTATATCCCGTGGTAGAAACATCACGCGTGAACGGCTGGACTGATTTTGACGGGACTTCCAATGACAGATAGCTGATGGTATACGCCTAGCATAGGCTACTTTTTAACTGATTTTCAAAAAAGGATCAAAAAAGTATTGTGTTTTTTAACCTATAAATATCAATATCTCCATGATTTCTAAACCGATTTGCCTGAATTTTTTTTAATCGATACAGAAACTTTGCGAGATGGTCCCATAAAAGTTGTAGTTGTAGTTGTTGTAGTAGTTATAGTAGTTGTAGAAGTAGTTGTAGTAGTTGTAGTTGTTGTAGTTGTAGTAGTAGTAGTAGTTGTAGAAGTAATTGTAGTAGTTGTAGAAGTAGTTGTAGTAGGTAGGATCTGGGAAGTATACCTTTTGAAACATAAAAGAATTTTCCAAATCGGTTCAGGCGTCTTAGAGTAATCGGTGAACATACATAAAAAAGATTCCGTTGAATTGAGATCCTCCTCCTTTTTTGAAGTCGGTTAAAATAAGAATAAAAATTAGTTTAAATTTGAAGAAGTTATGGAGTAAAACAGTCAAAATAGTTCAACCCCTATCTCAGAGAACATACATCCATCCATACATCCCATCCATCCATCCATCCGTATACTAAGTACATCTATCCATACATCCATCCTCACAAACTTTCACATTAGTGGGATAGGTAGCATAGGATATAGTTAATGTAGTTAAAGTTAGTAGCAGGAGGATACAAACATAAATACGTACATGCATACACACATACATACATGCATGGATACATATATACATATATGCATTCATGCATGCATACATACATACATACATGCACTCATGCATGCATACATATATACATGCATGCATTCATACATGCATGCATACATACATACATGCATACATACATACATACATACATACAAACATGCATACGAATATCCCGCGATAACTGTCTGTTTTCCCGGGATAAAAAGTAGCCTTTGTCACTTTTCAGGCCCTTAACTTTACCTGTGCTAAAAAAACCACTTCAATCTATAACTTCGTTGGCGCATAATTTAAGGATAAATATGTGAAAAGTAGCATACGAATATCCCGTGGGAACTGTTTGTTTTCCCGGGATAAAAAGTAGCTGTTGATACTTTTCCGGTCCTCAACTATGCCTATCCAAAAAACTCCCTTTAATATGTAACTCCCTTGGCACATAATTGAAGGATGAATATGTGAAGAGGCATACTAATATCCCGCAGGAACCGTTTGTTTTGCCGGGATAAAAAGTAGCCTTTGTCACTTTTCAGGCCCTTAACTTTACCAGTGCTAGGAAAACCACTTCAATCTATACCTCCGTTGGCGCATAACTAAAGGATAAATATGTGAAAAGTAGCATACAAATATCCCGCGGGAATTATTTGTTTCCCGGGATTAAAAGTAGCCTTTGTCACTTTTCAAGTCCTCAACTATGCCTATCCAATAAAACACGTCAATCTGTAACTCCGTTGGCCCATAATTGAAGGATAAATATGTGAAAAGTAGCACACTAATATCCCGCGGGAAGTGTTTGTAGGAACAGTTACAGTTACAGTTTTATTATAAGTATAGATAGATAATAATTAAATTTTATGTAACAATGTCAATTTTTGACGTTCGTAAGCGTTAGGATATGCAGTCGCTTGTGCTTGAAATTTCAAAAACTGATGCTTGCTATGGTTTTTTGAAACCGAAGCTTGCTTGCTTGTTTGCTTGCTTGATTTCTTGCATGCTTGCTTGCAGGATTTAAAAAAACCCGAATTTCGATGAAAAAATCGATGCTGCGGATAATGTAAGCGTGATTTAAGTACAATCAGCGCCATCTATCCGTGGTTTTTCAAAATCCCGCGGGAACCTTGGATTTTTACGGGATAATTTGTAGCCTATGTGTTATTCCAGTGTATAATCTATCTCCATTCCAAATTTCAGCCAAATCCATCCAGTAGTTTTTGCGTGAAAGAGGAACAAACATACACACAAACTTTCGCCTTTATAATATTAGTAGGATTAAAATTTAAAATAAAATAGAAAACAGAAAATTCAGTCTGTCGAGCTGGGATTCAAACCATCGACCTTTATCGACCTTTATGCGACTGTAGAAACCACAAGGCTACGGAGATCTAATATTGTACTGTGAAAATATTGAACACAATGCCAAATTCTCATTCAAAAAAGTGTCGGTTTCAAAAAAAGTGTCGGTTCAATTTAGTCTTAATTTTTTCCGTCTAGCCCCCTTCCGCACCGCGCGAAACTTATTTCTAACGTATTATGTTAGAACAGTGTATTTGAACGAATGGTCCGCCGCGGCAGTAAGTTAAAGGAAAAGATGACTGGCTGACTGATATATCAACCTACAGCTCAAACCACTGCAAGGATCGGGGTGTTTGGCAAACATATAGCTATTATGACGTAGGCATCCGCTAACCCTAGTAGCAATTTGTGTTAGTTGGGCCTTTGTCCCTAGTAATCGTGGTGCCAACCGTAGAAAAGCGGGATGTGGTTGGCCTTACGAAGGGACTTAGTCGGCATCACCACTACCACTTTCCAACCGTTGGCTACCGTTGGCTACAAAACCTCAACGGAAATTGCTAGTAGGGAAGAAGGGATTTTGAAAATACAACCATCGTTTTTTCAAATTTTATCCCCTTAGGCTAAAATAGGGGTTTGAAAAATCGAACTTAAGATGACGCCCTGGACCAAAAAACACGAAAACGAGTAAGTACTTTAGAATGCGTAGTGTGAGTGCAACGAATGATATAATTAGAATTTTAAAAATATCGTTAAAAAGGGGAAAACCTGTATAATTTCTTAAATCGGACACAATTTTTAAAAATAGTCTGACTTATTTAAAAAAAAAGTACAAACTTCACGCCAAAAAAGTTCAAATGCTTGGAATTATCAGCGACAACATCCAATTATTTTTACGAATAAAATAGCCAGACCGCTATTCTATTTCATAGATCGAGAAGTTATTTTATTTTATGCTTATGTTATGAGTAATTACATAAAAATCCAGTCCAAGTCACCCGCTGGCACGGTCCGGTCGAGTGCGACGCTTACAACAAGTCAGGGTGAGCGGGGAGTGCGAGAGAGAGAGCGGTACTCGATTTTTTGAAACAATAGTTTATCAATGCGTCGCCTTAACGGCGGGATCTTCGACATCGACCTATTTTTGATTGAATCGTAAACAATGAAATATTCTTTGTTTTGATCGGTTAAAAATATATGTTGTAGTTTAATATATGTTCTTAATTCTTTTGTGATTCAAAACTCTATATTTACAACTTCACCCGATCAAAAATAATTTCGAAAACAGTGTAATTTTTATCGTTTTTCAGGTCGTGTTCATAGAATATTAAAGTTAGACTAAAATAACAAATTTCATAAAATAGGCAAACACTTTTAGAAGATTCTTTTCTGATTACTTTTTCTCTAAAACATTTGTATTTTTTTAATCACGACGTTTTTACTTTTTATATAACAAAGTGGCTCGTGCGCTTCACTTCAGTAGCCCGCAAAGTATCATCGAGGTAGGACGTATCGCTTTCGTTGGCTCGCTACGATCCCCCGCTGATCACGCGAACTATTGCATAGATACCTATTATTTTCATTCCGTATTCATTTATCATAGATTAAATCAAATCAGAGTGTTAATATTGTTGTAATTTTTAGTATTTATTAATAAATCTGTAAATATTAGTATGATAGGTTTTAGGTTTAGATTCTTATTGTATAGTTCTTATTGTATAGATAGTGTTAAACTATAGTAATATAAGAATAATATAATTAGGTAAATATTGGGAATAAAAATGGAAGAAAGAACAAAATATCTTGATTTAAATTACGAAAACTTTCGAAATTTTTATCTGGGGTTCCAGTGCTAATAAAAGAGGTAACCATCGTCAAAATAAGGAAAAAAGGCGGCCATTTTCTTTTATTTTGTTATTGGGCCGATTTCTTTCAAAATTGATATCCCAGTGCTAATAAAAGAGGTATCCATCGGCAAAATAAGAAAAAGTGGCGGTCACTTTTTTTTTGTTATTGGACCAATTTCTTTCAAAATTGATATCTGGGGTTCCCAGTGCTAATAACAGAGGTATCCATCGTCAAAATAAGAAAAAGTGGCGGCCATTTTTTTTTGTTAGACCAATTTCTTTCAAAATTGATATCTGGGGTTCCCAGTGCTAATAAAAGTGGTAACCATCATCAAAATAAGAAAAAAAGGCGGCCATTTTCTTTTTCTTTGTTATTGTACCGATTTCTTTCAAAATTGATATTTGGGGTTCCCAGTGCTAATAAAATAGGTATCCATCTTCAAAATAAGAACAAGTTGCGACCATTTTATTTATTTTTAATATTGGACCGATTTCTTTCAAAATTGATATCTGGGGTTCCCAGTGCTAATAAAAGAGGTAACCATCGTCAAAATTAGAAAAAAAGGCGGCCATTTTCTTTTTCTTTGTTATTGTACCGATTTCTTTCAAAATTGATATTTGGGGTTTCCTGTGCTTATTAAATAGGTAACCATCGTCAAAATAAGAAAAAGTGGCGGCCATTTTTTTTTTGTTATTAGACCAATTTCTTTCAAAATTGATATCTGGGATTCCCAGTGCTAATTAAAGTGGTAACCATCATCAAAATAAGAAAAAAGGACGGTAATTTTCTTTTTCTTTGTTATTGGACCGATTTCTTTCAAAATTGATATCTGGGGTTCCCAGTGCTAATAAAAGTGGTAACCATCGTCAAAATTAGAAAAAAAGGCGGCCATTTTCTTTTTCTTTGTTATCGTACCGATTTCTTTCAAAATTGATATTTGGGGTTTCCTGTGCTTATTAAATAGGTAACCATCGTCAAAATAAGGAAAAGTGGCGGCCATTTTTTTTTATTATTAGACCAATTTCTTTCAAAATTGATATCTGGGGTTCCCAGTGCTAATAAAAGTGGTAACCATCATCAAAATAAGAAAAAAAGGCGGTTATTTTCTTTTCTTTGTTATTGGACCGATTTCTTTCAAAATTGATATCTGGGGTTCCCAGTGCTAATAAAAGTGGTAACCATCATCAAAATAAGAAAAAAAGGCGGTTATTTTCTTTTTCTTTGTTATTGGACCGATTTCTTTCAAAATTGATATCTGGGGTTCCCAGTGCTAATAAAAGAGGTAACCATCGACAAAATAGGAAAAAAAGGCGGACATTTTCTTTTTCTTTGTTATTGGACCGATTTCTTTCAAAATTGATATCTGGGGTTCCCAGTGCTATCAAAAGAGGTAACCATCGTCAAAATAAGAAAAAAAGGCGGCCATTTTCTTTTTCTTTGTTATTGTACCGATTTCTTTCAAAATTGATATTTGGGGTTCCCAGTGCTAATAAAATAGGTATCCATCGTCAAATTAAGAAAAAGTCTCGGTCATTTTATTTATTTTTGTTATTGGACCGATTTCTTTCAAAATCAATATCAGAGATTCATCATGCTCATGAAAGAGGTCGCCGTCGTCAAAATTAGAAAAAGTGTCGGCAATTTTTTTTTGATACTATAAAGATTGTCAAATATTAAATAGGTGTTTTTATTATTCTTTGCTATTCCGATAAGGAATTTCGTCCCAAATAGGTTGGGGGAAAAACTTTTCCATTTTTTTTTGTTCGGGCAACGGTTCCCAGGATCTTCAAATATCGATTTTGAAAGAAATCAGTCCAATAACAAGAAAAAATAAAATGGCCGCCACTTTTTCTAGTTTTGACAATGGTTACCACTGTTATGAGCACAGAGATCGTCAGATATCGATTTAGAAAGATAGAAAGAAATCGGCCCCATATTAAGAGCAAAAATGGCCGCCACTTTTTCTTGGACAATTGTTACCACTTTTATGAGTACAAGGATCCCCAGATACGGATTTTGAAAGAAATCGGTCCAATAACATAAAAAATCGGCCAAGTGCGAGTCGGGCCTTGCTCTTTTAGGGTTCCGTTAAAAAAAATTAAATTAAAAGATTTCCATCTACCCACCTACCCATTTTAATTAAATTTTTTTAATTTAATTTAATTTTTATTATTTGTTGTTATAGCGGCAATAGAAATACATAATATGTGAAAATTTCATCTGTCTATCTATTACGGTTTACGAGATACAGCCCGCTGACAGACGGACGGACGGACGGACGGACGGACGGACAGCGTAGGCTTAGTAATAGGGTCCCGTTAGTACCCTTTGGGTACGGAACCCTAAAAAGAAAATGGCCGACATTTTGGCAACGGTTACTATTTTATAAGCACAGGGAACCCCATATATCGAGTTTGAAAATAATCGGTCCAATAACAAAAAAAATGGCCAAGGAACTTCGTCTCAAACAGGTTAAGGAAAAACTATTCTGTTTTTCTAATTTTGACATCGGTTACCACTGCTATGAGCACGGGGATCCTCTGATATCAATTTTGAAAGAAATCGGTCCCATAACAAGAAAAAGAAATGGCCACCACTTTTTATTATTTTGGCGATGGTTACCTATTTAATAAGCACAGGAAACCCCAGATATCGAGTTAGAAATAAATCGGTCCAATAACAAAAAAAATGGCTAAGGAACTTCGTCCCAAATAGGCTGGGGAAAACATTTCTATTTTTCTTATTTTAACATCGGTTACCATTACCATGAGCACGGGGATTTTCAGATATCAATTTTGAAAGAAATCGGTCCCATAACAAGAAAAAAAATGGCCACCACTTTTTCTTATTTTGACGATGGTTACCTCTTTTATTAGCACTGGGAACCCCAGATATCAATTTTGAAAGAAATCGGTCCCATAACAAAAAAAAATGGCCACCACTTTTTCTTATTTTGACGATGGTTACCTTTTTTATTAGCACTGGGAATCCCAGATATCAATTTTGAAAGAAATCGGTCCAATAACAAAAAAATGTCTAAGGAACTTCGTCCCAAATAGGTTAGGGAAAACTTTTCCATTTTTCTAATTTTGACATCGGTTACCACTGCTATGAGCACGGGGATCCTCAGATATCGATTTTGAAAAAAATCAGTCCCATAACAAGAAAAAGTATATGGCCACCACTTTTCTAATTTTGACGATGGTTACAGCTTTTATTAGTACAAGGATCCCCAGATATAGATTTTGAAAGAAATCGGCCCAATAACAAAAAAAGAGAAAATGGCCGACATTTTGGCAACGGTTACGTATTTTATAAGTACAGGGAACCCCAGATATCGACTTTGAAAGAAATAACAAAAAAAAAACAAAAAAAAAAATGTAGGTAAATGTACCTATGTACGTAATATGTAAAATAACAATCAAACTTACTTATTATAAGTGTATGAATAAAAAATAAAATAAATGTTTCTAAAACTTACAACTGTCCCTGTACTGTTAGGTACAATAAAGTTATTTAATCTATGATGTAAAATTTGGGGTGAGCGAGTTCATTTGAAAAGCGCCTACGCGCACCTCACCGCGCGGGGACTGAGGTTGCTCTAAATGCCTACTGCGCCCGGAGATCGTGCCCTTAACGTGAGCGAAGCCACGGGAAAAAGCTAGTGTTACAATTAAACTTATTTCTAACGTCCTCTGTGAGAACCTTACACAGTGTTTCTGAATCAATGGTCCGCCGCGGCAGTAAGGTAAAGTATAATAGGTACAATACACGCATTTACGCACTATCAACATAACATCTAACATGCCCAAATAATCATACTAATATTATAATTAATGCGAAAGTGTGTTTGTTGGTTTGTCCTTCAATCACGCCGCAACAGGTCTACGAATTGACGTGATTTTTGCATGGGTATAGTTGAGGACCTGGAGGCACATAGGCTATTTTTGACATCTAGGCTATATTTTTATCCCGAAAAATCAGAGTTCCCGAGGGATTTTAAAAACTAAATCCACACGCACGAAGTCGCGGGCATCAGCTAGTAAGTTATAATTCCACTATGTTTTTATCTTGAGTTTTTTTTGTAATGTAAAAAAAAATGTAAAAAAAATAGGTAACTATTTAATTTTTTTATAAGTAATGTTATTTCTAGTTTTTTGTAATGTTATTTAATTTTTTTTCGTCTATTTCTATTAAGAATTACTTTTATGTGTATTGTTTCTGTTTAATTGCAGCTATAGTGTAATTTTCTTTTTTTTATATTAATAAGTATAGTGTTATTGGTTTTTGGACAGCACTGTCCGTTCTAATTAAATTAAAATAAAACTGACTAATCTTATAAATGCGAAAATTTGTGAGGATGGATGGATGTTTGTTACTCTTTCAGGCCGCAACGAATGAACCGATTTGGCTGAAATTTGGATGAACTCATAGGCTACTTTACTACTAGTAATTTTCCGGATAAGATGCTGGAAAATTACAAAGTTCTTGCGGGAATGTAAAAACCGTAATACCCGTGGATATTATCTAGTAAATAGATAAAAAAAAAAACTTGAGAGGTGTCAAGGGACACCCGGATCGAACGAAGTTCCTTTCGATTAATTAGTGAAGGAATTGTAATAAACTAGTGGTGTCATCTAGTATTAATTTGATTAACTACGATGAATTATATTTAGTTTATTTCTATTGCAGCAATGTTACAAAACCAAAGAGTTACTCTAGTTTTTAAAAAATGGCGTTAGTAGTACAATAACATTTTATCCAATTTATACAATAAAAAATTAGGGAAAAATTCCACATGTAGAAATTATTTAAAATAAAATTGAAAATAAAAAATTCAGTCTGTCGAGCTGGGATTCGAACCATCGACTTTTAACTGTTAAGCGACTGCCGAAGCCATTAGGCTACGGAGACCCAATATTGTACCGCGAAAATACTGAACACAATGCAAAATTCACATTCAACAAAAAAGTGTCGGTTTCAAAAAAGTGTCGAGTGTCGGTTCCTTATTTTTTTCCGTCTAGCCCCCTTCCGCACCGCGCGATAAGGAACTTACGTTCCAATAAATGCCTATAACATAGTTTTTGTGCAAATGGTCCAATCCTTTGATATTTCAATTTCATTGATAGAGTGAGGCAAGCTGTTACATTTCCGTTGACGTTGCGATTTAGTATTCAGTCAGATGCGCTGTGAAAGATGAACGACATGATTTACACGATTCCGCGATCATCAATAATGTCGACTGGAGTCGAGGGGGTCGTATGCTGAACTGATTTTGACAACGGTGTCATTGTAGCCACGAGAGAATTAACGGTGAAGTCACGAAAATAATTATGTGAAGTGTGATGCTCCCAATTTCGAGGATAAACTGCGATACTTATATTATATGGATTGACTTATATAAACTTACGTCATTTAATTTAAAAAGAAATATTTTCAAACTAAGAAAACAACTGAACATCACATTTTATGCAATTGTTTTAATTTTATTCAAATACACCTTATCTGGAGCGAACTTCGAGTATTTCTTCCTTCTGAGTTTGATTTAAAATTTCATTGAAATACTGTTTTTTGTTAGTAGTTTTTTTAATCGCGTATCTTTCTGGAATTGATGACTGAATTATGCCTGACTTAGCCCCAACGGAGATTGCCAGGGCACTCGAAATGCGAAGAAATGGTCAAACCTACAGAGTGATATCCAGAGATCTTCGTCGACCAGTTTCAACGATCCATCGCAGTATCCAACGGTTCAGGGAGACCGGTACTTATGTGAGAAGAGCAGGACAAGGCAGAAAAAGACGCACTTCGAGTAGGGATGATCGTTTCATTCGGCTTCGTGTACGTAGGAACCCCCGTTTGACGGCCGTCCAAGCCCGACATGAGTTAGAAGCAGTGCGGGGTGTAACCGTAAATGAGCGTACGGTACGAAGAAGGCTTGAAGAAGCTGGTTTGGGTTCATTTGTGCCCGCCAAGGCTCCAAGGCTCGAGGTAAATCATCGTAGAAACAGGTTAACTTTTGCTCAGGAACATCGACTTTGGAACGCGGACCAATGGAGTAAGGTATTGTTTAGTGATGAGTGCAGAATTCTCTTAAATCAAATTGACGGCAGGCAAAGAATATACAGACGCAAAGGAGAACGATACATTCAGACAAATTTTGAAACTACAGTTGCATACGGTGGTGGATCAATAATGGTTTGGGCGGGCATTTGTTTGGGAGCTCGCACAGACTTGGTAGTGATTGACAGAGGGAGTCTGACTGCAGATCGCTATATCAGAGAAGTTTTAGAAGAAAATGTCGTACCGTTTGCCCCATATATCGGTGACGATTTTGTTTTTATGCAGGATAATGCTCAGCCGCATACCGCTCGGGTAACTTAAGCTTATCTTAATGATATGAATATCACTGTTATGGAGTGGCCGGCGAGATCACCGGATATGAACCCAATAGAGCACGTTTGGGACTTGCTGAAAAGAAAAGTTAAGTCCAGAATTCCAGCTCCTGCCAACGTGGGAGATCTGCGAATCGCCGTAGTTGAGGAATGGCGGAGACTATCCCAGGAGACCATCGATAACATCATTCTCAGTATGCCTAGACGGGTAGAAACTTTAATAAGAGCACGTGGAGGAAATACGCGATATTAATCACCATTTTTCTAATTTAATTAATTGTTATTTTAATATTAAATTTCACTTTTCCCGGTTACATGAAAAGTTCAAAAATGTACAATTTTTCACAAATAGCCTTTACTCGCAAAATCTATTCTTAATGTGATCTCATTTTAAGTAAAACAAATGAAACTTTAAATAACAAAAGAATTGTAGTAAGTAGATTTTAAAATAAAACCATATTTTTAGGGTTCCGTACCCAAAGGGTACTAACGGGACCCTATTACTAAGCCTACGCTGTCCGTCCGTCCGTCTGTCAGCGGGCTGTATCTCGTAAACCGTAATAGATAGATAGACGAAATTTTCACATATTATGTATTTCTATTGCCGCTATAACAACAAATAATAAAAATTAAATTTAATTAAAAAAATTAAATAAAAATACTTCCATGGGTACATAGAAATATTTTTATTTAATTTTTTTTAACGGAACCCTAAAAGAGCGAGGCCCGACTCGCACTTGGCCGATTTTTTTAATTATGGACCTTTTTTTATGTTCCGCTAAATATGCCGGCGAGTTTAGTATAGAGGTATAGACTATTAGCTTTTACCCGCACCTTCGCTTGCGCCATCTATTAAAAGTAATCCAAATTCCTTTATAAAATTACCAATTTTGATTTTTTCGATTTTCCAGCTGTTCTTTCGAAATTTCTCTAGAACATTGAATATTTTTGTTCAGGATCCGGATTTGCCGTGGGAAAATGATAAGCATCAACCCCGAACGTATGAGCATTTATTTAGAAAAATAGTATGTAAGGTATAGTTGCAGCCAGTCTTATACACTACCGCGATGCAAAGTACGACAACGCCGTCTAGTGTGACGATGGATACATTTTACATGTAACTGAATTTATTTAATTAGAACATGAGTTTAGACATACCGCCCGCCAAGGACAAAATAGTCCTTCAAAGGGTAACAAAAGAATACTGTACTTGTTATATCACAAACTAAGCATAGTACAACCTCTACAACATAATAATTACCTAATTGTACATACAAATTCTACACAATAACTAAACAAAAAAAAAAACACAAATTGTCTACCTATTTAAAAGTGGTTATGTGTGGACTGTAATAAGTAATAACACAATATTAATAATGCTATTATAAAGCAAACATAAATCTGCAATAAAGGACTTATTTAGTCGTGTCCTAAAGAGGATTTGGATCGAACTCGTGAAATTTTATCGAATAATACGTAGAATTAGTCAACTAGACTGTAAGTTGTCCTCTCTTACATCAATTTTTAACATTTATATTATGCTTGCCTCGGCTAGGAAAGTTTGTTTTCGCTATATTCTCAAATACTTGACCCTGTCGAGGTAAGTTCAAACTATTTCCAGTTGCAATGTATGCACTGATTGGACCGATTTCATTGGTAATTTTTGTGTTCAGTGTGTTATCAAATTTTTCAGTTCGATGATTCCAGGCTAGCTGTAACATTCTTGAAAATTCATTTTCCTTTATGTTCCTATTCTTTTCTTTATTAATTTTTTCATTTGGAACTTTTATGTAACCTTTTTCCCGTTTTCGGAAACTATTTTGGTTTTTATTTTGTACCTTCATGTGAGAACTACAATTCGTCTCATTGCTATTGGTTACTTGACCCGACAGCACCCATCCGAAGTGAGTATCCTGCGCAATTATTAGTCCCCTTGGGTGTTTGAGCAACCCCTTTTTCAGAATACTGCAATAAACTTCAGCTCCTAGCAAAATATCAATATTATTAGGAAAATTGTACTGTGGATCGGCAAGAGAAATTCGACTTAGATCTGCCCAATATGGTAAAACAAATTTTCGTTTGGGTAATTCTTCGGTGACCTTATTTAATACGTAAGCCTTAACCTGTATTTTGAAGTTTGGGTCGTGAAGCGACTGTAAATTTACCCTAACCACATAATTTGATGTTAATTCGCTTTGACTATCACTCAAACCAGATATGCACCCCTTTGTTGCTACTTTAGTTAATCCCAAAAGCTGCACAGCTGCTTCGGATATGAAAGATACTTCCGACCCTTGATCTAGTAGGGCTTTTAGTATTTGAGGATTACCATTTTTGGTCTCAGATTGAATCAATGCTGTGGCCAGTAATGTTTGGCCCTTTATAATTGGTCTCATCGCAAAATTATTGGCTTCATTTGTCCGAAACGAAGACTTATCATTCTGGTCCGTCTCAGTTGCTTCCGGGGCCACTGCAACTGTGTATGGACCGGCATTGGCTGGACTTCTATAGAAATGGCTTGATGTTGGTACACGGCATTCTTCCTCACGTTTACAAAGGCAATTGCAGTACGATCTCATGGACTTGGCTGTACAAGTATCTTGACACTTGTTGATATCTTCTTGGGTAAACTTATTACAGGAAATTTCAGTGCAATGAGGACAAGTTACGGCTAAAGTGGTGTGGAAGGTTTTAAAATTTTTATCATTAATATGAGTAGACTTAGTTTTAGAATGCTCAACAAATTCAAACGCGCGAAAGCGACGTTCCAAAAACTCTTTAAAATTTACAAAAGTAGGAAACTCTTGACTTAAATTATTATTAACGTGCAATTCCCATTGCTTACGCGTTTCAGCGTCCAATTTCAGGCTAACGATATAAATTATAATGAGATCCCCTGATTCCACCTTGATACCTAAATTTGTTAATTCATGTATACAATCGGATGTTGTATCTAGGATGTCCTTAAGACCGCGGGATGATTCATTAGCTAGGACCTGTTGATTAAACAAACGCTTGAATATACAATTTAACATGAACCGCTTATTATTATATCTATCTTGCAATAGCTCCCAACATTTAGTATAATTTGCCTGAGTAATAGGTATATGCCTAATCAACTGTTCCGCTTCACCTCTGAGCTGAGTTTTTAAATAATGTAAACGGTGGACATCATCCAAGGTAGGATTATTATGGACTAGTGAGACAAACAGATCCTTAAATGATGACCACTCTGAGTAATTACCACTAAACAATGGGATGGATATTTTAGGTAACTTCACAATAGAGTCTTTAACTGTGTACGATGAAGAAGTGTCGAGACTTGTAGAGTATTTGCTTTTCGAATTCAATGATGAATTTAATTCGCTCTTGTAAGTAAGGTAAATTTCGTAACCAGAATTGAAGACATCATTCGCCATGTAGCCACTTTCTTCTATATCTTTGCTCTCGTAACTGGCAATAATGCTCTCATGCTTGCTTAAAAACCTTTTGAGTATCTCCTCTAACCCTTCTAGCCTTGCAATAATATATGATTCTGTCATGCTGTCTTTATTTAAATTTTTAAAGTTGCTCCTTCCTCTCTCTATTTGATTTTTTAGATCTTTCATAATTCTCAAGTCTGCTTCCATCTTCACGTTACAAAAATATTCTATCTTTTTAACTTTTTAGATATCACAATGAATTTGGACATAGATTCCTCGTCTCGTCGTTTTTGCGCTTATTTTTCTAAGTCCTGACTAGCTCTTTGAAATTTTACAAGTCTTTGTTCATGCATTAATTCTTTAAGTTTTTAACAGCCTGCTTATAAGGTTTAAATTAGTGTACTCACAGTTTATTTTGCACTTTACCACTTCACTTTTAAATTTCGCGCTTGGATAAGTTGTCAGGTTTTTTCACTTGATGGCGCCTCTGGATCTTTTCACCGTTGTCTATCTCCAAAGTCTTCAAACACCACTCACTTTTGTCAAAGTTATTTTGAACTTGACCACTGACTGAAACTAGCTTTAATTTATAACTCTATGACAGTGTACCAAAATTGGCTCAAAAAGCGTTCCGACTCAGAAGGACCTTGTTCAGGATCCGGATTTGCCGTGGGAAAATGATAAGCATCAACCCCGAACGTATGAGCATTTATTTAGAAAAATAGTATGTAAGGTATAGTTGCAGCCAGTCTTATACACTACCGCGATGCAAAGTACGACAACGCCGTCTAGTGTGACGATGGATACATTTTACATGTAACTGAATTTATTTAATTAGAACATGAGTTTAGACATTTTTGTTAACAAAACAAAAAGTATATACAAAACGGTCAACCCGTTTTTGAATTACAGACTAACGAACATCAATTAATTTTCATCTAACGTTTCCTCGCAACATTTTGCGTACCTATAAGTTAGTTTTTTTAAATCCTACAGGAACCCTTTGCTTTTTTTTTCGGAATAAAGTAAGAGCTAAAGTTTTCCAGGTCCTCAACTATATCTACTTATGCAAAGAGTCCGTTTGTCCGTGACGGTATTTTTAAGAGCACAGTATTCTAAGGGTTTAAGTTTTTAACTCCACGTTATTCAAAGGACACAGAAAGTTCATTGACATGGTGACTCAAGTCATACTTCCAACCATCTATCCATCAATCAGTCATTTGTGGCGGGGTCCATGTAAATAGAAGTAGATATGCACTCCGAACCCTCCGTAATCTTTTGTATTCGCCCCAACCCTCTATCCTCTCCCTTAATTGCTCCAAATCCCAAATACAATGCTATTCATATTGAATTTTAGTCTTCAAATATACATATAAATACGTGAAAGAACCAGAGTCAACAAAATAGCCCAAAACTAAAGTGGCAACGGATGGGACATACACCTAGTTCGAAGCAGTTTGTGTTGACATTGCAACCAAGCAAAGTAAACTGTACTGACAGATACCAATAAGTGGATAGACATCAGACGAGTCGAGTATAAGGTCGCTTTCTAGTGCCAGGTCACCATTCCAGCACCTTGGGACTCGAACGTTCTTCGTATTATGTGCCCTACCCTTTGAAAATTCAATTACGGTAGTAAATAATATTCTTCTATGGCCCTGCCCAATTTCACTTGTGGCAGAGCTATAGAATAGAATAAATAGAATAGAAATGTTTTTATTCAAATAAACTTTTACAAGTACTTTTGAATCGTCAATGAGTCTACCACTGGTTCGGAATGCCGTTCCTGCCGGGAAGAACCAGCAAGAAACTCGGCAGTTGCTCTTTTCAAAATACTTTTACAATATACATTATTCTATGTATGCAGAGTTTCCACAATGAGGGGAAGTTCCACAAAAGCATACGTAATTATTTCTAATTATAATTCAACACATGTCAAGACGGGCAGACAGAAAGTAGCCCCATTGCCGCTGGTGGCACCCGTTCACGAGCATGACGCATGACCCAGCCATTGCTTCGCTCAACCATATTTTAGGGAACGTAACATAAAAATATAACTATAAAGGTTTCATTTCTCTTTTTTTTTCGCTTTGTACACATTATTGTTTATTTGAATATTTACATAATATATATCTACTTAATACTACATTAAAATTAAATTTATTCTAAAATTAAAACTAAAATAAAAATTAAATAAAATCTAAAACCCCATCGAAGTCACTGCAGTGTGGCATGGTACCCAAGATGCTGGCAGCATTACCCCTTTGGATGGCCAAGCTAATCCTTTGGCCAAGGTAGCTGCCAGCTCTTGGATCCCCGGTAGACTCGATCACCTTTTTAGATAGCTCTACAAAAAGCGCTCGAGCCTCCGGGCCCCACGGCCCCAGGGTCTCTACACCAAAAGGCACATATATGAAACCACTTTCTCTTTTTCTTTTTCTTTCCGAACGTACCAGGCAGTGGTGCTTTCGAAGTGAGGCTTGAATTTAGAACAAACAAGGAATCTCCGTAAAAAGCATTACTTCACTGTCTAGCTTACGAGACGGTCCTCCGTAAAGTTCTTTATTTATTTTGTCAAAATTATCAACAGAACCATCGATCAAACAACATCATAATCTTTGACCCGATTAATTTATATTGCAAATACGGAATATAATCTGCAAGTGTGATAATAGTGTTTCATTGAGTAATACGAAAGCAATGTTGAGGATGAACAGCCCCTCACACTTCAGCTTAACGTAAACTGCAAGTAACGTAAGCAACTACTCATAAACCTATGTCGGCGACTGGCTCTTCTACGAACTCTATTATTACTGATTTGATTACACAGGGAAGCTCTCCAGCATAGCCCTCTCCAATACCCACTGACTTGATGACTTGATGAAGGTTATGTTTATGATGATAGATAGTATAAAAAACTTATTACAGTGTTATAGCTTCATAATAATATTTTAAAATGAATTATTTTGAAAAGAGCAACTGCGGAGTTTCTTGCCGGCTCTTCTCAGCAGAATCCGCTTTCCGAGCCGGTGGTAGAGTCATGACTTGTCTAGCTACGTACTCCTCCTCCTATTAAAAAAAATCCTGTATCTTTGTCATTAGGAATGGCTTCGTTAACATAACAAACATAAAAGTTCTTTGTTGTAAATTGTTCTGAATCTTCGGAAAGCCCAAGTAAACCTAACGATACACTATACTACATACCTATATGTACACATACAATATATATGTACATATACTATACTCAGTTCCCTAAACAACTTGTTGGAGCTCCGTTGACAGAGGTAATCTTTTCATCGTGTAAACCAACAAGTGAAAAGGCCCGGAATTAATGAAAAACCACGGCGTAAAGGACTTTGGGGAAATTCCAGGAATAGTTGGCTCTATGATCCGTTTCTCCCACGCGGCTTAAATACTTTCAACATATTCCATTATTTTATAGTGGTTGTACGTAAACTGTTAAGTTTTTAATGAGGGTATAATGGAACTATTTTTCAGGCCTTTGTGCAGAGTATGCAATAAGCTGATGGTCGTTGGGGTCCCGAGGTGCTGGAGCGGCGACCCCGCACCGGGAAGCGCAGTGTTGGCAGATCCCCTACTAGGTGGACCGACTACATCAAACGAGTCGCAAGGAGCCGCTGGATTCAGGCAGCGCAAGCCCGAGACCTGTGGAAGTCCATGCAAGAGACCTTTGTTTAGCCGTGGACGACTGTCGGTTGACAAAGAAGAAGATGCAATAGGCATTAAAGGCGACGTGTTCCGACATCCGACCAACGCAAAATGTCAATGGCAAAACTCTTTATTTTAACCCCCGATAAAAGAGGGGTGTTATAAATCTGTGTGTTCCCTCATAGCTCCCTAACGAATGGACCGATTTTGATACGGTGGTTCTGTTTGAAGGCTATTATTTATGAATCAGCTCTTACCTACTTGATTAAAGGTCTTACAAACTTTCACTGGTGCGATTGATTTGTTTGGTACCTAAGGCACTGTTACTTCGGATTATTTGCAAGGCATGGTAGCCTCGAGCTGATGCTGCAGCATCAAGAAGTCTGCGAGACACCCAACTCCTCAGCAATTTACAGCAGCTATATAGTGTGTTTGGGCTCATTAGAATGGTCTCGATGGGTAGAGGTTAGATAGATGATGATCGAGGATCAAGGAGGATCTGATGATGTAGCAGAAAACTGGGTAACACGATGTCGGGCATATCGTATTTACATGTCGAGGGTGTTTTAAATTATCAAATTACACTTGTTGTTTTTATATCAAGGTAGTCTTTCACTACGATCTCATCTGATGGTAAGTGACGATGCAGTCTAAGCTTGTACCGGGCTAGCTTGGATGGAGTATTTTTTATGGCAGTTTTAGTCTCATATGGTCACTCATACCCCTATTAAGTTTGTACACGTCATCACGCCGGTACGCTAAATGGTTCGGTCGGTGGCACATCTTAGACGTTAGAGTAGTATATAGCCAAGGAAAATGCCTCCCACGACTCTCTTTCTTCTTCTTCTTTTTTCTTTCACTACGCTAGGTTGATATTTATTTATTTTTGCATAAATAAAGGTCCTCGGAGGAGATTGCTTAAAGCGATTCGTAAGAACGTGTCTAAAAATAGCTGACAGAGCTGAATAACATTTTAAGTCTTTCGTAACGTTCTGTTTACGCAGCCATTGACGTCTCGAATGCTTGCAGCTACTTTAGTGATTTGTTTGTTTTACAAAGCATATGCATTTGAGAGGAGACACGGATACTTAGCTAAATATTATCTATTGGTTTGACTGTTAATATTGCGCTGTCTTTATCAATTTATCTGGGGACAGTAACAGGTCTTCTCAACTAGTATCAATTTATTGCAGCAATTGATCCTCTAACATCTTCAATATGCCTTGTTCTGTTTTAGGTATTACTGACATCATTGCAAAAATTCGTACGTCTGAAACCAAAGGCTTTGAACTTTCTCATCATCATCTGAAGACCAGTCTTTGAACTTTCTCATCATCGTCTCTACTCATCGCCGACTCACTAAGGACGCGCACGGATCATCGGACAGAATGAGAAGGGTTTATTTTTTAAGACTTCATTCACCGACCATCTTTGAGATCATTTTAGAAAACTCTTAAGCATGTACAGATTTCCCTAACGATATATTCCTCCACAGGACGACGCGATCTAGAGTCCTGAAAATTAGTCCTGACTTGAAAAATTACCCTTGATTGATCTCAAAAATAAGAGGGGGAAATCAGAATACTCGATATTAATTAACGAGGGAACCAAAAACTATGTTTTGGGTACAAACATTCGAAAGCACTTTGTTAAGTTTATTTGTAAATTATTCTATTCTATTCTATTCATAGAACATTATATAATTAAGAAGTAACCCTGGGCGGGCAATTTAATATTAAGTCGTTTGATTAGTTCCTGTTATCTGACTTAAATTATTTGTTTTTGCCTCCTTCAAAGGGTTGCCGTTTGAATCGTGGAAAGTAGGTATACTAATACTTTTCTACAGAGCAGAGCGTAGACTTTTTTTGTTTACTCTATAAAAAAGTTTTCAAGCTTTCTCATTCGCAAGAAAAAGTTCGAGTGACTTTATCAAAAAAAAAGTCTTCACTCCACTCGCCGAGAAAAAATTGTAAAAGTTAAAGCCGCTGAAAGGCTTGCATTCAGTAGAGATAAAGCTGAAAATTCCCAATTGTCACAGGGAAGTAAGTGTTTGGTTCGATTCGATTTGACAAATGTTTACAATTTGGCTTAGCAAACTCCACCCTCGAGCGACCCGTACAAACGAAGTTTCATTCTTATTGTACCACTAGCTTTTGCCTGGGAGTTCGTCCGCGAGGAGTTAGGTTTTAAAAATCCCTTTTGTTTCCTCACGATAAACAGAATGTCACTCTCCAGCTCCTAAACCATGCAAAAAAATTGGTTGTCTGTAAAGTCGGTTTACGGACGATAGTTTTACGTGATAACGTCATAAAGAAACATTGATGAAAAATTGCATACTTTTATGAATTGAATTGAATTATTATCACTGAATTATCATTATTTTCTATAATACAAAGAAGGAGTTAATTGAAAATTACAATTTTCTCTAGTCACAAGCCAAAGCTTGGGCCGATCGTGCCTCTCTATCGCTTGTTCCGCGCTCTCGTTTGCACGCGCAAGCTCAGGCGGAACGTGACACTTTTTCGTGCGTGCAGCCGGTGTTCATCGATTTATAAGACCTTATCACGTCAAAATGACGTTGACACTAGTCTACAAATGAAGTTAATATGTTATATTTCCGGAAAATGTCGACGTGTCCTAGTCCTCTATAGTTTAAAATATCGTTTGAAATAAAAAACGTAATTTACGTAAATATGTCGCTTACAATAAGTCGGCGGTCATGGCTCGATATGTAAGCGAAATAACATAATATGCAAACGATTAACCTGTACCAATAATAATATTAAATTGGATAGAATCAGGCGTTACTTTGCGGAATTTCATGATATTTAAAGAAAAATTAATATTCTTTTGCTATAAGTATTCCGAATAAATTTAGAATAAATCTTTTATCACTCGTCCGTTCTACTCCGATAACGGAGCATCATCAGGAGATGTTGACTCCACAGTGCACAATTGCAAAGTGTTAAAAGGTTAATTCTGTTTGGCGGATTTTAGCAAAGGAATATTAATTTTTCTTTCAAGAATCGCCACATAAGAGGCAGAGGCTGCCAGCGACTCGTTTGAGGTAGCTTTCGTTGCAAGATATCATTAAATTGAAATAATGTTTGAGATTATTATTTCTTTGATATAAATAGGTAGGTACTCCTTAGCAACAATTTTTTATCCCTGAAATCCTCTTTTGAAAATGGTTTTGATGTATTTAACGAGTTAGTTGCCTAAGGGCTTGTTAAATGTTAATTTAATGTTATCTGGCTATTCGTATTTTTAGGATTTCTCAAAAATAAGAATGTTTTTCTTTTTGTATTTATTTACTTTATTTAATATGGTAATTAGTACTAAGTTAATCTTTGTTTTTCTTGTTCAGAAAAGGGTAAATCTTATTCTTCTTCTTCATCAACCGATAGACGTCCACTGCTGGACACAAAGGTCTCTTGCATGGTCCACAGGTCTCGGTCTTGCGCCGCCTGAATCCAGCGGCTCCCTGCGACTCGCTTGATGTCGTCGGTCCACCTGGTGGGGGGTCTGCCAACACTGCGCTTCCCGGTGCGGGGTCACCACTCCAGAACCTTGGGACCCCAACGACCATCAGCTCTTTGAAGTGTAAATATAATTTATCTATCTATAATATAATAAAACTGTAACAGGTCCAATTCTGTACATTGAAGATATTTTGAAAATTTTTGTTTGAGGGCACTCTATAATCGATACTGAAACCAAAACAATTTTTTTTTTATTTTTTGTCTGTCTGTCTGTCTGTCTGTCTGTCTGTCTGTCTGTATCTTGGCCGCGCATCACGCCGAAACTACTGGACGGATTTAAATGAAACTTGGCATGATTAAGTCCATACTACGAGGTATAATATAGGATAATTTTTATCCCGAAATTCAGCACGGTTCCCGAGGGAGAGGAGATGAAAGTCAAATGTGTATTTAGCTGTAATTCATTAAGACGTATTCCGATTTCATTCATTCTTTTTTTTGTTAGAAAGCAGGTACTGTAGAGATTGTCCTGTAATTATTTCAAGGTCGTCAATTTAGTAGTTCAGAAATTATAGACATCACAATCTTCAGCAAACGGTCCAAATAACTTGAACCCCGGAATCTACAGGATACTTTAAATGTACGGCTCATCTTAAGCTGGCAAGCGTACTTTATCGTATATAGCCATCGTGGAATCGAAAGTGTGTTTGTTTGTTGGTTTGTCCTTCAATCACGCCACAACAGAGCCACGGATCTACGTGATTTTTTGCATGGGTACTATAGTTTAGGACCTGTAGAGTGACATAGGCTACTTTTTATCCCGGAAAATCAGTGTTAACGACTCACGAGGGATTTTAAAACCTAAATCCACGCGGACGAAGTTGCGGGCATCAGCTAGTAAATTAATAAAATGAAATACGTTTAAATGTTTTAAATTTTATTAAGTACATCCGGTTTAAAATTTTTATCATCTCTACCAACGATTCCAGGGTGTGAGCAGAATCTGCTTTCCAAACCAGTAGTAGTCGTGACTTCTCAAGAGGCGCAATTTGGCCTACGTAAAATAAATAATTTTGGATTAACATACATTAGGTTAGAATATTGATATGAATAGATGGAATATTCCATCATCACCATCATCAGCAACCCATCAACGGCTCACTACTGAGCGCATGTCTCATCTTAGAGAAGGGTTATAGGCCAGACAGACTTCACACACTTTTGAAAACATTATGAAGAACTCTTAAGTGTGCAGGTTTCCTCACGATGTTATTTTTTTCACCGTTGAAGCTTGTGATGTTTAATTTTTTAAACGCACATGTCTTAGAAAAGCCAGAGGTACGTGCCCGGGATCGAACCTGCGACTCCCCGAATAAGAGACCGCAGTACTAACCTATCTAGGCTATCACTGCTATTTCACTGTTTAATATTAATTGTTCATTATTATGGCAAAGTGTTAAAGAAAGAATAAGTAAGTTTTTTTTTTTCAATTTGAATTTCAATTCAATTGAATTTGAATTAAAATCATCGTTATCACTCATGAAGTCATATGGACTATATAAACGGAATCAATTAAATGTGTATATAACCTACCGCCCGAAGAACGCCATAAAGAGAATTACACAAAATTGGGTCATTCTAATTAGTTATAATGACTCAATAGCTTTTCATTTTGCCTCCGTATATAAGGGGAGCGAGCTTTTTACAACATTAATCACCTTGAGGCTTCCATTTCCTTCATAACTAAGATCAGTGGCTATTGTACTCAGTCCTGAGCATTAAGGATTATGGAGTGGCAATGGATGGTCCATTGTTCTGGCTTCGAGAGAAATCGGTAAGATATCGGTGGTTTTGTTTGCTAATGATACTTGACAGACACCGCAAGGGGCTTAGTCGGTCTTTGCTTACTTCAAACTTAAGAGAAATGGATATTCATCAGATACTGTATATTAGGTATATATAAAATTCAAAATCCTGACTGACTGACTGATTATATAGCTACTCACAGCCTAAATCCTAGAGACATGAACTTTTGACAAGTTCCTTTTATGACATAAGCTAGGCAACCACTAAGAATTTTTTGAAATTCCACTGTGTAAAATGAAACTTGGTTATAGACTTTCAATCAAAAATGAAATGCGTGTTTTCAGTTTTTAAAAATTCCACCCTCAAAGGGGATAAATAGGGGATGAGTATTTGTATGAAAATCCGTCATTTTTCAAGTTATATCCATGACACTTGGTATTTTGCCTTTGCATTAAGAATAAAGACCGCGTTCCACAGTTTTTGAAAATTCCAACCAAAACTTAATAAGAATAGAAAAGTTTTTACTCAAACAAACTTTCACAAAGTTCCATCGAATCGTTAAAGGAATCTAATAACTATAAGGAATGTCGTTCCGATCGAAAAGAACCTAACAAGAAAGTGTCGACGGATCGGCGTTATTTTTACTGAAAAACAAAGAGTTCCCGAGGGATTTTTTAAAATCTAGCTCAACAAGCTACGAAGAAGCGTGCAAAAGCAAGTCCAATATCCTATTAATATTGTAGTTGAATGCGAAAGTTTTGTGAGGATGGATGGATGTTTGTTACTCTTTCACGCAAAAACTACTGGACGGATTTTGATGAAAATTCACAATGTATGGACTGGAATAGCTTTACACATCAAGCACATAAACTAAATATATTTATCCCGGAAAATTAAAGAACTTCCGTGGGAATCAAAATCCTTAATCCACGCGGACGAAGTCGTGGGCATCAGGTACTCCTAATAGAATTTTACTAGTTTTTTTTTTTTATAATACGACATGTACTTTTCAAAGAACTCAATATTTCTGACTGGAGAGAGATCAGAAGGTATTCCTTAAAAAAAATTGCATCAGTGCAACGATTGCAATGAACTCCTCTGATTGGCTGAATTTATGGTATTCTTGCTGCATCAATGCATTTTAACCAATAGCAGGACAGTACCAGCCAATCAGGGGACGCCTGTTAACATGAACCCAGGACCACAGGATTCATAGCCAAATAAGCACTGTGCCAATGAGGCAGTTCTTTTATTGAAGTACCTTGTGTTAAGTAGGTAGGCAAAGTCGCTAAGTTACTCAATCCACATGATTGATTAGTTTTAGTGGAGGCTATTAACTAAGAAGTATAAATTAAGTAACCAGCGTGAAAGTGGTTTAACTCACGATTTTAGATATATTTTTATTGAAAGGCTTTTTTAACCGATTTCAAAAAAGGAGGAGGTTCTCTTCAATCTTTTTTTATTTAGGTTCACCATTACTCGAAGACGCCCGAACTAATTTGGATTTTTCTTTTGTTTGAAAGGGTATACCTACCTCAATTTAAATTTTATCGAAATCGGTCGAGCGGCTTTTAGAAAATCAACAATAACTATATTATAAACTTTGTAGTGTCGCGGGTGTTTGAAGTCGGTTTTTTGAAAATAATTTTTCATATTTCTTTTCTTTCCTGCAAAATTTCGACCTTCCTCCGGTTTTTCCTCAATAACTTTTTTTCCCTTACGTCCTACGGCAAAAGCATTTCCACACTTTTTAATAGAGCGCTTTTCCTACAATTTTAATTAAGTACACAAAAATTTTTGTATGTCAATTCGTAACCGAGATATGGCGCTGCGAAAAAAAAGGAAATTTCCAAAATTCTCTAAAAAATGCGACAAAAAAGAGAATTCCACCTTATTTCTTCTGTTATTCCAGAATTATGATGAAATATTGTTGTAATTATGGTACCTAGTTACAATCACCAACTTTGAACTCCCCCTTCCCCCGCTCAATCCTCTCCAACTACTCACACCAACACAGAATTCACAAAAGGTTTTTAGCAAATTTCACTCACACTATCACTAATCTTCCCCATTCCAAGGTCCTGGAAAGGCGATTTCTTACCGAAAGTATCTAAGCAATCCTTCTAGGGAATCGCAGGTAGCCCTAATTTCAATAAACTTATGGCCATCGGTAGAACTCTTGATTAGATTGGTTGATGATGACGACGAATAGTCCCTTTTTCCTTTAACTAAGACTAAAGCTGTGCTATTACGTACATACGACAATAGTGCTAGAACTCTTCTTATATGCCCTTTTGCTGTATTGAATCTATCAGTAATCTGAAGATAAATTACCTAGCAAGGTTGCTTTGTCAAAAAGGGCCAAACCATAACTATTAACAACTAAGTTAGGTAGCTAAACGTGACACAGAGACAGATTGAATATAGGAACTGACCGTTAATGTGCAGACAGCCAGCTTATTTCTTGGTTTTTTTCTTGTTTAGACCACTTTAACGTAGACTGTATAATGTTGGGCCTACCCAATGACTCGGCAGTCAGTAAGGTTCGCGAGCAACTAGTTGTTTCGAAGGAAAATAGTGTTAATTACTTTTTGCGCGGACAAGCCAATGAACTCTTAGTGTAGTTTCAGTTTTTGCGCTGTAAGTAATGACTTATTCTATGAAATTTAGAAATCTATTAATAGATTGTGTCCCTGACTTTGTTTGGCGTATTTATTAGGTTTGTTAAAACAGACCAGGAGGCCCTTTGATTACACGAGGTAAAAAGGTATTGACTATGAGGTAGAGGACGATACATGGATTGATCAACTTGGGCTAGTTTTTTAATTAAATGTTCCATGTTTCAACATCATCATGAGCAACCCACTAACGTCTCACTACTGAGCGCAGGTCTCCTCACAGAGAAAGGTTGGCCTACTGGGCAAAAGTCTCCTCTTGAAATGAGTAAGGTTTAGACTGTAGGCCATAGTCCACCACACTGACCCAATTCAAATTAGTAGACTTCACACACCTTTGAGAACATTATGGAGAACTGTCAGGCGTGCAGGTTTCCTCACGATGTTTTCCTTCACCGTTGAAGCTTGTGATATTTAATTTCTTAAACGCACTTATCTTAAAAAAGCCAGAGGTGCATGCCAAGGATGGAACTTGCGACCGCTCGAATAGAAGATAGGATGTTTTTCTATACCGTTGCAGCATGTAGAGCAGTGATAGCCTAGGTTAGCGGCGTCGGGGGTCGCAGGTTCGATCCCACCTCTGATTTTTAGGAGTTATGTGCGTTTAAGCAATTTAATATCACACGCTTCAACAGTTAAGGAAAACATCGACTGGACACGGTGGACTGGTCATGGGTTGAGAATTGAGATAAATTAAATGAATGGACATTTATCGACCGAGCGAAGCGAAGGTCTTTGAGTCTACTTGAGTGAATTTGCACTTGTCCGTCCGTCCGTCCGTCCGTCCGTCCGTCTGTCAGAGCCTTATAACTTCTGAATTACTGAACGTAATTACTTCAATTTTAGATATAATATGTAAACCGATGGCCTCCAGCCGAAAATGGCTTAAAAAGTTATAAAAATCTTTATTTCAGGGGGGCTCTCATAGAAGCGAATGCGAAGAAAAAAAAATTTTTTTGCATTTCATAGGGTTACAGTACCTCATTTTAAAGATAATTTGGAACAGAGTACAAAAGTATTTTTTTTTTAATTTTTTTCCTAAAATTGACGAAATGGGGGGCTTTCAAAGTGGAGATTATATTTGACCTCACAACGGAATAACCATTGAAAGCTGGGGCTTGAAAGTTTTATAATTTTAGCGTAATATCATGTACTTGAACAACAAATACTAAAATTAGATAAATGTAATAAGGAAACTAAATTATTTAACTTTTAAGCAGCAGCACGGGTCGTCTTCGCTGGCCGTGGCCAGCGGAGGGTAGGGGCTTCGAGGCAGGGCCTCATTACCCGGGCGGGGCGCGGGGAAGAGCGCTTCCCCGGTGTTGTGTTTTCAGCCGTCTTGGCAATCCATGGCGGCTGAGGTTCCTGGTCCGTTGGGAGCAGGGGCCTTGCGGAGGGACTTCTTGGGAGAGGGCTCCGCTCGCTGGCGGGCAGGATTGCCGCCGCGAGCGGAGCGGTGTCCAGTATGTGGGCCCACGCTACGGGCGATGGTGTCGCCACCGTGCGATGGGCCGACATCAGTTCAGGGGGTTCCGCTCGCTGGCGAGCAGGATTGCCGCCGCGAGCGGAGCGGTGTCGGGTCCAGTGGGTGGTCCCGCGCTACGGGCGATAGAGTCGCTGCCGTGTGCGGGACCGGTGTCGGTTCGGGGGCCCCGCGTCGCAGGCGACCAAGTCGCCGCCGCGAGCGGAGCGGTGTCAGGAAACATTTAACTTTTAATGAGCAGCAACAACAGAACTTCACAATGATGTCAATAGATGGCGCTCTCATCTCATATAGCAAATGCAGCTATATGTAACATATTATTCAATTAAAATTATTATTTAGTCATTTAGCTAACATCAATAAAACTTCACGTTGCAGTTTGTTTTTACATGTTTTCTGATCGTGTCGATAGTTGACGCTGTGTACAAGTAATTAAATTTGAATGTTCCAAAAAACTATACCTAAGTTTGGTTGAGGCCTTGAGGATTTCACTATAACAGTTCCCTAACCTTTACGGGCTACCTATGTTAAGTTAGTTGACACTTTCTGTCAACTTTGTTATTACGAACCTCTACGGGACAACTAAAGGTGAAAATGACATTGGGATGTTAGGATTGTATTTAGGGGCTACCTACGTAAAGAGACTTCTACAAAGGGGATGATTTAGGTATGGTTGGTGAAAACGGGCATAATTATAATGTCAATTTTGATCGTCATATATCTATTGAATGAATAAGTAATTATGGGAAACCGTTACCGCGAGGTCTCAGTTCGGGGCGAACCACTAGTAATATCATTTATAACTCTTAATAAATCCTGGTATGTAATATATTATACTGTAAATATAGACAATTTATAAATGACTGCAACTGGAATTAAACTTAATTGCGAGGAAAATGCGGAAAATAGTGTATGGCACGTACCTACCTACCCGTTAACGATAGAGAATGAACTGTCATTAAAAAAGTCACGTGAAGCTATAGTAGCGTACTGTGGCTATAGTTTCTGCAGTCATTAGGCTTTAAAGCTAAGGGCTAGCAGCTATTCTAATCACTTAAAATATAAATTATATACTAGCTGATTTAGTTAGCCTATGTCACTCTACAGATCCTCAACTATATCTATGCAAAATATTTTGTTTGTCTAATTTTTAACTATCACTTCACATAAATAATTTCATCACACATAACGGGGCCTACAATGTTACCTCTCTTTATATCCTATCTCTCTCTATCTCTCTCTCTCTCGGCTCTCGGTCCTATCCTATCCTACTCCTACTAATATTATAAAAGGAAAGTCTGTGCGGGTAGATGTATGGATGGAAGTATGGTTGGGTGTTACTCTTTCATGCCACAACGACCGATTTGGCTGAAATTCTGAATGGAGATAGCTCATAGTCAGGTTGAACACATAGGCTATTTAAAGGCTTCATATGATTTTTATCTCGGAAAATTACAGAGTTCCCGCGGGAATAAAAATCTTAATCCACGCGGACGAAGTCGCGGGCATCTTCTAGTTATTATTAAATCGATTTTTTCGAGGTTTTTTGTCCACGAGTATTTACATATTATGTAGGTATCTGGTTTCACACTAAAACTTCGCCACTCAATGAGCTATGTCGGCTCCTTTGGAGTCTGGTTCTTCTGCCGAATTCCTTATTTCTGATTTGAGGTTCGATTGTCTAAAGTTATTCCATTGATCGTAATCTTGTTCGATGACGTTAATCAAAGTAAAATAAACCATAAAAGCATTGAATTAAAGATCAATTTTGTGTATGCATTCTTATACGTTTACGAATGTACGATACGCTCCATAACGCTCCGTGTTAAAATCGGTTTTACTGAATTTGTGACTTTAAATCAATACATTCAAGGATTATTTTACATTGATAATGTCATCGAATACGACAATTTTACACAATTGGTACCCTGATCTCGCAAGGATATAGAATAGAATAGAAATGTTTTTTATTCAAATAAACTTTTACAAGTTGTTGAGGCCTACGGCTTGGCCAACGAATCAAGGCCTGGACCACTAAGTTCAGGGGCCCATCAGCTGAACTTGAGTCCAGGGTCGCTGCCCAAAGCGGCCTTTAACCGCGGTCAGACTTGTTCTCAACGTAACTTAATGATGGTAGGGTTGCACTGACCTTCCTTGCAGCAGTAAATCCTGGTAGGGTTGCACTGACCTTCCTTGCAGCAGTAAATCCTTGTACGGCCTGAGATTGTATGATAGTGGTGGTGTGGTGTATTGTGGGGTCAAGTGTAAAGTGAACTTCTCAGGCCGCTAGGCGCAGCAGGCAGGCAGCCAGCTATGGCCTGCTGAAGACGCTGGGCTGGGGTGGCACTGTACACTCGGCTTGTCACTAGTTAGACCACTAGAGGTGGTCAAAGGTCACTTTTTCACACTTAGTGTGGCGAGCAAAAACCGCCGGTTAGGGGTCGCCTTTTGTTACGGACAGCACGTTAACAATGATGCTTATAGCTAGGTCGACACATAGATCGCTCAACGGCGCAACAAAACCGTAAAATAAACTAATTCTAGACACTTAAAACAGCAAAACCGTCCGCGCGCGACCCGGATTGTCGTGAAAACGTGTTAGCACTCAAAAGGAAAAGGGAACTTGCAAAAAACCACGCCCAAAAATCGCCGCAAGTTTAACCTTTCAAGTGTCATCTGTCAAATTCATTGCGAGCCAAAGAAATTGCTAGCGTCACGACCATGGAACTAGGAATTATGGCGCGAACACAAGTACTTTTGAATCGTCAATGAGTCTACCACTCGTTCGGAATGCCGTTCCTGCCGAGAAGAACCAGCAAGAAACTCGGCAGTTGCTCTTTTCAAAATACTTTTACAATAAGTATACATAGATATTATGCTGTGTATGCAGAGTTTCCACAATGAGGGGAAGTTCCACAAAAGCATACGTAATTATATCTAATTATAATTCAACACCTGTTAAGACGGGCAGACAGAAAGTAGCCCCATTGCCGCTAGTGGCACTCGTTCACGAGCATGACGCATGACCCAGCCATTGCTTCGCTCAACCATATTTGAGGGAACGTAACAACCCGCATCACACGACACCACCGCAGAAATGTTAAAGAGAGTGTGACATACTTAGGCTACCCATCTTAAGGCATCGAATTGAAATATAACGAGCATAGCTCTCCCTTAATAGAATACCAAGTCGGCGCGAACTGCCAACCCTGTTTCTAACTCGATTCAACAATGCAGGAGCGGTAAATTAACATCAATTAACAACATCTGCCTGTCGGTATTGCATAACTGCAGTGCCGGCTCGAGCACTGACTCAAATGCTGTCTGATTGCTTTCATTGAAACTTCCCGTTTTTTTTTATTTGCATACGCTTTGAATGTTGCATTAACTGTACCTATCTACCGACGAGTTTGTCTTGAAACTTGTCTGGTTATATGAGGTTCATCATCATCAACCCATCAACGGCTCACTACTGAGCGCAGGTCTCCTCGCAGAGAAGGGTTATAGGCCATAACCAATTGGCGGATTTCACAACCCTTCGAGAACATTATGAAGAACTCTCAGGTGTGCAGGTTTCCTCACGATGTTTTCCTTCACAGTTAAAGCATGTGATAAATTTCTTAAACGCACATAGCTTCGAAAACTCAAACGTGACGCGGGATCGAAACTGCGACCCCCTGAATAGGAGACCATAGTCCTAACCACTGGGCTATCACTGCTCCGACGACGAGGTTGATTACACAAGAAACAACAAAGTTCTAATACTATAAATCCGCAAAAAACAGAAACATCTGTATGTCACAACGTGCCTCTCGCATTGACAGCCGCTATTCCAGTACTAATAGTCCAAGGTAGATAAAAATAAAAAACCAAAAACTTGGTTATTCGAATTTTTCACATACATTTTGAGGTTATGTGAAAAAAGTGTAAATAAGTACAAAAGTTGTAGATCTTTTTATTACCTACAACTTTGCCATTTAACTTTTTTCCATAGGACTTGTAGTTTTGCCGGAAATCGAGATAAACCGTTTTTTTACCCTTAAACCCCCCCTCCCCCCTACTTCCCGACCTCAGATCGCCCGTAAATTATTTTTCCTTTCATTTTTGTTACATTTTCCAATGCGTTTCATCCTACTATAATTTTTTTTAATTTTTCATCATTTTTAAAGGTGCACTGGTCTTATAACGAGTGAGCTATGTTAATGTTGTTATAATACACTCTTGTTTCTTGGTCGCACACTTCATTGCTGAGGGTCGTGTCCATATGGAAGTGCCTTCGTGGCGTTGGTAGCTATAGCCTGCCACTCTGTGCGGTCCTCGGTTCTTTGCGATTTCTTGTTAATTTCTCGGTTCTTTGTTAATCGCGATTATCACTGGCCTGCCACTAAAAACACTCTTGTATTACGCTTTTTTTTCTAGTATGGCGGATTACAGCAAAAAAAAATCTTGTTACTTTTGTATCATGGAATTCTGCAAAGTAAAAGATGCTGATGTAAAAACGCTGGTCACGTTTTTTTCACGAGCATTTTTACTTTGCTTTACTTCTCATTCATTTAAATTTGCAAAAATATTTTTATCTAAAAACTTGAATGCTGCCAGAAATGATACCTACCCTGTCACCAATAATTTAAAAATTAAAAGTGTGATGAAAAGACTCGTAGCCCGGCATCAAAATTGATATCGATATTCGAAATTTTGATCCGAAAATTGACAGCCAGATAGACATAACAAATTGTGTCACCAGTGCTGATTTATTTCTAGTGCCGATCGCACATTACAGCCGCGGTCGAGCCGTATCATTACTTTAACCTACCAAGTCCAGCGCTGAACAGCGCATAGTCCACACGCTGGCCCAATGCGAATTGGCGGACTTCACACACCTTCGAGAACATTATGGAGAACTCTCAGGTGTGCAGATTTCCTCACGATGTTTTCCTTCACCGTTGAAGCAAGTGATATTTAATTTCTTAAAGGCACTTGACTCCGAAAATTCAGTGGTGCATACCTGGAATCGAACCTGCGACCCCCCGAATAGGAGACCACAGTCCTAACCACTAGGCTATCACTGCTTCATTAGATAGAATAAAATAAAATAAAATAAAATAGATTCCCGCTTTAATTCGCTGCTTGTGGCGTGGCTCGAATGTGTGATCGTGTTTATAAAGCTCTAATGTTCTGTTCAAACATTTTCAAATGTTCGTGTCCACGTGAACACAAAAGGTAAACAGTACCAGGTGCGAACGCGGGACGGCCGGGACATCTGTCCGGGACGAGGGAGACAATATAATCCCAGATGTCACGGTGCCACTTGAAATTCGGTTTTGGGTGTTATTTCGTTCTGTGGGTCTCAGACCACACGAGTAAATATTCCGAACAGAGAGGAAGCTTCCTAACAAGGTCGAAGAAGTATACCTATTCTGCTAGGGTTGTCACCTTATGCATGTCAACAATTTAAGGAAAAAATAAAAATATTTTAAAGTTTGTATAATTATGTATAATTTCAGTTATATTCTGAACTTGAACAAAAAATACTTAAATTAACAAAAATATAAAGAAACTATTTTTTTTAATGAACATCAGTATTTTTGCCATAACTTCACAATTAATGTTGTTTCACAAATAATGGCCCAGGGAAGCCTTAATATCGATTTTGAACGAAATCTGACGAATAACAAAGAATTTCAATATGGCGGTGACTTTTAAAATTTTGGCATCCATTTCCTCTTTCTTGACCCCAGGGAAGCCCAAATATGGATTTTGAACGAAATCGGTCGAATAACAAAGAATTTCAATATGGCGGTGACTTTTTATAATTTTGGCATTCATTTCCTCTTTCTTGATCTCAGGGAAGCCTAAATTTCGATTTTGAACGAAATCGGTCGAATAACAAAGAATTTCAATATGGCAGGGACTTTTAAAATTTTGGAACCCAATTCCTAATTCTTGACCCCAGGGAAGCCTAAATATCGATTTAGAACGAAATCGGTCGAATAACAAAGAATTTCAATATGGCGGGGACTTTTTAAAGTTTTGGAACCCATTTCCTAATTCTTGACCCCAGGGAAGCCTAAATATCGATTTTGAACGAAATCAGTCGAATAACAAAGAATTTCAATATGGCGGTAACTTTTTAAAATTTTGGCATCCATTTCCTCTTTCTTAACCCAAGGGAAGCCTAAATATCGATTTTAAACGAAATCGGTCGAGTAACAAAGAATTTCAATATGGCGGGGACTTTTTAAAATTTTGGAACCCATTTCCTAATTCTTGACCCCAGGGAAGCCTAAATATCGATTTTGAACGAAATCGGTCGAATAACAAAGAATTTCAATATGGCGGTGACTTTTTAAAATTTTGGCATCCATTTCCTCTTTCTTGACCCAAGGAAAGCCCAAATATCGATTTTAAACGAAATCGGTCGAGTAACAAAGAATTTCAATATGGCGGTGACTTTTTAAAATTTTGGAACCCATTTCCTAATTCTTGACCCCAGGGAATCCTAAATATCAATTTTGAACGAAATCGGTCGAATAACAAAGAATTTCAATATGGCGGTGACTTTAAAATTTTGGCATCCATTTCCTCTTTCTTGACCCAAGGGAAGGCCAAATATCGATTTTAAACGAAATCGGTCGAATAACAAAGAATTTTAATATTATTTATTAATTAATTTAATACGTACCTATACGTATAAAAAGTACTTACTTCTCTTTATATCTCAGACATAAAAAAAAGGAAATGTCCTTATTGTCTTTGGGTAATTTTAAACAAACTGTGCAAGAGTTTGGCATTTTTACACTATTTAAGTACACAAATAAATCTAAATCACTCACTCTTCGTCTATTTATTTCCACTAAACGCACGACCGTCAGCCCTTACGTTCTGACCCTGAGTGGACCGGTTTGACCCTGAGCGGCGTGTCGGTGAATGTGTCGGTGAGAGCTCACGCACACAGCGTTGCGCTATGTATGGGTGAGCCCGCCGCGAGCCGTTTGTACGTAGCTTCCACTCTGTTACCTTACTCATGTGCTCAGACTGTTTCAGAAAAAGGTCAATGACGCATACGAACGCGTCAGTTCGTTCGACTGTATGTTATGTTTTTTTGTATGTTTGTTACACGATTACTCCGCCGTTTATGAATGGGTTTTGATAATTCTTTTTTTGTTTGGTAGGACTTGCTTCAGAGTTTTTTTGTAGGGCATAGAAATTGGTTCAGCACTTTTTATTATTTTTTATTGTTTTATGGCTATCTTACTCCATAACTCAGTCTTAATAATCTGAATCGATGTTAATAAAAAAAAATAGTCGCTCACGATCAGAGGATGTCATACACTAAAAGGCTTAAAATAATAATTTTAAAAACCAACTTCAAATGCCACTACAAAGTATAAAATAATTTTAGTTTGTAACACATATAACGCTGAAGTCGGGCTAGCGTCGAGCATTGGTTTCATCGTTTTTATCTAGGCCCGCCCGACTTTTTTTCCGGAATAAAAGGTACTTTCCTAGCCAAGAGAAGGTACTGTTTTTTTTTTATTCGATGACAAGATAGTCCTTGACTGCGATCTCACCTGATGGTAAGTGACGATGCAGTCTAAGATGGTAGCGGACTAACTTGGAAGGGGTATGGCAGTGAAAATTCAACCCATACCCCTAATCGGTTTCTACTTTCTACACGCCATCGTGCCGGAACGCTAAATCGCTTGGCGGTGTTAAGTATATCTATAATCTGTGTGTTAGATCTATGGTCTATACATCTATTGTAACTCTATGGTGGTGTTTCTGTTGCTCGTAAATTAAAGAAAATATTTAATACGCTTCCACTGCGCAATAAACCATTGCTAAAAATAATTAAAAGATGTTTATGATTAATTTGAAGTGAAAATAAAGTAAAGAGTCAACGGCACGAGATGTCTACAACTTCAACAAGCAACGCGTTGTTGCTACCAAAATTAAAAGATGGCCAAGATGGATTCTCTACATGGAAATTTCGATTGAATCTTCTTCTAGAAGAAAAAGGAATAGAATTTAAGATAAAGCCAGAAACAAAAGAAGAACTGCAGGCTGATATCAAAGCTCGCAGCCTGATTGCGCAATGCGTGTGTGACAAATATATTGAAATCATTAAAAAATGCCAGACAGCAGCAGAGATGATGAAAAGATTAGAGGAAGTTTTCGAAAGGAAAAGCGTCTTTAACCATTTGTATTTAAGAAAACAGTTGCTATCAATGAAAGCAATATCTTCCGAGAAACTGCAAGATCATTTTTTGAAGTTCGACAATATTATATCAAGTTTAGAATCAACAGGAGCGACATTAAAGGATAAAGACAAGGTGTGTCACTTATTGCTCACGTTGCCCAGCGAGTATGATACAGTAATCACAACGCTTGAAACAATTGACACAGTACTCACAGTTGACTTTGTCAAATCAAGATTACTGGATGCAGAACTTAAACTCAAAGGTAAAGAAAGTACAGCTGTAGAGAATGATCAATATAGCTTCATGACTTGCTACAAATGTGGTCGAAGAGGACACAAATCCTTCCTGTGCAGAATGGGACAGTCAGCATCAGTACGAGGTATACCTAGAGGCCGGTTTACACGAGGACATCAAAGTTATTCTCGAGGCGGTAACCACAGTAGAGGTCGAGGCGTGAACTACAGGGCATCATGGCAGTCTACCCGAGCAGCCCAAGCACAAGAAGAGAATGACATGTCGAGTCAGCTGACATTTACAGCATTCAGTACAAGAAATACAAGTCAAAGTGTAAGTGATAATAGTGTATGTTTATTAGTAGATTCAGGAGCCACAGAACATATGATAATGGCTAAATATGAACAATATATGACCAACATAGTGTACCTAGATAAGGAAATGAAGACTTATGTTGCTAATGGACAATACTTAACCTGTGTAAAGAGAGGTAAACTTAAATTAGTTTATAATGATAAAGTTAAAATAGATATTGAAGGGTTGATTGTTTCGAACTTGTCACATAATCTATTGTCTGTTAGGAAATTGCTGAGAAAAGGATTACAAGTTAGATTCTATATGGGTCAATGTGGGTAAATGTAAACAGAGGTAAATGGAGACACGCCCGATAACTTCGTCAATTTTGCTCACAAAAAAATGTGCGCATAACGAAACGCAATTATTATTTATGTCTGACAGTGACATTTCAAAACAATAAACAATAGTTGCGTTTCGTTATGCGCACATTTTTTTGTGAGCAAAATTGACGAAGTTCTCGGGCGTGTCTCCATTTACCTCTGTTTACATTTACCCACATTGACTATAATGATAATGTAAGTATTAATAATACAAAAACTAGAGTTGTTGGTAACTTGAGAGATAAATTATCCTACTAATTCCTACTAATATTATAAAGGCGAAAATTTGTGTGTATGTTTGTTCCTCTTTCACGTAAAAACTACTGGATGGATTTGGCTGAAATTTGGAATGGAGATAGATTATACCCTGGAATAACACATAGGCTACAAATTATCCCGGAAAAATCCAAGGTTCCCGCGGGATTTTGAAAAACCACCGATAGATGGCGCTGATTGTACTTAAATCACGCTTACATTATCCGCAGCATCGATTTTTTCATCGGGATTCGGGTTTTTTTAATCCTGCAAGCAAGCATGCAAGAAATCAAGCAAGCAAACAAGCAAGCAAGCTTCGGTTTGTAGGTTTGTTGGTTAGGTTGGTAGGTTTGTTTTTGAGGTTCTGGAGAGTGACATAGGCTACTTTTTATCCCGGAAAATTAAAAAGAGTTCCCCGAGGGATTTAAAAAACTAAATCCACGCGGACGAGGTCGCGGGCATCAGCTAGTATATCATAGAAATGAAACTTCAGATTGATCATTGTTTAATCTCTAAAGATTTGTGGCATCAGAGGTTAGGACATGCCAACAGGCATCAGCTCAAACTTCTGCAACTGCCATACAGCGAGACTCCGTGTGAACCTTGCATGAAAGGTAAGTCAACAAGATTACCTTTTAAGTCAGTGCTAAAGCCACGTTCAAAATGTATCGGTGAACATACGGATATATCTGGACCAGTGACTGAGCCCGCATTAACAGGTGAGATTTACTATCATACAATAATTGATGATTTTACACATTTTTGTGAAGTGTACTTGTTGAAAAGGAAAAGTGAAGCGACTGATAGGTTAATTGAATATATAAACAGATTAGAAACACAGACAGGTAATAAAGTCAAGAAAATAAGATCAGATAATGGAGGCGAGTTTAAAAATGAGAAAATACAGAAATTTTGTCAAGATAAAGGAATAGTTATTCAGTATACAGCTCCCTATAGCCCTCAGTCAAATGGTGTTGCTGAGAGAATGAATAGAACCATTTACAACAGAGCAAGAACATTATTAATTGAGACAGGTTTACCAAAAATGTTATGGGGTGAAGCAGTTAGATGTGCAGTTTATCAAATAAACCGATGTCCATCAGTAGCAATCAATTTTCAGTCACCAGTGGAGAAAATGCATGGAAACAAAAATCTGTCAATATTAAAAGTCTTTGGTTCAAAGGTATGGGTACACATCTTACCAAAACAGGATCAACTTCTAGAAAGAGCAAAAGAGATGCGATTTGTTGGATATCAAAATAATGGTTACAGACTATGGGATCCTGAAAGTAATAAAATAATTGTGTCTAGAGATGTCAGATTTGATGAAACACAAATACAGAATAAGGAACAGAAAAATGAAAATAATGAGGAAAATATTCTGCATGATGAAGATGTAGAAGATGATACAGAGAAAAACATTGAAAGAATTCAAACAAAGAAGACCGCTGAAGGTAATGAAGAAACTAGTAAAGATCAAAATGATGATGTATATGATGAAAGTGACTATGAAGATACTGAAGAAGGAATAGAAGAATCAAAGAAAATAACAAGGTCAGGAAGAATAGTGAAGAGCAAGCATATATCAAGATGATCAAGAAATCTACACAGCATATTGTTTACTGTCAAGTGATCCGCAAGATTATAATGAGGCAATAGACAAAGGATGGAATAAGGAAATAAATAAAGAATTAAATTCACATGAAAAATTGGGAACTTGGGAGCTAGCAGATTTACCAGAAGGAAAGAAAGCGATAGATACGAGATGGATTTTCAGAACTAAACAAGATGGTACAAGAAAGGCAAGACTAGTAGCAAAAGGCTTCCAGCAATTTACATTAGAAGACAACTATGCACCAGTTGCCAAAATATCTACCATAAGATTAATGATGAGTCTAGCAGTGCAAAAGGATTTACCGTTGAAACAATTTGATGTGCCAACTGCATTTTTAAATGGGAAATTAGATGTGGATGTTTTCATAAAGTGTCCTAGTGGATTGAAAATTGGTGAAGGTAAAGTTCTTAAACTTAAAAAGGCACTATATGGATTAAAAGAAGCACCCAGATGCTGGAATACAAGGTTTCATGAGTTCATAATTAAAGAAGGATTTACACAATCAAAACATGATTCGTGCTTATATGGAAAAGGAAACAATTGGATGTTACTTTATGTGGATGATATATTATATCTTGGAAAAGACAGTGAAATAATAAAAGAAATGGAAAAAGAATTTAAACTGAAAAGCTTAGGAGAAATTAGTAATTATTTAGGATTAGGAGTTACAAGAAACAAGAATGAAATGCACATAAAACAAACAAAAATGATCAAAAGGCTTTTAGAAAAATTTAATATGCAAGACTGTAAAGGAAACAAAACTCCAATGGAAACAAATTTTAGCGCAATTGCATCTTCAAATGTAGTAGATGTACCTTTTAAAGAACTTATAGGATGTTTGCTATATATTTCAACACATACACGTACAGATATCACTTATGCAGTATCATACTTGAGTAGATTTTTAGACAAGCCAACACAAGAGTTGTGGAAAGCTGGTAAAAGAATTCTGCGATATCTTAAAGAGACTCAGGAACAGGGGCTGCAATATACCAAATCAGGTGATTATAATAAACTTCAGGCTTATTCAGATGCGGATTTGGCAGCTGACAAAATGGATAGAAAAAGCACAAGCGGTTGTGTTGTATATCAAGGTAACAATTTAATAACTTGGTTCTCCAGACGGCAGACATGTGTTGCGTTGTCAACAGCTGAGGCTGAATACATTGCAGGAGCACATGCAGTAAGTGAACTTATACACCTAAAAGGTCTACTTTCTGAATTACTAAGTCATAAAACCATTTATGCTCATATCTTTATAGATAATCAAAGCACTATAAGGTTAATTCAAAATCGAATTAATACAAAAGCTTCAAAACATATTTCGATAAAATATCACTTCATAAAAGACATAATTAATAAGAAAGAAGTGTATATGTCTTATATACCTACAGAAGAAAATATTTCTGATATTTTTACTAAAGCTTTGCCAGCCAATAGGCATATGTATTTTTGTAAAAGGCTTAACTTGTGTAATAATCGACCGAGCGAAGCGAAGGTCTTTGAGTTAACTAGGGCGATTTGCACTTGTCCGTCCGTCCGTCCGTCCGTCCGTCCGTCTGTCAGAGCCTTATAACTTTTGAATTACTGAACGTAATTACTTCAAATTTAGATATAATATGTAAACCGATGGCCTCCAGCTGAAAATGGCTTAAAAAGTTATAAAAATCTTTATTTCAGGGGGGCTCTCATAGAAGCGAATGCGAAGTAAAAAAAAAAAAATCGCGTTACATAAAATTGTTACGTATCATTTTAAAGATAATTTTGAACTGAGTACAAAATATTTTTTTTTTAATTTTTCCCTTAAAATTGACGAAATGGGGGGCTTTCAAAGTGGCGATTTTATACGCTCGCTTGAAGACGCTCTCTAGAAAAATCCGCTATGGATTTTCAAACTGATTTTATGTTTTTAGGTCACTTATATCCTGTACTTGAACAACAAATACTAAAATTATATGAATATTATAAAGAAACGAGATTATTTAATTTTTAATGGGCGTCAGTAATTCATATAACATCAACATAGCTTCACAATAATGCTAATAGATGGCGCAGTCAGTAACTATTCCCATGGAACTACGAGTTAAATTCAATGTTTGATAAATAATTCAATGTTTTCACTAACGTTCCCTAACCTTTACGGGCTACCTATAAGTTAGGTGATTGATGTTTTCTGTCAACTTATTTATCACGATCCTGTACGGGACACCTAAAAGGATATTGGGACGGATGTTAGGACTTAGGATTGTATTTAGGAGCTACCTACGTTAAGAGACTCCTACTTAGGGGATGATTTAGGTATGTTTGGTGAAAACGGGCATAATAATAATGTCAGTTTTGGTTATCATGTATCGATTGAATGAATAATCATGGGATACCGTTACCGCGAGGTCTCAGTTCGGGGCGAACCACTAGTATGTTATTAGGTAACTAATTACTAAACTATTAAAGGGTTAAATACAATTCTATATTTGATAAAAATATGAGGCTAAAGTATAAATAAAACAATGTTTGTTTTTACTTATGATTTATTGTAAAATTATTGTATTAGTAACTTAGTCATAATTCATGTTTTGTTATTTTTCTGCATAGTTACAGCTAATGTTAATGTTATGGTGTGCATAAGCACTCAGTCTTTATGTACAATTTATGATCTTTATGGGAAAAGCTCTATAAATTGAGGGGCTGTGTTAAGTATATCTATAATCTGTGTGTTAGATCTATGGTCTATACATCTATTGTAACTCTATGGTATCTGCTAATAAACAAGTGAATCCAAGATGGTGTTTCTGTTGCTCGTAAATTAAAGAAAATATTTAATAGGCGGCACGTCTTTGACGGTAGGGTGGTAACTAGCCACGGCCAATGAAAGCCTCCCACCAGACCAGACCAGAGACAATTCAGAAATTATAAATTCCCAAATCGACCCCGCCGGGAATCGAACCCGAGACCTCCCAGTTATTAGACAACAGCACTCACCACTGCGCCAGGGAGGTCGTCAAAACTGTCATTTTCCAAGTTCTCAATTGAACCTATGCAAAAAATTTCATTGATCCGTGGTCGATCCGTTAGGTACTCCGTTGCTGCGGGATTGAAGGACAAACCAACAAACTTTCGCTTTTGCGCTCAGTAATTTGTTATGCCGCCCTTTAAATAGCCCCATGTCAAAGTTTGGGAACACCGCCGAATATAGTTGGTTCCAGTGGTTCCACAATTTGGATGTGCGTGGAAAAAAAGATCTGGTGCACCCAGTCCCAACCTACATCAACTGTAACAGAGTTCTTCAAACTTACTAATATCTTGAACTATTAACCCAGTAGCATCTTTACAGTTATTGCAATAAACAATATCGGAAGAGGTTTTATTTCTTTAACAGATAAGAGATGACATAATAAACATAAACAGAAGCGTTTTAATTGTCCACCAATTAACCTGGTTCCATTCGATTGCGGGCTCAATCGGTCATCAAAGATGAAGGCCGATTAATTGTTATTTCTTAATTAAAATCTTATTACTGTTGGTAGACATTTAGTGAATACCTTGTTATGTTTCAAATCAACGTTACAGTTTTTGCAATTCACGAAGTACTCGTGGTTACTTCGTGTACATGCACATTGCATAAGTCAAAGCCTAGGTGGGAGCGGGCAGGCGCGAGCATTGCGCTCGCTCACACTTATACAGATACGACACACACACAACCATAAGTCAGTCGCCCTCGTGAATTGGAAGAACTAAAGACAACAACTTTATTTGCCAACAAAACACCGTGGCTACCATGGCACCGTGGTAGCATGGCTGCAAAAACAACTGTGTATTACGAAGCTTAACCTGCTGTCTGCTGCTTAATAACCTGCTGTCTGCTGCTTAAACATTGTCACTTTGCTTTCAAAGCCATTGTACGGACGGACGACGGTCTGTTATGAAATCCACGATATTAGCTGTCACCTGCGTATTTATTTATTTATTTATTTAGGAAAGCCAACAGTTGATACAATAATACATTTATAATTAAATAACCAACTCTCTCTCTAACTCATAAGAGTCACTTGATTAAATTCTCAACTAATTATTAGGCTATCACAACATGCTTAACAATTATAACTTTTATACAATAAGAATAATTACATGAATTAATTTGCTAACCTATCCTAGATATTATACAATTTAACTACATACAAAATGATATTTATGAAAATATGAAAATATTAAAAATTCATCAGGTCAGTATTCGTTCGTGTCTGGTTCGTGTGTATAAACGTTTAAGTTTCTACTAGCATTAAATCGCGTGGAATCAATTTCAATTAAAATGTATCAATTTAGTTTAGTTTCTTAAGCAGGGGTCCCACGGTGCGTTGTAAAGACAGGTCAGGCCGCGCCTAAGCAGATAATGGACCGTGGGTGGTGGGAACGGTCGCGTGCGGTGAGGCCCGTGGTGGATTGCCGTCGTCTGTCGCGATCCGTCATGAGTTGGTAAGGTGGAAGACACGGGTCTGCCCGCGAAATTCAAATTTTGACGTGAGTTACTCACAAATTAGTCGATATTTTGATTAATTTCTAAAATTTCTCTTAAATTAATCAAAATACTGAGTTGGACGTGAGTTACTCACAAATTAGTCGATATTTTGATTAATTTGTTAAACTGGTCACTTTCAAGTAAAGATTTTTATGTAAACCTGTGAAGATGACAATTCCACTGGCGCAATTAGAAGGCCATAAGCCTACTTTGTCGTCTAAGTTTACAAATTGCGAAAAACCAAATTAAATTTGAATTTCGCGGGCAGACCCGTGTCTTCTACCGTAAGTTCAAAGACGCGGCCTTTCATGTGAAATGACGGGCAATAGGCCGGGCCGGGCCTCGACAGACGCCCACGGGCGTCGCTCGTCCGGCGCGGCCCGTCAGTTTAACGCACCGTGGGACCCCGGCATTAGTTCCCAAAAGTCCGTAAAAATCAAAAACTTATTTTAGATAGATTTACGGCTTGTTTCACCACCTTCAAGTTAACTTTATCCCTCAAGTAAAGTTGACGTTTTGATAGGTTTTGTATGTCGCCCAGTAGACAGGTAAGAAAAAGTGGGGTTTGGTGGAAAAAGGTCGTAAGTTAATGAAACTTTAGGATGTTGTTCAGGGCTGGTTTAGGTTCTGGGGGGATATTATGGATAAAATTTACTCGAAGGTGATGAAACAGGCCCTTAGTGAAACAACCGAGTTTCCACTCAGTGCCAACAAGCGGAAAGATAAACTGTACGTAAATTAATGAAAATAAAAACCGCCGCTCGTAAAAGTCTCCGTGGAATATTTTATGAATAATAAGCAGTAAAAATCCATCTTCCCCGGGCTTAAACACATCCCGGCCATTATGCTCTAGTGGCAACTGGTGACCGCCATGAACTTTTTTAATAAGCGAACACCGGACCTATTAATGCTAGCTATTTCAGCAGCTTTTGACATAGTGTTATTCTTCCGAATTTAAACTGGAGTCCTACATTTTCATTTCTGCCATTTTAGCGTTGTACTACAGCAATCTATCTAGTCTACCTCAAGTGCAAACCAAGCTAAGGGCGCTTAGCGTAGCTAGCTAAGCTAACGTTGTTTCGGCATCTGTTTATACTTCGCTTACCTTAGCTTCGTAGTTTGAAATTAGAATTTGTTATTGTAAACGCCATTTAAAAAGTAATCTCATTTTATTATTGTCAACAGTCAAACATTAATCTATGTATTACATACATTACTCTGTGACGTTAACTGCTCTATGACTTCCTTCACGTGTCCTGTCAAAGTTCATGGTCTATGGTCCTCGACTAAAAAAAAAACTCGCTGTGGTGAAGTGAAGTTAAAAGTGAATTTAAACGCTTAATAATAAATCTTAATTATGCTGGCCTGTGCTTAAATCAAAGTGAAACTAACTTCCGAGATAGTGCAACTGAAAGAAACATTCCTTAGCTGTATTTGGACAGAATAAAACTCAAAAACCAGTGAATCCCCTCATCCTGTAAGTGCCCAATCCTTCTGCCCCAACAGTTATAAAGAAGCCGTAGCCAAGATAGCCTAGTTCGCGGTGTGGATTGCGCTTCATATGCGACTTATGAGGTCAGGAGTCAGGACACATCCAACATAGCTAACATAAAAAATTGGTTGTCTGTAAAGTCGGTTTACGATAGTTTTACGTGATAACGTCATAAAGAAACATTGATGAATAAATGTGTCACAAGCCTACGCTTGGGCCGATTGTGCCTCTCTATCGCTTGTTCCGCGATCTCGCTTGCACGCGCAGGCTCAGGCAGAACGTGACACTTTTTCGTGCGTGCAGCCGGTGTTCTTCGATTTATAAGACATCACGTCAAAAATACACGGAGAAAAAAACAAATAAAACGTCTCGTTAAACGCTTAAAGTTGCACGGTGTACAATAATGACAAACCACCGCACGAAAAAGTCTCCGCGGAATATTTTATGAATAACTAGCTGGTGCCCGCGACTTCGTCCGCATGGATTTAGTTTTTAAAAATCCCGCGGGAACAGATAAAACGTAGCTCTCCCGGTCTGAGGAACCACTACTACATCCATCACTATACCCATGCAAAAAATCGCATCAATCCGCCGTTCTGTAGCGACGCTGTTGGTGAAACACACTTTCGCATTTATAATATCAGTAATGCTTTATTATAACACTTTTTATAATTGTCAAATTTTTTATCATACTTCGCGGAGCCACTAAACAAACGAAGAAGAAGAACCAAAGACAAAATTACGTTTAGCTGTCATTTACGTTTTGTTATTCCACTGTCATTTGCGTTTTGTTATTCCATGTCAGATAGGTTTTTGTTATACCACGTTTTATAGTGACTTGACGGAAACGCAGTCGAACGGGATAAAAAGTATCCTATGTCCGTCTCCTGGTTCAAAGCTACCTCTCCACCAATTTTCAGCCAAATCGGTTCATCCGTTCTTGAGTTATAAATAGTGTAACTAACACCACTTTCTTTTATATATATAGATAATAGTTAAAATACATTCCTGCCGGCTTTAACACTTCCAACCCATTATGAGTGGCAACCGGTAATGGATGCAATGAACTTTTTAATAAGCGAACACGGGAACTATTAATGCGAGCGGTTTCAGCAGCTTTTCATAAGTTCAGCAGCTTTATAACTTTTCACAGTCGTTTTTTAGCATTTTTAGCTTACCTGTGTTTTGTACTTTTAAACTGAAATTGTTTTTTTTTGTTTTAATTAATTAGCCTACAATACAATTAGGCACGCTTGCAGCTGAGACACCTTGTTAGATTTAACCCAGGAATAAATTTGTAATGTTGGCTTGGTTGTCAAAGCAGCAGCTAACTCTGTGTCTGTGTATCTAGTTATGTGCGTTAAAGCAATTAAATATCACATGCTTACACGGCGAAGGAAAACATCGTGAGGAAACCTGCACGCCTGAGAGTTCTTCATAATGTTCTCAATGAGGTCTACCAATTCGCATTGGGCCAGCGTGGTGAACTTAATGGCTTATAACCCTTCTCTGAGAGGAGACCTGCGCTCAGTAGTGGGACGTTAATGCCAATTCATATAATTGAAATAAGGAAAATTAATTTTTCATCTCCCCATCTCGGAAAGAGTATTTTTGCTCTTCGATATCGGAGTGTAAAAGCCGTTTTTATCCTCTAGAGGATAAAGTAAATTGAATTTAGAACATCGTGTGCACTAAGTTAGTTAATTCAAAACATCATTAAACCTATTTACTTCTACCTCCATGGTGCCGAATTTATCATACAACCTTTTTTAATTTGTTAAAAACTCAGACTTGGAACCTTCTTGGTGTACTTTTTTTTAATTTGCTTTGCGCGCGCCATTTTCTTTTCACGTCATATTGTTTGAATGGGGAGATGAAAAATTACGTGTTGCACTCGAGTGCAAAGATTTTTCACCTCGTGCTCTTTTGCACTCTTGTATAACAAATAACTATTATACTGTAGTATCACAAAAACAACAATTACTTACACCAAATAATCACAAATGTTCGTGACACCACCCGGAAAGGATTTACAGTTCAGCGTAAACCGAATTATAATTTTATTGCAATATCAAATAATAAATATAATAAATATCAAATAATCAATATAAAGCTTTGAATGTTTATATAATTAAGTATATAGTAATCCAGACAAACCCGTGGATTTATATGGTCGGTAGGTACCAATGAGCTGGGATGACGATGGAGATGGCCAAAAGATCGAGTTTGTTATACCTGTAAACCAAAGAAAAAACATTAAGATTAATGCAAAATGCTATTGGTTATTATCATTTTTTATTTGACCAATCCTTACTAATATTTATATAAATGCGAAATTGTGTTTGTTGGTTTTTCCTTCAATCACGCCGCAACAGGGTTACGGATCGACGTGATTTTTTGGATGGGTATAGTTGAGGACCTGGAGAGTGACATAGGCTACTATTCATCCTGGAAAATCAAAGAGTTCCCGAGGGATTATAAAAACTAAATCCACGTGGACGAAGTCGCGGGCATCAGCTAGTTTATCATAAATCTAAGAACAATTAATAGAAATTATACAACTTAAGAAACAAAATATGATAAAGTTCTGATAAATGACGATTTAGAGTAAAGTTGATGATTTTACAGTTTTTGTATTGGCAATCTGTGAAAACATCAAAACGTCTAATTTACTATATGCGTAAGTAAATAGGCCCGTACCGTAATATCATTGCAATGGGCAATTTAATGATCATACAACTTCATTCGCAGTTACAACAGATAGGGTTTCAAAAAGCCATAAATATTAAACAAAACGAAATGGACAACGGCACGAGTCAGCTCTAATTCTAGTTGTAGTCGCAATAGCAAGAGATAGGTAACCTGAATATAGCCTAAAGGCAGCAATCAGCTTTGCTCTGTGACTACTCAGTCTACTTTGTTGGAAAATCTACCTTAAATCACCTGCATTAAAAACTAAAACCCCTTCAACTTAAACGACAACCTCTGTTACTTCATTCCCGGCCTTACTCCCATAAAAATACAGTAGGATTTCGGCTGTGGTAAAATTAGAGTTGTGACGCTTTAGATGGGTGTGCTCAGAACCGGTACAACCAGTGTCTGGCTTGAGGCAACTCTGCATAGCAAAAAATAACCACGGAACGATTTTGAACTTATCACAGGAATACAGTTCCCACTTTTGAATTACGAATCTCGTAATTCACATACCCCACACCACAACATGGAAGTGGGCTTTAATATTTTGTCTTCCATTTCCCGAGCTAGATAATAACGTCACATAGCGAGCAAACTTACGAATCTGTAAAAGATTTACATTTTACACGAGACCGTTTTGAAAGCATATAGAGACTATTTTTTATTTGTAACTAGCTGATGCCCGCGACTTCGTCGTCTCGTCGATTGGATTTAGTTTTTTAAATCCCTCGGGAACTCTTTGATTTCCCGGGATAAAAGTAGCCTATGTCACTCTCCAGGTCCTCAACTATACCCATGCAAAAAATCTCGTCGATCAGTAGCCCTGTTGCGGCGTGGTTGAAGGACAAACCAACAAACAAACACACTTTCGCATTTATAATATTAGTAAGGATAAAGATAATATAATTATGTTAATGGTTGGTAATCGAATCAGAAATGAGGAGATCCGTAGGAGAACCAAAGTCACCGACATAGCTCAGCGAGTCGCGAAACTGAAGTGGAAATGGGCGGAGCACATAGTTCGAAGAGCTGATGGTTGTTGGGGTCCCAAGGTGTTGGAGTGGCGACCCCGCACCGGGAATCGCAGTTTTGGCAGACCCCCCACCAGGTGGACCGACGACATCAAACGATTCGCAGGGAGCCGCTGGATTCAGGCGGCGCAAGACCGATCCCTATGGAAGTCCATGCAAGAGACTTTTGTCCAGCAGTGGACGTCTATCTGTTGATAAAGAAGAAGAAGAAGCTATCTTCATTCCAAATTTCAACCAAATCGGTTCATTCGTTGTAGCGTGAAAGAGTAACAAACATCCATCCATCCTGAGAAACTTTCGCATTTATAATATTAGTAGGATAGCAGGAAGTAGCATAGTAGGATGATATTCCGACTAGCAACGAACTTATTTCACCAAAGCCAAATTTTACAAAAACTGTGAAAACGTAAAACGTTAATTCGATTGTGAAACGTCTAACGTTCATTAATTTACAATCAACACGTAAACCCGTTTAAGTCAATCCTTGCTTTCGGAGATTAAATAGTAAGAGACCTGTTTGTCTTTGACTCTTTAAATAATAACATTGGCATTGCATCCACAATATTATGAGAGCACTTTGATACTTTAAATGCATGCTCGTGATTTAACTATTTATGGCCGCGGTGAGCACGTTTTGAAACACTTTAGAAAGTATGATGACTGATAAAATGTTTGCTTAACTCTCGAGTTGCCATAGAGTACCTTGCTCCTAGACTAAACCTTTTCGTTTTGACATAACGTCGCGGTAGTCAATGCATTTTCATTAGTCACCGTTTTAAATTTTTCTTTTTAGCTGTTTGTATCACGAATTAACTAACACTATTGGACTTTGGCAGCAGTGATAGCCTAGTGGTTAGGACTGTGGTCTCCTATTCGGGGGGTCGCAGGTTCGATCCCGGGTACGCACCACGAGTCAAGTGCGTTTAAGCAATTAAATATATCACTTGCTTTAACGGTGAAGGAAAACATCGTGAGGAAACCTGCACACCTGAGAGTTCTTCATAGTTCTTGAAGGTGTGTGAAGTCCGCCAATTCGCATTGGGCCAGCGTGGTGGACTATGGCCTAAACCCTTCTCTGAGGAGACCTCGCTCAATAGTGAGCCGTTGATGGGTTGCTAATGATGATGATGATGATGATGATGATGATGATGATGATGATGATGATGATGATGATGATTATTGGACTTTTTTATTTTCTGCTTTCTCATGTATATAAAATATTTTCATTTACTTACCGATAAAAAGAAGTCAGACAGACTTTGCAATGAAATACAATGCATTTATAATAAATACTAGCTTTTATCAGCGCCCTTCAAAAAAGAAAAGTAAAAATATTAAGCATGTAAATACTTTAAACGAGCATAAAATGGGTTACGTGTCCACCTTATTAATGAAAAGCGTGTTTGTTTCTTGTTTTGTCTTTGAATCATGGAGTGTTTGGGCAGTTATATGGGCTAGGTACTTTTATACTGGAAAAACTTCTTCCTAATGTGCCGTCTCCTTGCGAACCTTGGCAATCATTAGGGAGATTACAAATTTTGAGACCGCTGCTCTAGTGATATTTTGCTCTCCCCGGACCACTGGCGCAAGTTTTTAAGCCACGCTATCCTTCTGCGGCCAGGTCTTTTTCTTCTTGCCACTTTCCCCTGCATGATAAGTTGAAGGAGTTCATAATTCTTGGTGTTACGCATCACGTGCCCAAAATATTCCAATTAAATTAAATGGAAAAACTTAAAAAACCTAATTCCACGCGAATGAAATCTTGGGCTAAAGGCAGCTTTAACAATACCCAAGGATTAGTATGGATTGATGGACGATTTTCAATATTATTCTAAAACTTCGCAATTTTCCAATATTTCATTTGAAAAAAATAGGAGGGGAGCTAGGAATCCTCGTTAAGCTCTCGAGGCTGAAAACACAGATAACTTCCGAAGTTTTTCAGATAAATTACTGAATGCATTTGCATTCATTGAATAAGAATGGAAGGATCTACGTGACTTAGAAATAATTATCGCTCTTCTAACGAGAGGGACCTCAATTGTGAAAAGTATAATTCTCGCTAGTTAAAACGCTCAAAGTCTGCTGCACGGAGTTCTAAGTTGGTTTTACTTGAGGACTTATGAATGGAAGTTTCGTTTGAAGCTATATGTAAGTTACATGCGGGTAGTAGCGAAAATTAAATATATTATGTAATTTATAATTGCAATACAAATGTAGTTCTAATACATAGATAACTGCCTATTTGGATGTAGTTTCTTCTCTCAAAAAAATAGTTAAACATGGTGTCAGAAGTGGGATAACACATCGAACTAAACATCGAACATCGGCCAAAATATAACTTATGTATGTACTCCCTTATTATTACTCGTATGTTAAGATCATGGTTTTAATAAATGAAATAAAAAGAAAAAAAAAACTTTCTAATTTTTTCTCGAGACTATACCAGGCATTACTTTACCCTGCATGTTAACTTCTGGACAATAGTAGTGATTTAATCGCTAGATTAGGCTACTGAGAAACTCAAATACATAGTTTATTCTTGAAGCAACTGCTAATTCTTTCTAGAGCCAATCTCACATAAGTTAGTGGAAGGCCTTCAATAACTCGAACAACAGCATATTATGTTAGTACATTAACAATATTTTATTATAATTTAGGATAGGATTATGTTTATGTGCTAACGATTATTATTATTTGTTACCATGTACATAAATAAACATTACCATAATATTCAAAATAAATCACGAGGCTCCATAGAAATTATGGGTTATTCAGAACATTTCCTTATGCTAGAGTTGATGTACACATAAAGATATGGACTCCATACAGCCTTACGTGTAAGTTTTCTATTCAACTAAGAGATTTACGTTTTTCCCCCTATTCTCTTAGTTTATAATTTTTTTTAGTGGTCATACAGCAAAACTCTTCGCAAGTGCATAGTATGAAGTAGCTGAACGTTTTTTTTTTTACAAAAGCACGTCAAAGATTTGAAAGAATTGTATTTAGGTACCGCATTCAAATACTATGTGGCATTGGTGATTGATTTGGTCGAGATTTATGGGTAGCTAAGATTTTATACGTGCAAATATTGAGCAAAATGTAGAATAGAATAGAATAGAATAGAATAGAATATTTTTTTATTCAAAATAATAAACTTTTACTAAGTGCTTTCGACCATCAGCTCGTCGAACTATGTGTTCGACACACATAGTTCGAAGAGCTGATGGTCGTTGGGGTCCCAAGATGTTGGAGTGGCGACCCCGCACCGGGAAACGCAGTGTTGGCAGGCCCCCCACCAGGTGGACCGACGACATCAAACGAGTCGCAGGGAGCCGCTGGATTCAAGCGGCGCAAGACCGAAGCCTGTGGAAGTCCATGCAGGAGACCTTTGTCCAGCAGTGGACGTCTATAGGTTGATAAAGAAGAAGAAGAAGAAGTGCTTTCGAATCGTCAAGTGAATTATTGGAATGTCATTCCAACCGAGAAGAACCAGCAAGAAACCAGGTTGCTCTTTTTAAAATATCATGTGTTAGACAGGTTAGTTAATTTATTATTGTCTCATGAATCGCAGGAGCGAGTTACATCCACGCAACATCCACGCTTCTCACCTTTCTTTAAATTCATTTTGTATCAAATTATGTTTCCTTCTCCCCGAATCATCAAACTTTAAACTCATTTAAAGGTTGATGGTTGGAAGGGAACATTATGATAAAATATTCTGATATAAAATACATTTTATAAAAATTCGTTTTAAAAAACCGACTTCAAACACCCGCGCCACCACAAAGTATATAATTCATTGTTGATTTTTTTAAAACCGCTCGACCGATTTCGATAAAATTTTAATGGGACCACCTGAGAAGTACCTATACAAAAAGAATTTTCCAAATCGGTTCAGGCGTCTTCGAATAATCGGTGAACAAGATTCCGACGAATTGATAACCTCCTACTTTTTGAAGTCGGTTAAAAAGGCTCAGGATATTTAAATTTTAAAGGTATATACTTTCAAATCTAGGTAAATTTTTTGTACTATCTATTACTACTACTATTACCCCTGCTCTTCCCGCGGGAGTCGCACGAGCCGACTAAGGGAATATAGCGGAGAACGGGCAGCAGCGTCCTCTGTGCTGCTACTGCCATCTACTGCGATCACCAACCCGTCTGCCCCGCGTGGTGATTATGGGCAAACCCTCCCCTTGGGAGAGGCCTTCAGTCCAGCAGTGGACTGTTATAGGCTATTGATGATTGATGATTACTACTACTATTTTTTAATATCAATGTTGTCTCAACAACACCAAACATTATACCTAAGTCCTAACAACGTTATTATAAAGGGCTAACCTCATCCCAAATTCTCAAACATATCGTATTCCTCCAACATCTCTATGTGGAAGAAACAATGGGAGTCGCGCTTTGTGAAGCTGAATTTATGACCCGCAATAAAGAAAGATCCAACGCATTGGCAAAGTTGGCAAACATTCGCACAAACTCCGCCAAGAAAGTTAGTCATGTTAGCAATTAAGTTGTCAAAAGTCAACCATAACTGTATATCGGTCAAAGAAAAAAGGGTAACGAAATCATAGCAAAAAATTCAAAATCATTTATTTCAAGTAGGCTAACTTGTGGCTCTTATGATAAGTCAAGAATCTACCACCGGTTCGGAAAGCTGATTCTGCTGAGAAGAGCCGGCAAGAAACTCAGCAGTTGCTCTTTTCAAAACAAAAATGTTACAAAATTTAGATTATCTATCTGGTGGTCAGCTGAAGCAACGCCGATTAGAATAGAATAGAAATATTTCAATTCAAATAAACTTTAAAAGTGCTTTCGAATCATGAAATGATTCTACCATGCACTGGTTCGGAATGGTATTTACAATTAAATACATGATAAGACGGGCAGACAGAAAGTAGCCCCATTCCCGCCGGTGGAACCCGTTCACGAGCATGACGCATGACGTTGCTTCGCTCAACAGCAGCTACATAATTATGGTTGGATCAACATTTAGCACATTAGGCCGTAAGTTTAGGTGATTATGGTAAGGTTATCGGTTATCATGAGTACAGTTAGGTACCACCAAAAAAATGTTATTTTAAGCTTAGCAAGTCAGGATTCTTTAACTTTTTAACCTCAAACCTTAATAATGGAGGTATGATTACCAACTTTCACTGTAATGTATTTAGTTGAATTTTTTGAGGGGCAATTTTAACCTTAGGCCCGCTTGTAGAGACTCTGGATTAGTTAACCAAGGAATAAATTTGTAATTTTGAAAGAAGCTTTATACGAAATCTTTCAAATCTGTCTTTTTAAACCAGAGATAGCTGCTAACTCTGGGTTAAAATGATAACTCGACGTTTCTGCAAGCGCGTAACGGTTATTTTAACCCTTTGACGTTACGTTTACGAGCATGAGATCTTAGATAAAGTAGACTTACCGAAGATTTTTCGGCTGAATATAAATTGATATCTATCTATCATAATAAGTAGGAATTGAACCCGAGACCGCCCACTTTCAAGACCGCAGCGCTCACCACTACGTCAGGGAGGTAGACAAATTATTTCGTTCTTCAACTAAAAGCCCTATAATAATCCAAATGAAGAAAGATATTTCTCGGAAATGATTCATAAAGTTTATCTCCACGAACAGCCGTGCATGGTAGGTAGGGTAGGTACAATAAAATCCCACAATAAAAGTGTAAGTATAATTTCCTAACATAACTGCCGAGTCATCCAGACAGGTCGCGGAAACGCCTGACGTGAAAAAATCCGAAGCGGCTGATGTCAGAAACGTGATTTTTTCCCTCAATTTTTCCGTCCCACGCAAACCAAATCTCGTTAGTCGGGGAAATGTGGAATAGTGATCGCGAGCAAGCGCCACTGTTTAGCAAGCGTACAGTTTGACAATAAGGATGTCCTGGCGTCGATCACTTCATACCTTTCTGCAAGAAACCACTGATTTATCTTTTAAGACTGGTGGAAAAATAGATTTCACTTCACCTATATCATCATAGAAGCAGTGATAGCCTAGTGGTTAGGACTGTACTGTCTCCTCTTCGGAGGGTCGCAGGTTCGATCTGGGGTACGCACCTCTGACTTTTCGGAGTAAAGTTAAGCAATTAAATATCACTTGCTCCAACGGTGAAGAAAAACATCGTGAGGAAACCTGCACACCTGAGAGTTCTTCATAATGTTCTCGAAGGTGTGTGAAGTCCGCCAATAGGGAATATGCATGATTTTTTTTTAATTTCTTAAATTAATCATTTACATCTTTATAACATATTAGCAACCCATCAACGGCTCACTACTGAGCGCAAGTCTCCTCTCAGAGAAGGGTTATAGGCCATAGTCCACCACGCTGGCCCAATGCTTATAACATATAAAAAATATAAATAGGTTTGAAAATAGTCAAATAATTTTTCAAAGTGAAATTTAAAACATTGAATAAATTTGAGCCTTTCAAACGCCACCATTAGCGCGCGCTTTTGATGACGTCATTTGACATGTCCCGTGTTTGTTTACTATAGCGTTTCAGTTACTTCATACTTATTTTCAGTTTTAATTGCTACACAAACCATGGAAGAAGTTAAAAAACCTTCTTACAAGTATTGTATGGTACCTAAATACAAAAACACTATTATTAGTACACCCGATAGTGTTTTTTCGTATTCCACGAGATGCGAAAGTACGAAAAAAAGTGTAAGAAAATTGTTCATGTAAATCGGAATATCGTATTTATCTAATACTTATTTTAAAAAAGTATATCTTCTTCTTCTTCTTTATCAACCGATAGACGTCCACTGCTGGACAAAGGTCTCTTGCATGGACTTCCACAGGCCCCGGTCTTGCGCCGCCTGAATCCAGCGGCTCCCTGCGACTCGCTTGATGTCGTCGGTCCACCTGGTGGGGGGTCTGCCAACACTGCGCTTCCCGGTGCGGGATCGCCACTCCAACACCTTGGGACCCCAACGACCATCAGCTCTTCGAACTATGTGCCCCGCCCATTTCCACTTCAGTATCGCGACTCGCTGAGCTATGTCGGTGACTCTGGTTCTCCTACGGATCTCCTCATTTCGATCCCGCAGGGATCTGCCGCTACCCTCCATCGCCCGCTGAGCGGTCCTGAGCCTACTTATGAGGCCCTTAGTTAGCGAAAACAAATTAATTTGATATTATCGTTTTACTTTTACTTCTAGAGTACGGAACCCAACTAGAGTACGGAACCAAAAAGTATATAAACTTATCAAACTTGAGTGAGCTTCAATAACATAATATTACGTATAAATTATCATGATATAGACGTAAATTAGGAGTTTAGGAACACAGATGGTTATTTAAAGGTTATGTTTTGTTTTGAGTATTATTTAAACATTTAAACATACAAGAATAAAAATCTATGTTAAGGACTAAAATATACCATGTAACATAATAATTAGGTACATTGCAGCTTTCACTCCTTTGATCTCTGCGCTCGTAAAATCGAGATTTGATACAAAATATGCTGACATCATAAATGCATATCTATTTTCGGTAGATTATTGTGCTTTGACAAAACCAGTTTCAGTCATCGACCTAGATTGCCTACAAATATAAATTCACAAGTAATCACACAGGAATACAGTTTTAAACAATTTTTCTCACAAACACTGTATGAATATCGACGCCGTAAATCAACCGTAAATCAAATGACGTCACATTTCGTTTCGACCAATGGCGACGCGTTTTGTAAGTTTGAATTTCCCTCCTTTATTTTTCACTTTCTATATAATATTTTCCGGGTTTAAATAATAACTAAATAAAAAAAATACCTTTTAAGTATAATGTTAAGGCAATAAAGAATCTAGAAAAAAATATTTGAGACAAATTTAAATTTTATGCATATTCCCTATTCGCATTGGGCCAGCGTGGTGGACTATGGGACCTTCTCTGAGAGGAGACCTGCGCTCAGTAGTGAGCCGTTGATGGGTTGCTAATGATGATGAATGCACCATATTGTCTGCCAGAAGCACTGTCCCCCACACACTATACACAGCTCCAAGCATCCCACGTAGGTGCCTGCTCCGTACTTCAGCTCCATTGGAACTAGGGCGTCCATTACACATACCTTTTGACGACCTCCCTGGCTCAATGGTGAGCGCTGTTTTCTTTTAAATGGAAGGTCTCGGGGTCAATTTGGGAATTTATAATTTCTGAATTTTCTCTGGTCTGGCCTGGTGGGAGGCTTTGGCCGTGGCTAGTTACCACCCTACCGCCAAAGACGTGCCGCCAAGCGATTTAGCGTTCCGGCACGATGGCGTGTAGAAACCAATTAAGGGTAAGGGTATGGGAATGTTTATTGCCATACCCCTTCCAAGTTAGCCCGCTACCATCTTCGACTACATCGTCACTTACTATCAGGTCAGATCGCAGTCAAGGACTAGCTTGTCATCGAATAAAAAAAAAACCTTCTTAAATAGCCTACCATACTATACAGGTATAGCATACCTACCATAAATTAGTATTTGATAATAAGAATGTACTTGCTTGTGCATTGTACAACCCAGGCACATTATCTGTGCCGCACCTGGCGTCGATCACTTCATGCCTTTCTGCAAGAAACCATCTTTTAAGACTGCTAAGAAAAAATAGATTTAACCTATAGCATCATCATGATCATTAACGTATCACCTACCTACTGAGCGCAGGTCTCCTCTTACGAATGCGAATTGGTAGACTTCACTCATCTTTGGTAACGTTATGGAGACCTCTCACTTATTCACCTTTCTAGATAGACTTAAGCTCTCCTTATATTGAAATCAGTTAAAGATATAGAAGGTTTCGTAATAAATAGTTAAAATGTAAATAATAAAATGTATTACTATTGAAATATTCATGAGTTTCTGAATACTGAGTGTGTTCGTATTCTAATAAGACCATCTTGAAATATTCGAGAAATAAATTGACAAAAGAATGTTCTGAGCGCACACCTGCTTTACACTTTTCCTGCTGACGATGTGCTGTTAGGGTAGTTCAGACTAAGAGGAAATGCTACATAACAGATCCGCGCGGTTACATTTTACTGACGCTACAATATTAATTACTAGACGATGCCCGCGACTTCGTCCGCGTGGATTAAGGTTTTTTGATTCCCGCTCTTTACTTTTCCGCGATAATTGCAGCCTATGTTTAATCCTGGGTATAAGCTATCTCCATTCCAAATTTCAGCCAAATCCGTCCAGTATGTAGTTTTTGCGTGAAAGAGTAACAAACATACACACAGACACACAAACTTTCGCCTTTTAAATAATATTAGTGTGATATCACTAAGGGCCGATTTCACCAAATTAAAATAAGTCTCATCCCAGCGATATTTTGACCGATTTTTAACAGACTTCAAAAAAGGAGGAGGTTCTCAATTTGTCGGAATCTTTTTCTTCTATGTGTGTTCACCGATTACTCGAAGACGCCTGAACCGATTTGGAAAATTCTTTTTTTGTTTCCAAGGGTATACTTCCCAGGCGCGGGTGTTTGAACTCGTTTTTTAAAAAGAATTTTTTATATTAAACTAGCTGACCCGGCGAACTTCATTCCGCCAACTTATCTATATAAATAAAACAAATAAACTATCCTAATCCAAAAAAACTATTCTATCTTTCAAGTTGGACCAAATTACAGATAGTTACGAAGTTTGATCTAAATCGGTTAAGTAGTTTAGGAGTCCATCGCGGACAAACAACGTGACACGTAATTTATATATACAAAAAACGTGACACGTAATTTATATATATGATTATCAATACAAAACTGTCAGAACGCCCAATTAGGTCAAACTTCACTCGACGTTGGGTGAAATCGGCACTAAGGTTATCAATTATTATCATGGAGTGTCATGATTCATTCAATTTTATGATTAGCAACATTTACTAAATCTGTACACTATCTTTTTCTTCTTCACACTTGGACTAGTCGATAAGACCGCCTTTGAATGCGAAATTGTATTCTATTTATTGTACCTACCTATGTTATATTGACCCATTGCTATCTAGTTTTACTCCTATGTGCAGTAAAACACAAACAGAAATAAACTAACAACCAGTTCTTAGTTTATAGCGATTATAAACTTGACTCAATATCAAATTCTTTACAATTATACCTATTCGTATTATAAAAATGTTTAAGTTACTGTCTAACTGACTGTTACCTTTCACGCCTAAATCACCGAACCCATTTCGAAAAAAAAATGATAAGATAGCTTGCATCCTGAAGAAGTACATAAAATCTATACATATAATAAAACAGAAACGAAACCAATTCTGTACATGAAATAGATTCAAAAAAGGGTTTTTGCTTCTAATTGTGGTCAAGATACAGATATCAAAACAGAAGCTAAATTTTTTTTTGTCTGTTTTTCTGTCTGTTTGTCCTTCTTTCACGTAAAAACTACCGCACAGATTTCTACAAAATTTTATACCGTGGTAGCTTCCCGGAAAATCAAGGAGTTCCCGAGGGACTTTAAAAACTAAATCCACGCGGACAAAGTCGCGGGCATCAGCTAGTATAATATATACTCTTAACCCTGAGTATCTACCTAAGAATTTCCGGAATTACCCAAGCGCAGTAAGTCACAAAAGACCTTTTTCAAAACGTGTGTCTGAAAAAGCCTTTATTCTTCGTCCATTCCACGTAAAACCGATCTCAATTTTCCTTTAGAGCTCATGATCACATTATTTTTAGAACCTGTCTTCATGGAGCGAATAGGAAGCAATTTTAGTTTTACCTTCAACTTAATTAAACCAGAATCTTAATATAAAATTACACGAATTACTCGATATCCTAATTAGACAATTAATTTCAGAAAAGTCATCATGGCAAAGCAGTTAGAGCTCTGGGATGGTATCAATGGGTGGTGTTTGAATAATGTTAATTATTATACCAAATATTATGTAATATTATTTATTTGTATAAATTATGAAAGCTGCACTTATTTTTTAAGTTAAGTCTTAGGGCGCTTGTGCACTTCCTCGTATTCGATTCGTAATCGTATTCGTAAAAATACGATTCGTAAAAATACGATTCGAAGTAGTCTACATGCAAAATGTACCTACGTGCGCTTGTGCACTCATTCGATTCGTATTTTGACGGATCCATATTAGCTTTGTATGACGGCCACTTCGAAGCGTATTTTTACGAATACGATTACGAATCGAATACGTATAAGTGCCTAAACACCCTTAGGGCATTTGTGCACTCATTCGTTTAATAACGAATTCGATTCGTAACCGTATTCGTAAAAATACTATTCAAAGTGGCCGTCAGGCCGTCATACAAAATGGATCTACGCTTGTGCACTTGTTCGATTCGTACTAATACAGATCCGACAAAATACGAATCGAATGAGTGCACAAGCGTACGAACATTTTGTATATATAGACCACTTCGAATCGTATTTTTACGAATTCGATTAAATCTAATACGAATGAGTGCATAAACGCCCATAGGGCGTTTATGTAATACAGACATACTTACTTAAACAGTCATATTCATATACATAGACTACTAAAATCCTACACCTTCCTTTTGGTTTTGGTCCAAGATCCCAGTGCCGCCAGACCTAAGTTATTTTCTCAGCAATTATTTGTGTACGATAGAGTAATGTTCGAATGTCCTTTCAGTATATGCGTACCAGCTAGATTGTGCCGACGGCCAATTTCCAGATACCAGGTGCTAAAGGTAGGTAAAAACTAGAATAACTTATCTTAAATTCTCAGGGCTGATTTTCATATATGTTTTAAAGAATATTGTAAAACTTAATAAATTAATACTGCCAGACGCTTACCGCCGGCGGTTACTTTAGCCAGACGCTTTGAAGCTCCCAAAAAAATATATAATTTAAGTTAACTTATATTCTCAGTTCTGATTTTTATACATGATACTCAGGGAACTATTGCAATATTGTCTGTAAGCTGCCAGACCTATTGGAAGGGTCAAACATCCCCCCAGACACACATTATGCGTCCCCATATGTATGAGCGCTAGAACATGATTCACTTGTTTAAGTGTGTGAGAGATAATATCATCATACTATAATATTATAAATGCGAAACTGGTTTGTTAGTTTGTCCTTCAATCACTCTGCAACAGAGCTATGGATCGACGTGATTTTTTGCCTGGGTATAGCTTAGGATCTAGAGAGAGAGAACTATTGCAATATCTTCTGCAAGCTATACCCAGGCAAAAAATCACGTCGATCCGTAGCTCTGTTGCAGAGTGATTGAAGGACAAACCAACAAACACACTTTCGCATTTATAATACTATAGTATGATGATATTATCTCTCACACACTTAAACAAGTGAATCATGTTCTAGCGCTCATACATATGGGGACGCATAATGTGTGTCTGGGGGGATGTTTGACCCTTCTAATAGGTCTGGCAGCTTACAGATAATATCGCAATAGTTCCCTGAGTATCATGTATAAAAATCAGAACTGAGAATATAAGTTAACTTAAATTATATATTTTTTTGGGAGCTTCAAAGCGTCTGGCTAAAGTAACCGCCGGCGGTAAGCGTCTGGCAGTATTAATTTATTAATTTTTACAATATTCTTTAAAACATATATGAAAATCAGCCCTGAGAATTTAAGATAAGTTATTCTAGTTTTTACCTACCTTTAGCACCTGGTATCTGGAAATTGGCCGTCGGCACAATCTAGCTGGTACGCATATACTGAAAGGACATTCGAACAGTATTCTATCGTACACAAATGATTGCTGAGAAAATAACTTAGGTCTGGCGAACTGGGATCTTGCTCAATTTTGCCGTGGCAAGGTAAAACAGGTCGTAAAACCAAAGTTTGTGTACAAAACCACTTATTTGACGTTGCCAGATTTTTAAATAGCCTTTTGTCATTTCAACATTGCACATTACAGTAGTCCTCGATGCGACATACTTTAGCAAACATAGTGTAAGATACGGCAGCCAAAAAGTCTATCTCATTAGTACTACACGAAAAATTTTTGATCATAAAAATTTTTTTTTGGATGGAGACCAAAACAACCTATCGCTAAAAGACGAAAATGAGTCACGTGTCAAATGCAAATGGCGCTATGTATACAGCTTATTACTGAGCAGCGCGAAGAAAGAAAATAGCGAAACAAAAAAATTGTTTTTGACGTTCTAAATTTCGAGTCGTTTCGCCTATTTTTGATATCATCCAACATGTAGTTATTTATCGAACTAGAGCTTGGTTGCTCATAAGTTTATTAATAAGCTTACAGTCATGGCATCTGAAGGCTCCCATATGAAAAGAGGCTTTGCAATAATGAAGATTTATAACGTTCTAACGTTCATCTCTCAGACTATTATGTTTTTTCCAGTGTCGGCCGGCCATTTATTATCCATTGTAGTGGAAGCATTACATTTCGGTCATTGTGCTCGGGCTTTTGTTGTACAGATATTGGGCCAATAACTTATTCGGCTGCAGTTTTAATTTGTGGGAGAACTAAAAAATCGGCCAAGTGCGAGTCGGGCCTCGCTCTTTTAGGGTTCCGTTAAAAAAAATTAAATTAAAATATTTCCATGTACCCATGGAAATATTTAATTAATTTAATTTCAATTATTTGTAGTTATAGCGGCAATAGAAATACAAATATGTGAAAATTTCAACTGTCTATCTATTACGGTTTACGAGCTGACAGATGGACGGACGGACAGCGGAGGCTTAGTAATAGGGTCCCGTTGGCATCCTTTGGGTACGGAACCCTAAAAAGCTTCGGCTCCGCTACTTGTGACGATCATTGTAACCAGAATTCAAGATGCTGATGAGCAAGGAAAAGGATCATCAGCAGCAACCCATCAACGGCTCACTACTGAGCGCAGGTCTCCTCTCAGAGAAGGGTTTTAGTCCGTAGTCCACCACGCTGGCCACATTGCGAATTGCGAACTTCGCACACCTCGAGACGACTTCCACGAGATCATAATGGAGACTCTCAGGTGTGCGTTCCTCACAATGTTTTACTTTTGAAGCTTGTGATATTAATTGCATAAACGCACATAACTCTGAAAGTCGTGCTTGCCCGGGATCGAACCTACGATCCCCCGATAGGAGACCGTCCTATCCACTAGGCTAAGTAAAACACTAAGCACACAGCACTAAGGAAAGGATGTAGGTTCTATTTCTGTGATAGTTTGGGTACTGGCACAGCTCTTCGAGTCGCGATGCTAGTGGTAATGGGCGGGGCTCATATTTGAAGAAGCGATGGCAGTTAGGGTGCCAAGATACTGGAGTGGCGACATCGCACCAGACAGCTCAGTGTTAGCAGACCCCCCACCTACTACACAGGGAGCCGCTGGATATAGGCGCACAAGACTGAGTCATGTGGAAATCCATCCAAGAAATCTACGTTCAGCAGCTCGTGAACGGGTGCCACCGGCGGAATGGGGCTGCTTTCTGTCTGCCCATCTTGACATAAATTGTATTGGAGTACCTACGCTTTTTTGTGGAATATTATATCTATTCTATCTATATTCTATTTTGAACAGAGCACTGCTGAGTTCTTGCCGGCTCTTCTCAGCAGAATCCGCTTTCCGAACCGGTGGTAGAGTCATGACGTGTCATAAGAGACACAGGTTGGCCTACGTGAAATAAATAAATTGAATTTGTAGTTTCATCAGTGCACACACACAGTCTATCGATTGATACAGAAGCAGAAAATAACTGTTTCAACTGATTTTTAGACTTTAAATGATGTCAGTCAGTATTGTTAATATGATTAGATAGTTTAAATAGATAAGGACCAAGGCCGATGAAAATGGAATTCATGAAAATCCGCTACGCGCCCAAAGAGGTCGTGGAAATCATAACTTACTACAAATTTAGCAGAAGAGAAAAACGGCGAAACATTGCGAATGTTATGTTAATATACATTCATAGTTTACTGTCTGTCCTTCGAATATGCGGATAGAATACTGATAACGTTCTCAACTTATGCTCCACAAATATTGTATTTACTGGAAATCCCTTGTTTGGTATTCTTTTGCGGTTTCGTTAATATTTCACGTCTTATTGGATTTACTGCAAACAGATATTAAAAGAATATAAATGTACTTATCTACTGTATACTTAATATAGCAATAACTACTTACTTACCTTGTTCGACTGCAAAGACGAGATTTCGGGTCGGAACCAGTAACTATATGTCCACTAGGGACACAGCAATCTTGTTTTCAAAAAAAACTAAGGGACTTATTTTAATCTTGTTTTTTTTGTTCAACAGATATCACTTCTGTGTGGATGTTCTAATGGATGCAGTTCATCGTTGGTATTTCCAAGATTTCAATTTGTCTCGTCGCTAACTTTTCCCATTCATCATGTCCGTTTCCTTATTTGAGCTGCGTAATTGAAATTGTATCAAACCCACAAGGTCGGGGCGTGTTCAAATAAGAATAAATCTATTGTGCCCCCAGATTGGAACCGCAAGTCTTCGGGGAGGGCAGGTTAAGGCGCAATTCGGACGAAATTGTCAACAAATTGGACGGACACTTCCGCACATTGTGTCCCAAGTGTTCGTCCAATGTGGGTAGTTAAATAATTTCCTCTATTCGAAGTTGTTCGGAGGATAGTGATTCGTCTAACGCTGTTATTTATGATGAGAGGGCCGAGGTCGACTGTGCGGAAGTTATATCCCCAAAAAACGTTGACATGAGAAAATTGATAGTGGTTGTACCGAACATGAATAGGAATGTTATCTGTCCCTATTTATGCCCCTTTTCACCAACCATACCTAAATCATCCGCTAAGTAAGTACTCTCTTATGTACCTAGGTAGCCTCAAAATACAACCACTTACCCAATGGCACTTACAAAGTTAATGTTTAAAGTTTAAGCCTCAATAGCCCAACGGTTAAAGGTCGACGGAAAACTGAAAGGTCGCAGGTCGAATCCCACCCGTTGCACTATTGTCGTACCCACTCCTAACACAAGCTTTCCGCTTATTTGGAGGGGAAAGGAGGATATTAGTCAAGTCCAACTGACTGAATTCTTATTATTAAAAAAAAATGACTTTCTTTAATGACAAAGTTGCATGGAGAAATCGGCTTGCATCCAGCTGCCCACAAGATAGTATTACCAATCCTTAATCATTATAGAAATCTTGTACGGAACAAACCAGCCAAAGTACGTTTAAATCCACTTCTTCGGTAGTACCTACCCCAGGGTCCATTATGTACCCTTGCGTGTAATCACTATGTTACATGCCGCTTCAAGCGTAATGTAGTTGTAAATACATTACGGTCACTAATCTGGTCTGGCCCTTATTAAGGCCCTTTTCAAGGCTCTGGAGAGAATAGCCTTCAGTGATTACGTCGGTACGCGGTAAGGCTTTCCTCTTGTGAACCATGTTATAATCTATATATATAAAAGAAAGTGGTGTTAGTTACACTATTTATAACTCAAGAACGGATGAACCGATTTGGCTGAAAATTGGTGGAGAGGTACCTTAGAACCAGGAGACGGACATAGGATACTTTTTATCCCGTTCGACCGCGTTTCTGTCAAGTCACTATTAAAACGTGGTATAACAAAAATCGGCCAAATGCGAGTCGGGCCTCGCTCTTTTAGGGTTCCGTTAAAAAAAATGTAATAAAATAGTTTCCATGTACCCATGGAAAGATTTTAATTTAATTTTTTAATTTAATTTTTTTTTTTTTTAAGGTACTTAAATTTTTATTAATGGATCCTTAAGAAATTTCATATATACAATACTATATTAAACCTAAATTTAATTCTAAAATTAAAACTAAAATAATAATAAATAATAAAATATGGTAAATAATTATGTAATATGGCTCATTCCTTTTTAATGTAATTCTACATTAAATCTTACATCTATATAAATAAATAAAACATAATAATACGAGTAAATATTAATAAGTTTCACATGAAAAATTTGCAACCAAGAGGAAATCTGTCACAGCTGTCAGCTACAAAATTGCAATTTATTTACTGTTTACATCTATATTTCCATAATATTTTGATGCCATACGTTTGCCTGTGATTTGTGGACTTAATTTCGTATAATATAATATGTCGTGGCTCAATCTGAACCAGAGGATAAGTAGCTTGAAAGGGCAGATAACGAAATCCTCGATAAGAAGCTCGAAGACAAATGCCTTAACCAAGTTAAATGTGAAGTGTGTAGTGTGAATTTTAAGCTGCTGTTTTGTATTTTTTTTTCTTATTTTTAGGTTTTTTTTGTATATATAAGGTGATATAAGTCTTAGTGTTGTTGTGCGCCGAGCCACTTGTTCTAGGTTGAGACAGCCGGGGTTTTTTAAGTCGCAGGATAGCGTGCGTTGTGAGCAGTGTTCCCAGCCTCGGTTTTTTAAAAATAGTAAAGGTTAGAAAATTCATGTAGGTAGAGTTCACAAATCATCATTTGCATCATCGATACCTCCCATTTCATGTTCTTCCCTTCCAATTAAAGGACTTGATGGTAACCTTTGGTATCATTAAGTACTTTTAAGAATTCCATGCCATTAATCAGACGCATTCCTCGAGGTTCACGCCATTCAGTTTCATGTTCTTTATAAAAAACTATAGATAATGTCATCTCTCATAACACCTGTCGTAGCTGGGAGCTCCTGCTCACTTTCGCGTACCGCACGCTACACGCGGATAAGAGTCAAAACCTCTCCTTACACAGAAAATAAAAAATAACTGCACTATAAATGACAGCAATATTTACAATACTACCATACAGTTAAATCCACTACATGTAACACATACACAATCTCATCATTATCTGATACATAATTATGATAAAAAAAAATTATTGAAAATAAAATAAGCGACGGCGACTTAAGGGAGCGGCTCGACTTGTTATTCTCCAGTGACACAATTGCCCCTGATACAGCGGAGACTCTGGAAGCACTGCGTTCTAAACACCCCATCTCCTTCTCCTGATTCCTCTTTTCCAGACCCACCGACGAATAACGATTTCTTTTTCAGGCCACTACAATGACGTGCTGGGAGCTCTGATGTCTTTCAGAAATGGGTTCCGCTGCAGGGCTCGATGGTTTGTCACCACAACACTTTAGAGACTTAGTTTGTGGTGCAAACGTTGACGTAGGTGGTACCCTTCTGAAATCCATCACTGATCTGGTGAACCTGATGCTATCTGGACGAGTACCCCATGAAATAACTAAAACCTTATATGGAGCAAATTTATGTGCCCTAAAAAAAAAGGATGGTGGTATTCGCCCCATAGCAGTGGGTTCAACGATTCGGCGCGTCGTTTCCAAAATTTGCTGTATAAAAATTCTTCCTTTGATATCTTCTAATTTTGTCCCAATTCAGTTAGGCTTTGGGGTAAAGGGGGGATGTGAAGCAGCTGTTCATGCTGCTCGCACTTCCTCCTTGGCTCCCGGAGGAGGTACTCCTTAAAATTGATGTGAAGAATGCCTTCAATTCAGTGGATCGAGGGGTCCTCCTCTCAGAAGTAAAAATAAATGTCCACAGTTTTTCCCGTACTTGGCGCAGTGCTACCGGGAACCTTCAAAGCTCGTACACAAAAAGAATGTTCTGAGCTCCGCTGTCGGCTGTCAGCAGGGGGATCCGCCTTGTACCAGTTATTTTTAGTTTGGCCATCCACCCTATAATTTCGGCTCTAAATTCCAAATTCAATGTTTGGTATGTTGGATGATGGAACCTTGGGCGGCGAAGTGAATTCGGTTTTGGAGGATTTAGAAATTATTTATCAAAATTTAAAACTATTGGCTTGGAACTTAACTTTGATAAATGTGAAATTTATATTCCTAATTCTTTTTCGGCGGAATCTAAACTGCACATATTAAATAAATTCAATACTTTAGCTCCGGGTATTAAAATTTTAAATGATGAGTCACTTCGCCTCCTAGGAGCACCTGTTCTAGAGGCCTCAGTTCCTCAATTTTTTACTGACTTAATTCTAAATTCAAAAACACTTCCCATCACCTTTTCGATATTAATCCTCATATGGCAATGACCATCATTCGATCTGCTTATTTGTCCCAAAATTTACTTATTTCCTAAGATGTTCACCTCTTGGAAATTTAATAATTTATTGGAAAATCTGGATAATTTTATACAAAATATTCTATCTGACATCTTAAATTGTCCGATAGATGATCAAGTATGGGCCCAGCGCTTCTCTTCCGATCAGGTATGGAGGTCTGGGAATCCGCAAAATTTCTAGTGTCTCTCTGCCAGCATTTCTTTCCTCTGTTTATAGTACACACACTCTCTGTGAAAAAATTATTTCCCAGTCTTTGGGATCAATGTGAGGTGTCGTGCTTGGCAGAGGCAAGAAATGAATGGTCAACGATTAGCCCAAATCAATTGCCGGTTTCTCTTCCTTCCCAGAGACAGTGGGATGACATTATTTGTAAAAAAACTTTTGACGCAATGTTAATGGAAGCAAATCTAAAGACCGTGCTCGTCTTCTCGCTGTCTCTGCGAAAGAATCCGGCCACTGGCTCCATGCTCTCCTTCTGCTAATCTAGGCACTCTTTTAAACCACGCCACTCTTGCAGTGGTAGTTGGCCTTAGGCTCGGCGCCAAAATAACCCAGCCTCACCGTTGCCACTGCGGTGACCACGTCGACGCTTACGGTCATCACGGACTCTCCTGTTCGAAGAGCGCTGGTCGTTTTCTCCCGCCACAATGCCCTCAACGACATCATCCGCAGGTCTCTTGCTACTGCTCACGTGCCAGCTGTATTAGAACCTATTGGTTTGGCACGTAGTGATGGCAGGAGACCTGATGGTATGACGCTTGTTCCTTGGAGGGCAGGGAGGTCGCTTGTGTGGGATGCCACCTGTGTAGATACTCTGGCTGCATCCCACATCCATGCGACCTCCTCTGTGGCGGGTGCAGCGGCTACTAGCGCCGAACAGGCTAAGAGGCGCAAATATGAAAAACTGACAGTGGTTTCATATTTGTGCCTTTTGGTGTAGAGACCCTGGGGCCGTGGGGCCCGGAGGCTCGAGCGCGTTTTTGTAGAGCTAACTAAAAAGGTGATCGAGTCTACCGGGGATCCAAGAGCTGGCAGCTACCTTGCCCAAAGGATTAGCTTGGCCATCCAAAGGGGTAATGCTGCCAGCATCTTGGGTACCATGCCACACTGCAGTGGCTTCGATGGGGTTTTAGATGTATTTAATTTGTTATTTTTAGTTTTAATTTTAGAATAATTTAATTTTAATGGTAGTAGGTAGTTTTAATTTTAGAGTAAATTTAGGTTTAATGCAATAATTATAATTATACTTGTACTCTGTTCTGAAAACTAAAATAAAAACTAATTAAAATCTAATTAAAATCTTAAACCCCATCCAAGCCACCGCAGTGTGGCATAGTACCCAAGATGCTGGCAGCATTACCTCTTGGATAGCCAAGCTAATCCGTTGGCCAAGGTAGCTGCCAGCTCTTGGATCCCCGGTAGACTCGATCACTTTTTTTGACATCTCTAAAAAAGTGCGCGAGCCTCCGGGCCCCACGGCCCCAGGGTCTCTACACCAAAAGGCGCAAATATGAAACCACTGTCAAGTTTTTCATATTTGCGCCTCTTAGCCTGTTCGGCGCTATTAGCCGCTGCACCCGCCACAGAGGAGGTTGCATGGATGTGAAGCAGCTAGAGCATCTACAGAGGTGGCATCCCACACAAGCGACCTCCCTGTCCTCCAAGGAACAAGCGTCATACCATCAGGTCTCTTGCCATCACTACGTGCCAAACCATTAGGTTCTAATACAGCTGGCACGTGAGCAGTAGCAAGAGACCTGCGGATGATGTCGTTGAGGCATTGTGGCGGGAGAAACGACCAGCGCTCTTCGAACAGGAGAGCCCGTGATGACCGTAAGCGTCGACGTGGTCACCGCAGTGGCCAACGGTGAGGCTGGGTTATTTTGGCGCCAAGCCTAAGACCAACTATCACTGCAAGAGTGGCGTGGTTTAAAAGAGTGCCCAGATTAGCAGAAGGATAGCATGGTGCCAGTGTCCGGATTCTTTCGCAGAGACAGCGAGAAGACGAGCCGGTCTTTAGAATTTGCTTGCATTAACATTGCGTCAAAAGTTTTTTTACAAATAATGTCATCCCACTGTCTCTGGGAAGAAAGAGAAACCGGCAATTGATTTGGGCTAATCGCTGACCAACCATTTCTTGCCTCTGCCAAGTACGACCACCTCAATTGATCCCAAAGACTGGGATATAATTTTTCAAAGAGAGTGTGTGTACTATAAGCAGAGGAAAGAAAAGCTGGCAGAGAGACACTAGAAATTTTGCGGATTCCCAGACCTCCATACCTGATCGGAAGAGAAGCCTGGGCCCATACTTGATCATCTATCGGACAATTTAAGATTTCAGATAGAATAATTTGTATAAAATATCCAAATTTTCCAATAAATTATTAAATTTCCAAAGAGGTGAACATCTAACGAAATAAGTAAATTTTGGAACAAATAAGCAGAATCGAATGATGGTCATTGCCATATGAGGATTAATATCGACAGATGATGGGAACTGTTTTTGAATTTAGAAATAAGTCAGTAAAAAATTGAGGAACTGAGGCCTCTAGAACAGGTGCTCCTAAGAGGCGAAGTGACTCATCATTTAAAATTTTAATACCCGGAGCTAAAATATTGAATTTATTAATATGTGCAGTTTGGATTCGGCCGGAAAAAGAATT